>NQLW01000011.1:162139-193396 GCA_002312845.1 Kalanchoe fedtschenkoi
TTCGAGGGAGTTTCCATCTTTAAAAGGAAAACTCAGTCACTATTATTATTTACAAAATAAACCTTATTTCCACATCTTATAAAAAAAATCTAAAGATCATTATTCATCAGACCAGAACAGCAAGACTGCCTTCTAATGGTTATTCATTGAATTGAGAATTAATCATACGATATCTAGATAGTCTATAAAAATATCACCTCTGCATAAAATCACGAATATATAATTTTGATAAAGAAAATCAAGGAATCGACAGAGGGTTATAGCCACACTTTGAAGTTAAAGAGAACCCTTTAAAAATTTTATAATATATGAGTAAAAAAAATATGATTACTAACATATCATGAATAATATAGCATAATTTGCAGAAGAGACCAGGAAACCAAAACCAGACAAAACATGTTGGTGAAGAACCTTGTGGGCATTAATCAGATGGTGATCTGTAGAACTATATGAATAATTCTATAAATGATATCAGGTCTTTATGACATAAGAAATCAAAGATAGTAGTGTCCTAAAAATCAAATGGAAACAAAAGACTCCACCAATCACATATATATGCATTTAGTGAAGTGGGAGAAGAAATAAAGGGAGAAACAAAAGTGGAATATGATTTTCGATACGCTTGCTAAATTTAAACACCTTGGAAGAAAAGTGATGACAAGTCTTTCTCAGGACATGTGTGGCAGTGTAGAAGAGTTATTCCAACTAATTCTTACCTTGCTTTTGTCTGTAGGTGCAGATAAAGAATAATTGAATTTAAACTTCCGAATCTGATCACAAATAGACTAATGAAACTACGAGAGTTGACAGAGATGTCCAATGAAAGAGAGAAACAAAACATCCATCATCTCCGATGGTTCATATGTCAGTTGATGCTAAGCCAATATTTAAAACCACAAAAATATGATCAAACTCAAGCCGAAACTCATATCTGGAGTGTCATTGTGATAACTCTTACTCAATAAACACATGCACCCTCTACAATTACGTAGTGAATCAAATGTTGAATATGTTGCAAAATCATTTCTAATGACTCAACGGAGGAGATGCAAGTATCATAGCATATCTTCTTACGACTTAAAAACAAAGATGAAATGCAAGACCACCATATTAATCCCGTTCTGGTGATAATTCATATGAACCTAAATGACACAGCTGTAATTACCTACCAAATCACAACCAACAGTAGCTACAAAACAGAAGAGATAAGCAAGCATTCACCTGAGGTACTTTGAAATGGGAAAAAATTTACCTTGATTCTACATCATTGAGTTGCCATAGCAACAACCATGAAGGCATAAGCCTAACAGAAAGCCTAGGATTTCTGATGTGGGAACGCGTAGTTGTGCATATGACATTGTACCACAGAAACCAGTGAATATTTTATCATCAGTCTGTCACTATAAATTTAAGGTTACTAATGGATGACATTATGCACAAGGGAAACAAAATACAGATGAAATCAGATTTTTTTCAAATTTATGTCATTTTCTTCATTCTCTATCAAATCTGCATGCCGATTTCGTTTTATTTCCAATATACCCTCTTCGAAGATAGGGCATATCTTCATTGATGTTACCTGGGAAGATGACTTCGCCGTTATCAACAAGGAGATAATAAAAATCTTCGCGATCCACAATTATAAACTTTCCTTCGTGCATCTTTGCAGTTATGAACAACGAAGTTCAAATGATATTTGCGTCCAAGACGAAACATATTAAAAAACAAAGCAAAGTTCGCAGTTAACATCAGTGAAGATGTCATATCTTCGCGGACATTAAATGCGAAGAGGGTATATTGGAAACCAAACCAAATGGGCATCAAGATTTGATAGAGAACGAAGAAAAGGGCATAAATTTGGGGGAAAAAAATTCATGAAATAACGGGAAACCTGCACACTGGCTAGGTTGTAATCCACATTGGTTAAAAATCATCAGTTGTCCACAATTGTAAACATTGGGCAGACATGATAGGGTGACAATTGAAAGTTGTACATCAGCTGAATCATAAGACTAATATATCCATTGTTAAACATGTTGAATCCCAGATTAGAAGCAAGGTCAACAAATTAAGAAGCTCATGAGGAGAATGAATACTCACCAAAATCACCAGCCAACTATGCATCCTTTTGGTCCACCAGTCATATTCCCAGCGCCATTACTCCCAATCGCAATCCTCAAATCGTCGCACAAAACCCTGAGCAGCCTCCTCCTGACCCTCCAAACCCCAGCGTTGAATAAAGCCCTAGAGTAAATCCTCACCTGAAACCCCACAACCCCATCATCACCCCTGTCCCTGTTCAACCGCGCCAAGGAACGATCATTCAAGTAGGAACCACTCGCCGCGAACGAAGCCCTAATCGTGGTGACATTCCTCTTGCCCTGCGTGAAGGGGGCGAGGGTGCTATCCGCGATGAAGTCGTAGTCGTACGCCAGGCTGGACTCGACTTCCTCGTATACGATGTCGACCTTTTTGTTAGGATTCGAAACCGTGACCCCAAAAACCCAAGCGCCGGAGACGGAGCTGGAGAGATTGAACCCGGTGACGGAGGCGGAATCGACTCTGAACTCCGGGAACTTGGGCCGCAAGACGAGCCAGGTGATGAAGAAAATGACGCAGAAGATGACGAAGACAGCGATCATCGCGGTGATCATGCGGCGGAGGAAGGCGTTGCGCTGCTGGTCGACGTGGTAATCACGCGGCGGCGCTTGGTAGTTGCTGTTGTAGAAGTAGGGGTTCGGGTGCTGTTGATGCGGCGGCGGGTAGGGGTAGGCGGAGGACGGCTGCTGCGCGTAGCCGTTGGCAGCCTGCTGCGGCGGCGGGTAGGGGTGGACCGGGTAGCCGGTCGCAGGTGGTCTGGAATCATCGCCCATCGCTTTTACTGTTGCGGCGAAATCGATAGAGATTGACAGGGAGAGACGCGCTTTTGTTTTTTATATTAAAAAAACAATTTATTTATTATGAAATTTAAATAAAACTACAGAAAGGGGTATGAACTATCACATTTTTACAAATCACGGGCGTAACTATCATTTTTTACAATTTACAAGTATTTCAGTTTTAGGGCTGTTTTGTAAGTTAATATTTTCAATCAAGTCCAAATCTAATTTAAACTAATTACAAACTCACCCTCAACAAAACTAATCTAACCACTCATTCATTAAATTCGTTCAACCGTTAGCATTAACTTCATCTTAATCTACACTTGCTTACATTAACATGGGTAATTAAGGTTAAATTAGTTTTGTTGAGTGTGAGTTTGTAATTAGTTTAAATTAGATCTGGACTTGATTGAAAAATATTTATTTACAAAACAGTCTCAAAACTGAAAAATCTGAAAATTATAAAAAATAATAATTACACCCGTAATTTGTAAAAATGTGATAGTTCATATCCTTTTATGTAGTTTTCCGTTATCTATTTTAATTATGCGAATTTCAAAAAAGGAATGAAATCTGGATTTTTAAAGCCTACAGCCACACTGCTCTGTAGATCTCCCTAGAAACATGCACAGACGTCATTAACGAATTTTACACACGTTATTAACTAATTTTACACGCGTTTTACCCTCGTAATGTGTAACTTTTTGAAAGATTAAACTATTTATTAAATAAAAATTCATATTTATTAAAATATTTGCAATTAATTACTCCTGCTCCTAGATCTCAATTCACATCATTAAAATTTCACAAATGTTAAACAAATTTATCTGATACAAAATAGAAGGATAAGTAGTATATATTGCGCGGACATGATCCATCACGCGTGACATAAATAAATTATTGCCGAGTTGCGACACGTTAAATAAAAAAAATTACAATTATTTAATATTTGTCACGTATTATTTTAATTTTTAAACACGACACAAAGATAACATTCGATCTAATTCTGAAAAGAGGACTATAATTATGAACTACCTCTTAATAAGAGTTAATGATTATTCTAACGAGATAGAGTGGTGTACTATTGGCCAGGGGCGGATCCAAAAAAGATATTCAGAGGGGTCAATTATCAACTATTTATACTCTGTAAGTATATATAAAGTATATTTTATATTTAACAGTGGTCATTTTGATTTTAAGAGGATTGACTATAACATTTTTTGAACTTCATGACGTAAAATACAACTTATAACGATAAAGAAATATATTTTTTTGAGCGGGGTCATCTAACCCCACTCACCAAACCATGCATCCGCTACTGCTATTGGCATTGGAGTTTCAGTGACATAATACTAGCTAATGTAACTCATTATCTTGGTACGTCGATCTATTGAGTTTGGATTTATGTTGATTAGTCATCGATTAAGTGAAAGTATGTTGAGTTAATTTTAAGCCCAATAGTAAGACTCAATAATATTAGGTCCATGATGGGTGGAAGTTCCCCAACTAGGGTTACTGTCCCCTTCGCTTAGCACCATCATATGAGGGGACAAGATATACAACTTAGGAGTAGTCTCAATCATTTTACGTTTCTCATTCAACAACTCTCAAAAACCTAAAATTTTGATCATTAGAGACGCAGAAGCGATTGGATGACCATCGCCGTCAAAAAACCTATGTCAATTCTCAAGTTGTCATCTGCAGCAATATAAAGAAATCAAGCAGACAATTGTCTACTTCCTCTAATACCGGTTAGTACGTTCATTCCACATTTAGTTCGGTGTTGATGTTGTTAGGATAAATTAACAAAACATGATGTGTTCTTAAATCTGATGATTAGTCAGATCTAACAAGACTGATCAAGACTGATCGTTGTCGACGTATTACAGTCTTCCATAGTGAGGTTCTACTAATGAACCAATGTTGGGATGAACTCCATGTTTTCGAGACTGATCATTGTCGACTTGTTGAAGTCCTCAGTAGTGAGGTTCGACTAATGAACCTTAATTAATAGTAATGCTCTCCGAACATCCGAAGGTCAACATAATCCTTTTCTTAATAAACTTGATCATATCCGCCTACTTAATAACATTAAAACCATGGGCTTCCACACCAAAATTCATTTCTTTATAAACTTGTAATAGCTTTGATGAGACAGTTCATCACCATGAGGATGAACAATTCTTCTTATCTCAAACAAATAATTATTTTAGCAAATTCAATATATTTCATCAAATTCAATGTATGAGGCGATGAAAGATTAATATTTTTCTACATATTTTTCATAAAAATTTCTATGATCCTGAAAAATGAAATGGATTCTTAACAATTTTCTTTATCATTTTTCTTTTGAAACCAAACAAAGGAAAATTAAATGGAATCCTTCAAGAGAATTTCATTTTCTTTTAATTTTCCCTCAAACTTAGACTGTGTTTGGTTTATGAAAATTGGGTGGAAAGAAAAATTTGATTGAAATAGAATATTATTCAAATCCTTCATGGAATTCATTTTATTTTCCACTTATTTGTTTATCATGGAAAGTTTATAGGAATATGTCATTTCCTATTGCTATTAATTAAATTTTTTCATACAAATTTTAATCAAATTTTTTTCCCATGAAATTTTTCATCTAAATCAAATAACGAATTTCTCTAACTTACCGTCTAATTTTTCTTTCCATGAAACTTTCCGTAAACCAAACAAAAGCCTAAAGGAGAGAAGCTCATTTATTTAAGTGTCAAAACTAAAATATATATAATACAAGCTCAAATAACTCATACAAGCTATCAACGATTGAACCTGAATAGATTTGGGACTCGTCTAACTTCCTACCACTAAATCCAAGTAAATATTATGTTCATGATCGTAACAATTGAATATTAATATTTTTTAAAATAATAATAATAAAAAAGAATGTATAGATATATTAATTTTTGTGTGAGAATGAATGAATAATAATGAGTAAATTTATTTACGCATAAATTTGTTTTTTTTTTTTTCAAATCAAACTATTATTATAAGATCAAACACTAGTATATAAATACTAGCACGGAGAATTAGTGGGAGTTGGTCTTTCAAATGTATCCCGCAAACTTATAACGCGGCGACATATGGTTGTCTGGTCATCTAGAGCAACGACGTATGGTTTAAACGCAGATAGTTACCGAGCGAATGTCAGCTACTCATACAACAGAATGAGATCCTGTTTCATGATTATATTTTCCAACTAGAGAATAGTAGCTTTAATTGTTTTAGCTTTCTCTTCTTTGGTAGCATGAGTTTGTAGGCGCCTAGCGCCAACTCTTCATTTCATTTGAATAAATGAAATTTTCAGAAAATAAATAAATATATAAATACTAGCACCTTCTGCACTAAACCACATGAAAACCTAGCTATCGAAAGTGCGAACACTAAGCCTCTTCATGTACTGCATTAACAGAAGGTAGACTTCATTTCGCAAATAGGAGCTGCGGTTCCATTCATGGCAATGACTATCAAGGGGCAAGCTTCATGAGATCCTTCTCTCTGCAATCTTATATGGGCACAGTCCCAATGTCAGTGGTTGATCGGCGGGAGGCCGCCACCGACCTCCACTTGGATCAAGGCGAGGAAAGGCCCAGACCATAAGCTTATATTCATCGTTGCCACATGATCATGCTGTGCTGCAATAAAGCTCCGCCTGTTGCTCCAGAAGATGATGGCACATTCCTATTTCTTTATTGTAATAGAAGTCATGATGATGTCAACGGAAGCAGGTTTTCAGATTCCCCCACTCCCCACCCATGCACTTAGACTCCACAATACTAACCCATATATATCCTTCTGAGAATCTGAGCTTCAATGTGCCATAAATATTCCACAACACCTTCATATATATCCTTCAGCTGGCTTGTGCACCACTGGAAAACACCACAACCATCTCCAAAATGGGGAATTTTCTGGAGTACCAACATGGAGCTTCGACTCCTGCAGCATGTCCTCTTGTTGAGCATAGTGGTATTATTCCACATCACTCATTAGAAGCTCTAAAGTGATCCTAATATATAATTGGACTCTCTCACTCATTACCAATTAGTTTTAAGTATGAATCCAATTAATCTACATCATATCAAAACGAATTTTGACCGCACTCGACCTTACCCTCACCGCATAATCATCCATTTTTCTACACCACCTTCCATGCCATTTTTGCATGCAACGACTCCATCAACAGACCTAAATTTTGAATATTGAAACCAACTCTTCAAATGTACGTCTTGTAAATCTTTTCATAGCTAACTCAATGTTGTCTTCTACTATCCCCAACATCCCAAATTAAATAGCTGATCAGCCTCTCCAACCTTTAATTGGATTAAACCCTTCAAAATCGCATGGAGCATAGAATTGATTGGACTAACACCATTTCCCCTCATATGCTTCAAGAAGTTTAGATTTCCGGCCAGCTAACTTTTTGACTATCTTATCAACGAGGACATCAAAATAAGATATCTTCGCTCTACCTTTGAAGAGAGGGACACCAAGGTACACTTCGTTGGGAGCATGCCTTGCGCGCATCTGGTTAACCTGAACATATATTCAAAAGTAATAATTTATATTTATTTCAAAAGTAATAATTTACATTTATTCACAATAGTCTAATGAAATCATTTATAAAAGCTATAAGCCTATAACTATAAATTTTATGTATAATTTTCATAACTCCATAGAATGAATTCGTTAATGTCTATGTTCGCTAAAACATAAGACATCTCCAATCCATAAATTTGAAAAATAGATTTGTGTCATGTCAGATGGAATTTGCGTCATGCCACATCACTATCTCCATAAAACTTTTTTTCATAAATCTTTTACCCACATTTAATAGATATTCATACAACTCTGCACATGAGACTCACATGTCATATTATAGTTTTTATATTTTTCAATTGCTAATTTATTAAATATTTTATTATATTACGGTTATTTGTTTGTATTATTTTTTTTGACATTTAAAAATAACACATACTTAAAATTTTTCATCAAACAACAATAGTAATATATTAAATATTAAAAAAAAACTTTATATGACGCTTAGAACTTTAAAACGCCGTATAAAGCCTAGTCCAATTCATTCAAAAACAAGTATAAACGACGTTTATAACTTAAAATTATCATAAACATTATTCACTAGGAAGATATACAGCGGTTTTAATCCGAAAATGTCATATAAAGTGTTGACTTTATACGACGCTTTCGGATTTAAAACATTGTATATTTTTTATGAAGCGCATCATCTGCATGATGCGAGATCATATCAGATGAGGATAAACTATCTTCCACATTCAAAATTGATGTCAAATAAAGTTTTTCATCTGACATAAATCTCTTCTAATTAAACTTCCTCATTTTGTTTTCGGAGACCAAGAATGAAAAAAAAATGGATATTTTAAAATATTTGTTTACATATACATTAGAATGGGGGCCATAGAGTCAGGCACTGGTCCATAGAGTTTGGAACATCTTGCACCCCCTCGCAGACTCGATGCTATCCTAGATGGCTAGCCACCTCATCTTACAACCTGCCTGATGAGCTCGGCAGACTTAAGAGCATTTTTAATTCATAAATCTCAAAATCAGGTTTGTGTCACTGTATGTAGGTTTGTGTCATGCCAACTCATTATTTTCATATTTTTTTTTCATAAATCTATCTTTCATATTTGATAAACCTCCATACAACTCTATACATGACCCCACTTGTTTTATATTATTTTAAGATTTAATAATATGTATATACGGCGTTTTAAATTTTAAAACGCCGTAAAAGCCCGGCCCAATTTAATTTTAAAAAATCTTAATCAATATACGGTGTTTATATCTTATAAACGTCGTATAAAGTTTAGGTTTTATACGACGTTTCAAATCTACAAATTAAACGCCATATATTGTCCATGGAGCGCATCATCTGCGTGATACCGCATTATGTCAGAAGACCATGAATCTTCTTCACAATGACATGAAACTGCCAAGTAAGCTTCATACTCTGCTATAAATCTCTCCACGAAATTATGCCCTTATCATAAATATATGAGAACAAAGATTGTTTGCTTAGCCTTTATCACACATCAAAGTAGCAGGCTTTTCTTGTCTTTTGGTAAAGCGCTTTCTCCAATAATACATAAGCTCACGCTATGCACTTGATGGTCATGTCTGTACTAAGGGTTGAATTCGCCAAGTTCTTTATCAAGGGTGTGCGTCAATCATCTTCAACAATGAGGCAATTAGTGAAAATTAGATCGAAAATTTTAACAAAATGAATAGTGTTTGAACACTTTTCCATGAATGTCGAGAAAAAAAAAATTGATTTCATAAAAAATTCATTTCCCCTCTAATTATTCCTTTTCTTCTTATTTTTACTGAATCAAACACGTTGTAAAAGTAAATCCTCCAAGACCATGGTCCATGACAGTCTTCACGCCCAACTCCTCCAAAAATTGAAATCATGAAGTTAAACTACAAATGTTGTATTTGTATGATTAATACAAAATAACTGACACAAAGGTTGTGATCTATTGACTCTTATCTTCTGCGTAAGAGCTTTAATAATAATATTTATGTTACTTTCCTGTGTGCAAGTTCTTCTTCTTCTCGCTTGGACAACACGTATCAACTGATCGTAATGCATTGAATTTCTTTGTAATAAAAAAAACAAAACAAAATAATTGAGGGGGCTGGTAAGCTGGATTTGACAATAAACATTGATCACCGAAATGGAAGTAGCGTTGAATTGTATGAACTTTTTTTAGGTTTTGGAAGGTTTTGATTGGATGAGACTATGAGAGTGTGCTAGCTTCTTTGATGCGGTTCTTATTTTTGAAATGGTGATTTTTGGAAGGACGTAGAAAATTTAATTTTTC
Source organism: Kalanchoe fedtschenkoi (assembly GCA_002312845.1). Taxonomy (NCBI): domain Eukaryota; kingdom Viridiplantae; phylum Streptophyta; class Magnoliopsida; order Saxifragales; family Crassulaceae; genus Kalanchoe; species Kalanchoe fedtschenkoi. Next base: position 171,915 of record NQLW01000011.1, read on the forward strand.
AAAATGGTATGTAACATCTCTTAATAATTACAGTAATCTTTAATGCAAGTACTCTATCATATTCACTCAAAAATGAAAATATCTTTGCAGTACGTTTGGTAACACTTTGGATATAGTAACAGGGTAAATGATCCCACTTATTTTAGTGGGATAAATAATTCTGAATTTTAAAGATACAATCTACCCCATAAAATTATTAATATTTATCCTAATTTAAACAAAACATGATGTCATATTATTAATTAGGGATAAATACAAAATGGGGGTACGTACTATCACTCATTTAAAAATCACGGTCATAACTATTTGATTTTAAAATTCACGGTCTTTTTGTGTTGCGGGGTTTAATTGTAATTTTGAAAATCTCAATCACACCCAAAATTATTTATTCTATTTAAACAAACCCCCTCCCATATCAATTTAGAAATTAAAAAGTACAAAATTAATGTATGTGCTATCATCTATTTAAAATGGTCATAATTATTTAATTTTAAAATTTATTATTTTTTTTACGAGTTACTCCAAAAATAAAATAGAAAATTATAAAATAAATTTGAAAATTAAATAATTATAACCATAATTTTTAAATGGATGATAGTACATACTTTCATTTTGTACTTTCTCATTTTTAAATTAATTGGGGGTTTGCTTAAATGAAATAAACAATTTTTGGGTGCAATTGAAATTTTCAAAATTACAATTAAACCCCGCAACAAAAAAGACCGTGAATTTTAAAATCAAATAGTTATGCCCGTGATTTTTAAATAGGTGATAGTACGTACCCCCATTTTGTAATTTTCCCTATTAATTATCTTATCCCACTTCTAACCTCTCCCTATCAAACATGGACTTAGTATTCTAGCAAGATCTAGTTATTACTTATGTTCTTGACTCATGGGTCACATTTTGGGTCGAGTCTGGAATTGTCGGCCCATGAAACAAGCAAAGAAACAATATCTGAAGATTTTTCTATTGTGAGGCATATTTATTTTACTTTTTTAGTAGGCCCGTGCACATTTTCCATTTTAATAGTGTGATCTGTGGAACAGCTAAACATAAATGCAATACAACTCAAACCATTTTGAATCGCTTTTTTTTGTCCTCTTTTTTTTTTTTTATAATCAAATTAAACCTAAAATCTTGAAGCCTTGTAGTCTCTGCTGATCGTATGGACCTTATTCTATGACTACCTTAGACTCAATCGTCGTGCAGTCGTCATTGCGTGCGTGACATGTGCTTCCATTGGTTGCTCTTAATGCATTTGTCCCATAAAAGATGACTTGAATGGATAATCATGCTAAGTCAAAATAATAAAGGGAAGAATTCTTAAAAAATAATAATTTATGAATTATCACAGATTTTTCAATAATTTAAAATAGAAGAAAAATGATTAGACCGATTTTACCGTTAAAATTTTAAATTGATACTATTTTAATTAACAAACTTATGCGTACAAAATACATCATTTAATCATGAAGTTAAATAATATTATTTCGTTCAAGTAAATAAAATAAATACTTCATCAGTTATAATTCATAACAAAATTAATAAAGTTAAGTATATTTAATGAATAAATCAAATCAAATGATATTAAATAACATTCTAAATTAATCTGATATTTTTTTAATAATTTAGATCTTAATTAAATATGTATTGATGATTCAAAACTTATTTGGTATTTTTTTCAACAAAACGTGGACTCATCCCCTACACATGTAGGAATGTGACCCTATTTTCCCGGATATATATTTGATCTTTATCAGCAATTCTAATTGAAAAATAAAAAGAAGAGAAAAAGGTGAGACGTGAGAAAAGAATATTCTCATCCATCCATCAATGGAGGTCTGGTTCGTGGTCACGGTGACACTCTGCATCTGCTTCCTCCTCCGATCCTTCCTCGCCCTCTTCTCATCCAAAACCCGCGGCGGCGGTAGGGGCGGAGGTCTCAGCCTCCCACCCGGGCCCCCCTCCTTCCCGATCATCACCGCCTTGTCATGGATGCGCAAGTCCTTCTCCCAGATCGAGCCCATCATGCGCTCCCTCCACCGCAAATACGGGCCCGTCGTCGCCGTCCGGGTCGGATCCCGGGTCTCCGTCTTCGTCTCCGACCGCAGCCTCGCCCACAAGGCCCTCGTCCAGAACGGAGCCGTCTTCTCCGACCGCCCGCCCGCCCCGCCCGCCTCCAAGGTCGTCACCGCCAACCAGCACAACATCAGCTCCGCCTTCTACGGCCCCACCTGGCGCCTCTTCCGCCGCAATCTCACCTCGGAGATCCTCCACCCCTCCCGGGTCAAGTCCTACTCCGCCGCCCGTAAATGGGTCCTCGACATCCTCGTCCACAGGCTGGAACAGGACCCTCAAGCTCCCGGCGCTGCCGTGGTGAAAGTGGTCGACCATTTCCAGTACGCCATGTTTTGCTTGCTGGTGTTCATGTGCTTCGGCGACGGGGTCAGCGACGAGCAGATTAAGCAGGTGGAGAGAGTCCAGCGGGACCTTCTTCTCACCATCGGCCAGTACAACATCCTCAACTTCTGGCCCAGGTTGGGCAAGCTCGTCTTTAGGAAACGCTGGGCTCAGCTCTACCGTCTGAAGTCTAACCAGGAGGAGGTGTTGATTCCCCTGATCAGAGCTCGCAGAGAACAAGCCAAGTCCGGGGACACCCGCAAGGTGTTTTCGTACGTGGACTCGCTGCTCGAGCTGGAACTGCCCGAAGAAAAGCGCAGGCTCACCGAAGAAGAAATGGTGAGCTTGTGCTCCGAGTTTCTCAACGCGGGAACAGACACCACCTCGACGGCCCTGCAGTGGATAATGGCCAATTTGGTGAAGCACCAGCGCATCCAGGACGCCCTTGTGGAGGAGATGAAGAGCCAGCTGGGGTCACTGGACGGCGAAATCAGAGAGGAGGATCTCCACAAGCTGCCTTACCTGAAAGCTATAATCCTGGAGGGTCTGAGGAGGCATCCCCCGGGGCATTTCGTGCTCCCTCACGCGGTCTCTGAGGACACCACGCTCAACGGTCACCTGATTCCTAAGAAAGGAGGGACGGTAAATTTCATGGTGGCGGAGATGGGGTGGGATCCGGAGGTGTGGGAGGATCCGATGGAGTTCAAGCCGGAGAGGTTTCTGAGCAGCGGCAAGGAGGGGCAGGAGGTGGAGTTTGATATCACGGGGAGCAAGGAGATCAAGATGATGCCGTTCGGGGCGGGGAGGAGAATCTGCCCCGGATATCAGCTGGCCATGCTTCACCTGGAGTACTTCACGGCCAATCTGGTGGCGAGGTTTCGGTGGATGGCTGTGGACGAGGTTAGTTTGGAAGAGAAGCAGGAGTTCACCATGGTGATGAAGCATCCACTGCAGGCTCGTCTGGAGCTCAGAAAATGAAATACAAACTTGGTGATAGTTGCCAATCGAATGGAATGTTATTTCTGTTGTAGTAGACGTTTGTGAACTCCTGAATAAAATGTCTGAGCATTATCTAACCCACCCCGCTTATTCGAACACATTTCAAATTGTGAGGGAACGGACTAAACTCAGGATTAGTCCGATCTCAGTCTCGTCCATCATTTTAGGCTGTGCAGAGAAATTTGAGGGGAAAAAGAGTTAGAGATGTTCTACATTAACGCATCATGTTATTGATCAAAATAGCATGGAGATGATTTCTCTAAACAATTTTTATTTTTTGATTGTATTGAGCCAAGCTGCAAGTACGGGTGTTCAAAATCCGGTCTAGACTGGAAAATGATCTGGAACCGGACCAGACCGAAGGATTCCGGTCTGTGGTCCATCCATTTTTGGGATTCCGGTTCCGGTCCGGTCCAAATCTGAAAAAATTCGGTCCGGACCGGAATGAACCGGTTTGGTAATTTTTTAATAAAAAATTTTATTTTGTATTAAAATACTTAAATATATCTTATTTAATATATAAATAAAATTATTTTAATGCACATTTCTGTTAAAATTTAATTAATTTTTTATGATTCCGGTCCAAACCGATCCGGTTCGGTCCAAACCCGAAATTTTCCGGTCCGATCCGGTCTAGACCAATTTAAATCTGATCCGGTCTTGAATCCTTACCTTTTCTCGATTCTGATTCTGGTCCAAATCGGTTCCGATCCGGTCCGATTTTGAACCGATGAACACCCCTAGCTGCGAGGGATGTGGGATGGCCTCATTAGTCACAAAATAGCGGCTTTCATTAAATATTGGGTTAAGTTTGGGTTTGAGCTCTGGCTGGCACGATTGTAACGGTTCAAAACCAGGTGTTATTGATGGTTATCAACCATTCAAATTATGCCACATATAAATTTAAATTTAAATATTTGTCACCATGGGTGGTGGCTAAGTTGCAAAGAGTCCCGTCCTCGAAACCTTACGCTGATTGTTGAGTGTGTGTATATTTTTTTTATATTTATTGTGTCTATTGTAAAAAAAAAAAAAATTAAGTCTTGGGCCTATAGTTTTTGAAACATCATCGGCTCGGCCTTATATGATTTTAAATTATTATTTAGGCCCTTCAACCTAGAAGGCCCGTCAATGCTGTTATTGGCCCAATTTCATGTATTTGAGATCTTTGGTCACAAGGCCCTGCCCGATAAAAAACAGCCCACTAACTAATTGAATGTTAAGTAATCACCATGTTTCACATGAAACATTCGAGCCAATCACTTTAAGGTCCGAAATCGTCCCATTATTAGTAGTTCTGTCCTTGTATATTTGAATCTTAAAGTTCTGCTTAGTTTAGAAATATGAGAACGGTGGCGGAATCAAAAATTTTACTTTCGGGTATAATTTTTTTCTAAACTGATTGAGGTATAAAAATAAAAAATATAACATTATTTAAGTTTAATTGGGGGTATAAAATTTTTTAAGCTGAATGAGATACAAAAATAAGAAATATAATATTTTTAGACTTAATTGAGATATAAAAATTAAAAATATATTATTATTATAAAAAATTATGACTGTTTAGTCTGGACCTGAGTGGACAGCTGTCCCCACTGTCCACCCAATGGAACCGCCCCTCAATGGGAAGAAAAGATAAACGTGAGAAAGAAGTTACAAATATTTATTTAAAAATTTGGAGGAAAAATATAAAATAAATTAGTCAAAGTAAATAATTTATCATTTTTACACCAAATGAGAAAATTCTATTCTTTTTCTTCACTCTCCTTTCACTATCATTTTTTCTAAGGACAGATAGAACCTTAAAAATATCAAAAAGACAAAAAAAGGTTAAGGCTAATATGATTGGTGACAAAGAATGCACGAAACGTTATCTCTTCAGTTTCCAATATAGGCAGCTCCAGCAAGTATATTTGTATTTAAGTGAGCATCGATCGAATCCAACCCAATCCAACCCTATCGTACAATGTTGTCTGCAATAATGGCCAGGGCCGGCTTATGCAATACTGAGGCCCGGAGCAACATAATTTTTGAGGCCTTTTCTTAATGTAAAGCCGAGATGCCATAAAGATGTTTGTTTTTTAATTGAGTTCAAGAAGACTAAATAAATTTCATTCCCCACCTTAGCTGGTAGCTATCAAGATGTTTTGGTGAATTCCCAAAATCAGAGTAGCGACATGAAAACTAGTATTTTGAAGTAGTTCAGGATCTTTACAAAGTTAACTATAAAATACACATAAAATAAAAACAAAACATGTTTTTATTGTTTATACATACAATCTGAAATAATTAAAATATAAATTTTAAACATGCAAAAGTGACTCATGAAACAAGTTGGGGACAGACCCAATAGCTCGGGCCAAGTCCAGTAAAACCAATTAAAGCTTCAGTTAAGATTTGTTGATATTTAGGGTTTTTTTCTCGACGCCGCAACAAGACATCGTCAAGGAGAGGGCACAACAGACAACACTTGCGGCATTTTCCTCTTCTTCTTTCTATTTTTTTAAATGTGTCGTCGAAATATCTAATTGTTGCTCGGTCGAGTGCGTTGGACTCCAAATCAACTAATTTTCTTCTATGACTATGCCTGACTGCTCCGCACTGCATTTCCTAAGACATAAAGTCAGATTTGTGTGTTTTGGGGGCCTTCTCTTTGGTAGGGGTCCTGTGCTGTCGCTCCACATGTACAGGGCCTTAGCCGGCCCTGATAATGGCACACTTCACAGCTAGCCATTTCTGAACCTAAAATTACATCAATATCATCTAAAAATTGTCTCTTTAACAAGAATAATTTTAATCAATATGATTTTGGTTTAATGGTCTGAGGTGTAATCGTTCTCAAATTTCAGGTGTGTGAGCTTCTACCCGCTAAAAAAAATTTGAGTCTAAATGATATCACAAATGGAGCCAGAATATTAAATTAGTAGGGTCATATTTATAACTTTTAAATCTTAGTCAAATAGTAAGGTCTTTTATATGCAATTTTGATGGACTGGTATCAAAGTAAAGTGAACTTTAATCTTAAATTAACAGATTATATGGGTTTAATTAATAACGTACAAAACGAAAATGTAATCTAATATGTTAAACAAGTATTGGTACCGTCGTTCTGACGGGTGGTAATAAAGAGTGATCGGGAGCGTCGTACGGACAGACGGACAAACACCGGTTGGATGGAGAGGGCTGTTGGTAGGGGTGTAAATATGAGTCAAAAGTTGAATTTCGATTGAGTTTCTCAAAACCCAAATTCATTTATAATAGAATAACCCAATCCAAATCAAAACAACCCAACCCAACCCAAATTCAATACTCTTAATTTGGGTTGAATTTGGGTCAACGCATTTATTTTTATTAATAAAGAATTTTAAAATTAAAAAAAAATAAATAAATAAAATTAAAAAGGAATTAAAAATTTTTATTTTTTTTAAATTTTTAAAAATAAAAAATATTTTTTAAATTTTTTAAATTTTTAATTTTATTTTCTTATATTTATTTTTTATATATTTGTAATTCGGGTTGTGTTTTACAATTTGGGTCAACCCGAATTCAAATTATACAACCCAATCCAAAAATTACAATCCAAAATCCAACCCAAATAAAATAACTTAACTCGAATTCATTTTAATTGAGTTAATTTGGGTTGGGTTTTGGGTCAACCCAAAACCCTTACACCCCCGCTGTTGGGGGTGGGCAGGAGAGAGCGGTTGAGGGGGACTGGGCGTGGTTGGAAGCGGTGGGTGAGGGTGTGGTTGGAGGCAGGGTGTGTCACGTGACCGGGAGCGTCGTACGGACAGACGCTGATCTTTTATATATATAGATGAGATTAACTTTTTATTTTGAAAAGAATTGTAACAAAATAAAAAATATGTATAAAAATTTGATTATGGTCATATGACTCTTCCTGTCAACAAGTCAGTCTTGGGTGGATATAGACCACCATATAAATCATGGACTAACTATTTAAAGTGGCCCACTTATAATTTGACAAATCATGTGTTACGCGTAAAAAATTAAAAAATATTTACAATCAATGAATATTTAACACGTATTTCTTTGACATCTGAGCAATGTTCTAAAAAACGTTAGACGGAGTTAGGCAGTGAGCATAACGCCTAACGATTAATCGACTAGGCGGGGATTAATCAGAATGATTAATCGGGCAGTTAATCAAAGTTATATATATTAATAATAAATTTAATAATTAATTATAAACACATATATATATGTTTAAAAACTATTATTTTCATTAAAAATTTGAATCTCGAACAATTTATCGACTAGGTGGAATGTTTCAATACAGTCTAGTGATTAATAGGCAATTAATAGATCTGAATCGAAAAATTTTTAGAACACTCCAAGATGAAACGTGCAAATGTGGCTATGGAGTATATTCACTCTTGATATTTTGGTGGTGTCAAAAGTAATCCGGTTGTATAGAATGTATGTCACCATCAAGCTTTGCCATGATTTTGACATTTACCATATAATCCACCACACCCCCACACATCTATGGTTAAGTTTCGTTCCAAGAATATTTTGGTTTTTAATAGTGTGTTTGGTTTATATAAAATAATGAAGAAAGAAAAAAAGATGGAAAAATAAATTTTTCATAGAATTTATATTATTATTATTATTTGGTTAAACGTGTAAAATTACTGAGGAAATGCTCAAACACTCTTTATTTTTTCAGATTCTCCATCTCATTTTTCATATATTTTTTTCTCTCATGACCATCTCTAAACCAAATAAAAAAATTTCTTCCAATTTTTCTTCAAACTCTCTTTTCTCACACATTTTTCCTAACCAAACGCGGCCTAAGTGTCAACAACTTCAAATCATAAGTGACGTAAATGGTTAGAGATTTATTACTTTAGGCTCTCTCTAGTTTTAGAAAAAAAAATTATAATGAATTTTGTATGGATTTTATTTTATGTTCCATATGTTTGGTTAAGAGTAGAAATTTATAAGGAAAATATTAAAAACTCTTTGATTTGAGCAAAGTTTCATTTAATTTTCTATTAAATATTCTTTTTGTGCCAACTTTCTCGAAACCAAGCAACAACTTCAACTTTGTGTAAACTACAATATTTTAAGTTTGCGTAAACTAGAAAAACATTAGGTCAAAAATTACAGTTAATGGACAACATAGTCCGATTAACGCGTTAATTAGTTAACCGAATCCAATCTAATATAGACTGATTAATATAACAGAAAGCACGAATGAGTACCCTAATGAATCCATGATGACACAATCAACAGGAGCTAAGCATATAGAGCATATATTTTTGTGTGAGATATCTTGCTTTATAAGATTAATATGCGTCACGCATAAGGATTCAGATTTTTAATCCAAACTAAAGATCTAAAAATATTAATTTTAATCTCCTGTATATAATAAAGGCCATACAAATTGATCTAGAAAAGCATTTATATTAGTTTAATTTCAACAAGTGAGGGCATGTTAGGCCTATGAATGATGTTTGATTATAATAAAGATAGACAGCAAAACACATTAGTGGAGTGTGTTACAAATGTAGCTTGTGGGAAATAAAGGAGTGCATGATGCAAAGAAGCACAGAATGATCCAGGAGATTAGTTTAGTCATATAGGAGATTAGTTTAGTCAGAGTTTGAGTAAAGTTCTTGTCCACCGATCTTGCTTTGTAACTATTTGTTTGCCTATTAGATAGATATTTGATCATGAATATCCACTTGCACCCAACAATGTGTTTGCCTTCTGATAGTTCAATAATTGTCCAAGTATTAGTACTAGGTTCAATAAAAAATATGAAGTAGGTTCAATAATTTTAGCAACAAAAGAAAAATAGAAGAGTAATATGTAGAAGTTAGATGTGAGTAGGAAATGTAGTTTGAGAGAGGATAGAGTACCTTATGAGAAGAAACATTATTGATGTGCAGTAAATCAGTCTTATCAAGAAGAATATAGTCGGTGTACTTCTGAGAAAGATAAATGAATCTTTTGGATCTTGTGAGGATGTGAAGATGAAGGAGCATCAGTAAAAGGCTGTATTTGTAAGTGAGTAAGTGAAATGAGAAAATTAGTATCTGAGATATTTGGTGAGGGTGAGAAATTTTGAGCGGATGAGATATTTGGGGTATGTAAAATGTTTTGAGAGCTTTAGAAGTATTGAAATGTGGTAGAACATAAAGATCCGAATCTGGAGCAGAAAAAGGTGAAGAATTAAAATTTTAGACATTTCGATGAACAGTGAGGTTCTTAGGAACTTCATTGTTAATAGGAAACTTGTTAGAAATACTATCTGGTAAATTTTAGTCAGTAATACATGTATCAGGTGAGTGTGTTCCTGTGAAAATATGATGTTGATTATGATCGATCATGAGTGCAGTTGTGAGTGAGAGAATCATGTGACATACTTGAACTAACAATGGATATAATTTTAAAAGCAAGATACTTTCAGCGAAAATAGCTTCCGTACTTACAAAAACATTATGAGTTTCAAGATTGTAGAATTTGCAATCTTTTTTACCAAATGGAGAAAAATACATATAACTGCTCTAGCACTAAACTTATCTCTTTTAGACTTTAAAGTTGATGCATAACACAAACAATAAAAAATTCTAAAATGAGAATAGGCTGAAGCAAATAAAAAAAGATTTCTATATGGCTTTCGAAGTTTTGTTATTTTAGGGTGCCCATGTTTCACAATGCATTATGTTAAAATGAGATTCAGACTTGGGTTACACTAGTAGGAAATTATAATCTTTTTTGTTTAGCAATCTTACAATTCACATATTGACAGATTACTAGGTGAAGTAATATGTAAAATAGTAATGTGATGGAGGACTTGCAAAGGTGTATGGCCAAATTTCAGATGCAAGGTGAGTTTGAGAATTTTTGTCTAGAATGTCAACAGAGGAAGATTCAGTGAAAATGGAGCAAAGACATTGATTTATACAACCCTTGAGATTGTGTACCAATCAAGAAAGTCTTCTTCAGCACACGAATCAAAGTTGGCAATAAACAGAATGGTATTATCAATATTGTGAAGAAGAGATGATACTGATAAAAGGTTAAAGGTAACATGAGGGGCAAAAAGGATATTGGAAAGAAGAAAATTTGTAGTTAAGTTGGATAAAACTAGTGTGAGTTATGGGTATAGTCTTTTCATTACAAAGTCTGATGATGGAGGACATTTTTATGGGCTCAATAAGATGATGAAAATGAGATGTGATGTGGTGAGTTGCACCAAAATAAATGATCTAAATATTATTGATACTAATAGCTGAGCAACATTGAGTTATACCTTAAAGCGTAGTGTTTATAAGCACGTCTGATTTTTTTGTGGTATTACTTGTGTCCATCATTTTTGTAAATGTTGCAACTGATTTTGCGCAAATTGGAACACTTTAGGACTTTGTTGCCTTGAAGATGATGCAGTTGTTACAATATTTTTAGTATGCATAATTACATTAATTAGTTTGAACTTGCAAGCTTTGAGAAAATTTCTTCAGATTTGCCAATCGTTGAGACACGAGTTTAGTAAAATTTGTGTTCTTCTGGATAGCCAATCAGTATATAACATTAAAATATTATGCGTCTCATTTTCTCATAGTAGACACATTCAACTGTAACATTTTTAAGCATCCAGACCATATTTTGCTTGCTTGAGGCTACTATTAGAAGTGTAAGCTGGCTTAGAATACATAGTTGTGGCTTTTGTACCGATCTAAGCAGCCAAATTCTTTTGGTTTCATCATTAGAATATTGCTCATAACAGGCAAATATTGAGGGTGTATTCCAATGAGAAATAACATGACACAATCTTCTTCTTCTTCTTCCTTTATATCATTTAGATGCTTGTTGCAAGTTGTCTCACATTCACGTCTCCTTTTATTTGTCATATTTTTTAGTGTATCGTTGCTCTGCTTTGCAAAATATGTAGATACATTTATGGCTCTTTATTTTTATTAGTACAAATCATTTTTTGACTCATACTTTTTTTGTTGCATTTCTTTTACTAAACCTTGTAACTAATGTCTCTTATAGCTTCTTTGGTTTACTTAGGTACAATACCGTCTTAGTAATTTCAATGAATTCTTGATCCAAGCCACAACTGGTTCTTTATAACAGTTATAATTAAACTAGCAGATATATTCAACACTAGGTAGCTCTACAGTACTAAAAATAAACTCAAGTTCGTTCTTTGTGGAAGACAACAATAATAACTCTATTCCATTAATAAAAGTCGTTAATACCTGTGAGAATAATTGTAGTAATCTTTGTTCCAGAATGTTCACAAGATTTTATGATGAAAGGACGATGATTATGAACCTCTAAGTTGTTTACAGAATGTCCAAGAACCCTAACACCTGGATTTGATTCAACAGATTCTTCTTGCACATTATCAGGTAATTCGGCCATTTCAAGCAAAAAATACCACCAATTTACTAAGCAACAGATGAATCATAGGGTGTATAGTAACAGAAGCAACAAGAACTTTATTTGCAAAAGCGAAAAGAATTACAAGATCAACACGAACTGAAACTCGATCATAACATTACAAAATTTTAGTAAAAAAATAGATAGGAAGCATCGATTTTCCGATTACTGGGCTTTGATAGTATGACAAAGATGTAAATAAAACTCCCATAATTGATTTTGATGAACACAAGATTGTGTCTTAAGGAAGAAAGCTGAGATATTTATATCTCAGTTAAAAAGAAAATTGAGGAAGTGAAGCTGGTATTCTTCAAATAGCAAAATAAAACGATGTCGTTTGGAGTGGCGTGGTATCTTCAAATACAAAGCTTGGAACGACATCGTATTGAGCAGACACAGAGATTCTTCCTTAAAGACTGCGTTCCAAGCTTATCTTTTCCTCTTCGGATCTGCCAGCCTTTTTTGTTTTTTGCGGTGACCTAACGCATGTCACAAAAAGACATCTATTTTTTTTCCCCACTTCCCCTTGGTGGGGGGCGCATACCCCCTCCACCTTGATAGTGTACGCCCATACTCACTGCGGGCCAGCTCACGCGCACCTCCAGCGTATCTAAGCGTAAATGCGATACCAACAGAGCTTGAATCCATGACCTTGGGATTGTTAGACAACACCCAATGCCACTAGGCCAACACCTTGTTGGTCAAAAGACATCTATTGACAAATATAAATACCATAAGATTTTAAACAAACTTCAACAACGTAAAGTATGACCAAAATCTGCAGAAACTTTCAAGCATACATTTGAGCATGGTTCTTCACTTGCTCTTCTACACATTTGGAAAGGCTACACACTCAAGGAATATATCTTTCTAATATAGTTTGAGTAGAAATATATCTTTGAAATTAATTTGTTGTTAAGTACAAACTGTACACACCATCATTTAAATTTTTAGAACTTGTTTGTTATTGTGAAAGAACGAGTGGTATAAAAAGTTGTTGATTAGTTAGGAGTAAAATCAAAGTGAATAAAAGATTACTTGGTGAATGTAATTTGAAATAAAGGGGAATAAGAGCCAAGTCTCATTTGGGACTTGAGTAGGACATGTGTCAAAAAGATTGGATATATCATTCAATTTTACAGAATGATTCCTAAATTTTCTTTATTTATATAGTCAATTAAAAAAACTTAAACTAATCAATTCAAATAAAGAAAAACAATCCAACCAGAAGCAATGATTGCTTTTTTTTTTTCACCACAATTTAAAGCAAATGCAATTGGTGAAAGATAAAATGGTGGTTTCTGAGAGGCATTCAAACAAATTCTAATGATAAGTAGAATAAATTATATATTTTGATCTAGATTTGATGATGAATGTTCCATGCAAGTAGCCTTGTACTTCCAAGTACAAGAGGTACTAAAAAACAATTCAAGGACAGATGAAACCTAAATCTCAAAAGCTCACCCACCACTAGCCAAGCCATTTCTCTAATTTATCTTCTCCACTTTAGTTGCTTTAGCTTCATGCTCTTTCTCGACTTGGGCATTACTAGCAGTCTAGCATTTGGGTGAATTATTTTCAATAATGATTCATCTGTTTGATTATACATAAAAGTGAAAGACACTTGTGGATTTTGTAAGTGTTGCCAGTATATTTTGTCTGCATCCATCCATACATCTAAGCACCCATTTGTCTTGGCTTTGTGCTGCTTCTTCTTTATCTCTTGTTTGTCTCACCCTCCCACTTTCATCTTCCTTTTCTCCTTTAGCTCCTATTAGTGCCACTCATACTTCACTCATTATTCATTCACATCAAATTCTAGAAACTCTACTATCTATAATTGTAGATCAAGGTAGTTAGCACTTCCTTGCTTTGTGTCATACTCACACTATGTATGTATTTTGATCCAAGCATATGTATATTCCATAGTCCTTTGCATTGATATGCTCCTGACACTTATTATACATACATGTATATATAAATATACGAGTGAACGTGTGACCACGATGAATCTTATTTTACTATCATAATAGGAGAAATTTTTGGGTGAACTGTGTCCACCGCGCCACTAATAAGGAGTCGCCATGTGTTGAAAAGTCAAAAAAAATTTCAAACCAATAATAAATTGTCACGTGCAATTTTGACTTTTCAACGCGGCACGTGCGACTCCTAATTAATGATGTCCACCGCCACGTGGTGAATACAGTCCACCTAAGAATCACTCATCATAATAGAGTGAATGTATGGCAATTAGAAATGACAAGATAGAACCACATGGTAAACAATATGAGCCGTGAAATCTCAAACATGGCCATCAGAGTGTTTAGGGGTACATGTGCTTGCATGGCCACCAGTCCCATCCATTGTAATGATATGAACCTCATCATCCCCAGCCACCTCAGGCTGCACCGCGCTCAGCTGCTTACTATTCTTCCTGATCACCTCTGGTTCGAACCCGGCCATCGTTGCGAGCTCTTGGACCGCTTCAGCGATCTCCTCCGTGCACTTGGCAATGTCCATCAGGAGGGATCCCATCGCCACGGCTTGGATGACCCTCAGAAGGTCAGACTTCGTTTCTTGCCACAAGCTGCTCTGGAGCATGTATTTGAGATTCTCGGATTCAGTCTTCGAAGCTGAAATGTGGGTTTCCATGGGTGAGGGCTGAGACATGGACTTGATGGACAGAGATAGTTTCTTCAGGCAGTTGCTGCACTCCATGCTGATATTCATGCATGGCTCTTGGATCCTAACTCTCAGCTCCTTTTCAGTCTGCAAACATCATCAAGAACATGCAACGACTTGCGTCAGATGCTGAATCAATCAGCATTTTTGTGAGTCACGTATAAGATGACGACAAATGTACTTGAATTTCTGAGGCGAGGAAGCGCTGAAGAGCCTCGACTTTGTACCCACATTCTCGGGTAAGCCTTCCGACTTTGAGGTACTGTTTCCAAGGATGTCGATACCTGAAACGCCCGTGCGGGGGCTCCCACCTCGCAAAGTTTGCCTGTCTCACACATCAACTGTTCAGTATTTAACTTATTTTGAACTCACCCCGGTGGCTTTCTTGCACTAATAAGTTCCTACAAGAAGTTGATATATGGACACAGTTCTACACCCACGAAAAATTATCAAGTCAAAATATTAAACTTACCATTGACTCTTCTTTACTCTTTGAAGTCAGAACAGCTTGATAGTCCGTAAGAAATGATTTGTCGCTTTTGGTAGACTTGCCGTCTTTGGTTGATGATGTTGTTTCAAAGTACTCATCTCCAAACCCTGTAAGAAAACGAAGGCAGAGAGTCAAAAGGGCCTTCAAGAAATTGGAAAAAAAAAAGATAGGCAATTTATTTCACTGAATTTGAACCTTCTAAGTAGTTGCTGAGTTTCTGAATGTTGTCTGCAATCAGATTTTTGAAGTCCTCGCCAATCCAAACTGGCGAGACAAAGATGCAAACAAACACGGCCGTGCTGCACCCGATCACGATGGTGGACAAGCGCTGGTGGGCGATGGTTAAGGGGGCAGCCTCTCTGTATGCGGACACGGTCACCAAGCTGAACGTCAGTATGAAAATCGACAGCCCGTAGTCGTATCTTGCCTTCAGCTTCGGGAAGAATCTCATAAATGTGAAGGTCACAGCTGACATCAAGTTCAGAGAATATTAAGAGTTTTTTCTGATGGTTATTTCTGATGGTCGGATGCCTGCCTTATAAGAAAAAAAATACCTATTAAGAAGACGAACATGGAAAGCATGATGGGCTGCCCTGAATCTCCGGGAAGGGTGGCCAGTCGATGAGCACCGAGACCAAGCATGCCAGCTACTAACGTTGCCAGCATCCTATTCAGCCCTTTGCCTAATGTCTCACCTGTCAAATTAAGCATAGAATTAACAGACCAGTTGGAGGATGATAATGATGATGAGGGTTTCATTACTCGCCTACTGTGTACTCGAACATGACAACTACAGTCATGACCGCCCAAATGGCGGAGCCGCCGAAGCCTTCGTAGAGTGGCTGGAAGTAGTAAAAGGATGAGATGAGAGTGAGAGCCAGGCCGACTTTCAAGGAGTGGATGACCTTCCTCGGGTCATCTCTGGCTATCTTTTTCGCCTGTTTGGCCAAGCTCCTCATGCTGTCTATAGGCCACCGCCTTGTAGCAGTCATCGTCCTCCTCGGCGTCTCCGGCTTATTTGATGGGGTTTGCTGATTAGTACTCTTTGAGTTGCAGCTGGCATCCATTGCGGTAACTCAGAATGAAAGACGAGTGTTTCCTTGCGATGAGGTAGTGTAATAAGCTTGTTTTTATAAGGAGAGAAGCTTGAAGAATTGAAATACAAGGGTGGTGACTGATCATATGATTCATGGGGATGGAGGATAGATGTGTAGTACGTACGTACGTGTTGTGGACAAATAGTGATGGGTGTGGTGGAGTGTGCGTGAGTAAGCATGATGAAACCCCCCCGTCCATGAAAGTGAGTGTTCCAAGTCCTAATGGTGTTGATGAGATTTGGACCCTTTTCGTGTGGGTGTTCAAAAGTTGCTTATCAAAGTCATAGTGGACGATTTGGAGAGGGAACAATGATCACGACGCCCACTTCCCCTCAAACATGTGTAATGGCCTTGTTTCATTTAGTTCAAGTTCTTCTAGAAATCTTTAATTTATTTAACAATAATAGTGTCAAGATTGATTCGTGCTGTCATGCTAATTTACAGATGGTGCCACTCTATATAATCAGGAGTTATTTTTTTATACAATATGATTGATCATGTGTCGCATTTAAAAATCAAAATAACACGACACTTGATGATTCGCTGTAAAGAAAGTTGATTTTTCAACATATTATTTGGTCAAAATCTCACGTGACAATATCTCAATGACTGATCAATAATACATGTGGTGGACGTGGTTCATCCAAGAATGACTCACAAAACAGAGATCGTTTTACAAAAAATAGAATAATTATATTTAGATGAAATACGTACTATAGTTAGAGACAGATTAATAAAATCTTAAACCGGGTCGTTTTTTAAATAAATGTCAATGAACTTTGTTCCATAAAAAATAACCTATCTTAAACATGGTAAACACATTTTAGTGGACTCTGATTTCGCACTATCAAGGCTTAAATCCAAAACCACTTAAATAAATATACAATGTCTTATCAATTGGATCAAGACACATAGTGAAATACATTCATTTTGATTCAGAACTTTTCAAAGTTATGATCATACACTTTTTCTGAATGGATATTGTTCACCAAGTGAATATGTACATAATTAATCCGAAATCGACTCTCACAACATTGAAAATTACAATGTCACAGATTGAATATTGTTCGATTGTAATATTATTTTGACTTTTCAAAGTGTCATGTGATTAATCCCATATTGGTCAAAAATCGCTCTATATAATGCTAATCTAGTGTGTCTTAATGCATGAATTGTTGCCATGTGGTGCAATTGTGCCCATAAATTTTATCATACATTATGAGAACTTCTTGAACCTTTTTCAAGTGCTTAATGGCGCATTATTAGGATGAGGAGCATGATGGCGACAAGTAAATCTCCTTTTAACCCTATCACATATATATAAAGTTAGTGCCAAATGAGGCCCAATAAGGTCCGGCCCACATGTAACCCAAATGCCCCTTTTACACGGACGCACGCACACACACTAGTAGTAGTAGTAGTACGGACGCCAGATAAGTCCAATGGAATTAAAATGGGTTTACTTAATTAACCACTATTATTGAATATTAATTGCAGAATTAATAAGGGTAAGCAATATGAACGTCGGCAAATTCTTGGGTTGTGCTCCGCGAGCACATGCTTCCGGAAATGACGTCGTGTTGAGAGCTGAAAATGATATTATTTTAAATTCTAATACATATTATTCATAGAAATAGAAAATAATTTTAAAAATTCAACAAAATCGTATAAAAATTAGATTTTTTTATATAAAATATAGTTTTATTTATGAACATTAAAATTATAAAAAAATATAAATTCATGTTTTTCAAATTTATATCTATTAAAATAATTAATATAAATTTAATGAATATATGTATGCAAATGATGTATATGAGTATGCAACTGATGAATATGTATACGAAAGTGATAAATATATGATGCAAGTGATGAATATATATATGTGCAAGTGATGAATATCACTTAACTTGCATACTCATATTCATCACTTGCATGTGTATATTCATTACTTGCATGTGTATATT
Source organism: Kalanchoe fedtschenkoi (assembly GCA_002312845.1). NCBI lineage: Eukaryota > Viridiplantae > Streptophyta > Magnoliopsida > Saxifragales > Crassulaceae > Kalanchoe > Kalanchoe fedtschenkoi. The sequence goes on from NQLW01000011.1 coordinate 189,971, forward strand.
TATCACCATATTAATCACTTGTATACTCATATTCATCACTTGCATACGTATATTCATCACTTGCATACATATATTCATCAAATTTACATATAATTATATTAATGGATATAAATTAGAAAAAATATGAATTTATATTTTTATTATTATTTTAATGTTTGTATATCAAACTGGTATTTTTTTTAATTTTTTTTTTTGTTTTATATAATTTTTTTGAATTTTTTATATTTCTATTTGTATTGTGGGACGTCGTTTTGAATGGAATGAAAACGATGTCAGTGAGCACACCCAAGAGTTTATTGATGAACAACTGCCCCTGTACGTGTCTGATTTGAGTTTCAGAGGTAACGGGTTCTTGCTGACACCCAACACATGCTGTTAGGGCATCTCCCACTCATAAATTTTAAAAATATATTTGTGTCATGTAAATTTTGTGTCATATCAATTCATCATTATTATAAATTTTACTTTTCATAAATCTTCTTTTATGTTGGATAAATTTTCATACAATTTTATACATGGACCCACTTATTTTATAATATTTTTATATATTTTATATTATATTCATTATCGAATTTTATACGGTTCATATAACGGATATAATTATTATTTTAATAATTAATGATAGACTTAAACAACGTTTTTAATTTTAAAACGCCGTAAAAGCCCGATGCAATTTAATTTTAAAAAACCCTAATCAACGCCGTATAAAGTGCATTTATTAGTCTTATACGACATTTTTAATCATAAAACGCCGTATAAAGTTTAGATTGTATACATCGTTTTATACCTACACAAATATCGTATATTATCCATGAAGCGCATCATCTGCGTGAAGCAGTATCATGTCAGAGGAGCATAAACGATCATCCACAATAAAACTTCATGCTAGATATGATTTATACTCTGACATAAACCTCTTCCATGAACTTCCCTTAATCATGCCTTTAGTTACTGTATTTATTATTATCTCCCCAAAATGCTGACCTAAGTCCACCGCCAATCTTTTCAAGCTTTACAAATCATATGCACTTAAATACGCACGTCACTCTCACTTATTATGGTCGACTGCGTGCATGCCACTGGATCGGACATTGGAGCATGGTCCAAAATGAGTCTAACAACAATGTCAATTTCATACAGAGTCAAACCCCAGCTCTATGCATATACGCAACACGTGGCACTTGTCACAGACCATGATAATAATCGTCAACTTTTTGGTAGAATTTAGGTTTTGTCGCAGTGCACGTGTTTTGGAATGACGCGAGGAGCTCGAGATATCATAGCAATGGCAGTGCACCAAAATCTAGACATGCACGGAACCGCCAAGTCAAATGGTGTCCACGGGCATCAATTATGTGCCGCATATTGGATTCTCGTGGCCTAGAATGCTTCATGGTTTGTCGCGTGAAGTAGAAGAATCACTGATGAGATATATAGTGGAAGGCTCGACTTTTGGATGCATGGCACCAATTATTTACAGCGTTGGTGTCAATAAGTTTATGTGTTTTGTTACTTTCAATTTGGGCTACTAGCAGTGTGTGCGGATGAAATTAGTTTGTAGTTCATTTTCGTAATAAATGATACACTCAGACAACAATTTGGTTTTAAATTTGGATGCTTAACACGTAAAATACAAATGCATGTAGTTTTTTAGGCTTATAGAGGTGACTTGCTAGTTCAGGTTCTTCCTCATCAGAATAATGACACAAACATATATTTTTTAAATTGATTTTAGGAGGACAAAAAAGAGATGATTTGAAGGGTTTGGGAGAGAAAATAGTTGATCCCAAGTTAATTTTTTAAAGGAAGAAAATGGATGAATTGAATCTTCTCAAATCTCTCTGCCCTCTATTTTCAAATTTTGTCGATTTGAAAGATTTAAGGATTTGAACCAAATGACTTTTTTTTAAATTCTTGATATTCTATGCGTCCTTCTTAAATTACTAGAGTACGTAGTATTTAAGTAAATAAACATTTATACTATCCTTTCAATAGTTCCCTACTAAAAAAAACATAATTTTTCATTTTTACTCTCATTTCTCTCCCATTCCATTATGATTCGAGGTCAATTATTTTATTCATACTCTCTAATCTTTATTTCTCTCAGATCCTCACCAAACTTGGGAGCAAAAAGCACAAGACTATGTGCGGTTTGGGGAAAATGATAAGGAAAGAATAATGTGGGTAGAGATTAAAAAGGAATTTATTTTTGGTTTAGGAAATATTAGGAGGAAGAAAATTAGATGAAAAAATTATAAAAATATTTATTTGAATTGAACTTCATTATTTGATACCTCAGACCAAAAAGAAAATGATGTAAAATTCAAGAAGATTTTATTTTTCTTATTTTTATCCTCTAATCCTCTTCAGACCAAACACTACCTAAAGGCTCTGTTTGGCATATGTAAAATGAGGAGAAAAGAATATGTGAGGGGAAGTTTGGGAAAATCTAAATTTGGTCAAGAGAAATATTTTGTAGGTAGTAAAATTTAGAAAAAAGTTAGCTTACTTCAAAGTGCTTTAATACTTGCATTCCATCTTTCTATTCCAAACTAAATAAAAGGAACAAAGCGTAATTTTCCTTCTCACTTTTGTTTTTATTAAATTTTATCTAAACCAAACAGAGGCTAAGGGTATGTTTGGTTTATGGAAAAAAGAAAAATGAGATGTGTAAATAAAATTGTAAGAAGTTCTATATTTGTATTGAGAATTTTGGTTAATTAACAAGAGAAAATAGTAAAACGCACATAAGATTTAACGAGAAGTTTGTCAGTGTGCCTACGTTCTAGAGAGCAAAGAGCGACTATGTATTATTTCGAGTGTCGTACACAATTAGGTACAGTTACATAATATTTGTAATAGTGTCTTTTTATTTGATAAATGAGCTATACCCAGCAGATTGGTTTAGAAATAGTTGAGAGAATATAAATTAGATGAAAATTTAATAAGAAAATTTGATCAGAAGAACAAAAATGTTCTCACACTTTTCTCATAGATTTATAGCCTGACCAAATAAAAAGAAAACTGAATAAAATCCCACAAAAAATTACCTTATCTCTTTTTTATCCTCTTTATTTTTCCTAAACTAACTAACCACAGGATAATTGTTGAGATAATTGAGTTTAATGTGAAAAAAATGGAACTTTTGTAATACCATGTTGAAGCCCTTTTGGAAAAGCTTAGCAACTACTCCCTCCGTCCTCTAATACATGTCGTTTACGGTTAATTTGAGTAGATTAAGATGAAGTTAATACTAGCGGTTGAACAAATTTAATAGGTAGGTGATTAACATTTTTTTGAAAAAGTTCGTGCAAAAAGTAAAATTGGTAGATGATTATTGGTGAGAAATGTATTCTTTATTGATTATGATAATGAAGTGATTAATGTTTGACATTTTAAGGTAGTTATTGATATTAAATACGCATT
>NQLW01000011.1:193776-209877 GCA_002312845.1 Kalanchoe fedtschenkoi
GTGTGCTGCATGTCCTGGTGAAGAACCATACATGCTATCTATGGAAAGATGTCATTTAGATGATGATGACCTAAAGTCTTGGACACAGGCATTTGAACTAATAACTTAGGTCATCTTTGCGTATACATATAGTTTAGGATTCGTGGATTTATATGTATACCTTAGGAGAGTTCGTACTTGTTTAAGAAAAACACAGATTTATGTAGAGTTCACATGTAAATTTCATTTTTATTGTGAATTTTGATATCGTTATGATTTGTTGATTAAAATTAATCAAGGGTCTGTTGAATTTTCGGGTCGACTCATATTGGATTGTATCCCCATTGTGACTCAAAAGCCCAGGCTTGTAAGTCATGGTTCAACAATCCAATATAAGTCACATTCTCTTCCCCTCACTAGCCGATGTGGGATATTTCGCCAAGTGACATACTCAACAATCTCCCCCTCACTTGGGGAATTATCACATGCTCCCCCTCGATCAATACTTCGCTATGCCCCTCTTCGTGGCATGCGTCCTCATCGTAGGTGCGCCCTCTGCGTCTCCCCCTGCTCTCTGGGGTCTAACCTACGTCTTAGTCGCCCTGCGACTCTCTCTGGCCCAGCCAGTTTACTCGCACTCTTTGCGAGCCACTCTCGCCGCCCTGCGGCGTCCTTCATTCTTGGGGTGCCTCAACTCGTTTCCTTGGCCTCAACACTTATCCTTGGTCCCGGATTGAACCGTCGGCTCTGATACCATGTTGAATTTTCGGGTCGACTCATATTGGATTGTATCCCCATTGTGACTCAAAAGCCCAGGCTTGTAAGTCATGGTTCAACAATCCAATATAAGTCACCTTCTCTTCCCCTCACTAGCCGATGTGGGATATTTCGCCAAGTGACATACTCAACAGGGTCACCAATGAAGAATAATTTAATTAAGTGCTAAATGCAAAATAAGTATTTAATAATACGTATCATAAATTTTATTCTTTAGAACTCATATTAACAATCTCTTTCAATTACTCCATCCGTCCTCTAATACATGTCGTTTAAGGTTAATTTGAGTAGATTAAGATGAAGTTATTGCTAGCGGTTGAACAAATTTAATGAGTGGGTGGTTGTTGTTTTTTTTTAAAAAATCGTGCATAAAGTAAAATTGATAGATTATTACTGGTGATGAGTGATTTTTTTATTGATAATAAAAAAGTGATTAATGTTTGATGTTTAAAGGTAGTTGTTGATATTACATTCACATCGAAAATTGTTAAGTGACAAGTAAAAGTGAACAAAAAAAATTCGGTTAAGTGACATGTAAAAGAGGACAGAGGGAGTAGGTGATATTATTAATACGGGGTATTATTAATACACCCACATTCCATACGGGCTATCAAACGTAACCTTAAAGAAATTATAATCAATTCATTATATTTATCTTGCAATTCGCACCTCAAAATTCATTTTTACTCAAAAATTTAATACTGTCCACCACCAAATTTATTTTCAAATTTTCAGAATAGTGACATTTTTGCCTTTTGAATTGGTGATAGATACGATACGAATACGAATTGATATCTACCACAAAATAGAATTTTTGATTAGGGATTTGATCGGTCTGGTAATATCCTGACCACAAATTTTGCACGTGAGAATATATGGGAGGGTTGAGTAGAGTTTATTTGATGAAATGTGTCATATCTATTATTAGTGAAGAGATAAATATTATTAGATGATTGAATCACGATTTATTAATTAAGGTTTTTGAGGCACAATCAGAATATAATTCAATATGGACAAATTCAAATCCAATATAGTATCAGAACCTGTTGAATTTTCAGATTGGTTCATACTGTATTGTACGTCACTGTTACTCAAAAATCTAGACTTATAAGTCATGGTTCAATAATCCAATATAAGTCACATTCTCTCTCTTTATTACCTGATGTGAGATATTTTATTAAATGCTCTTACTCAACAGAACCAATGGTCGATCAGACTGGTTTGCGAGATGTGGTTCATAATACACAAGTAGATGTAACTCAAATATGAAAGACACATAGTGATGAGTGAGGCTCTCAAAATTATGAGTAAATTGATTAGACAAGATTGGAACTTATATTTAACGATTAAATCATAATTTATAAACTAAATTTTTAAGTGACATTAGAAATAAAATCTAAAACGAATCAGCTCAAATCAAATAACTAGTCTTTCAATACTAACTTCAACAAAAGAAAAAGGACTCATTTATGAGGGTTTGAAAGTCTTCATTTTGTAGACTTCAAAGGAGTGTGCTCTTAAATCATCCCACTCCTTGGGAGGCCCATCGGCAAGGATTGACCTAAAATTCTCAATGAATCCGTATATGATTTTCTTATCATCAAAGCTGACATATTGCCAACACCATCCTTAGTGGCATGCTAGTTTAACATGTATATTTCTCATATTCCTAAAGGGTTTGATTATTATGTCAAATTAATATTTTGGACACGAATATCAAAATATTGAATTTGGAGAAGATGGGTGTGTGTAAAGTTAGGCGTAAAATAATTTGATATAAACATTGATTTTACTGAAACTAAGTAGTTATATTAATTGAATTTAAGTTGTAGCTTTTATCTGTATGGCCCTAATTTAAAACTAACCAACTAATTAAATATATTGGACTAATATTGCATATTTTAGAATTTTGAAGAAGCAAATGTATAATAATTGGAATTTAAAAGGTTAAATTTGTATATCTTAACTAAATGATAAGATACGTGATCGCGAATACATGTTTTTTGTTCTGAAATAAAAGTTTCTGTAAGGTAAACTGACCTCTTGGCGTGTTAATGTCCATCTTATAATTCAAATTGTTATTTAATTTATTTATGTGCAAAAAATAAGTAATTGGATAAGCAGTTAAATTGGTGATATATCGGTTCAACTAATGAACCCAAATTAAATTCTGAAAAATATAATTTTTTCGATATATTTTTAATGACGATGCACAAAACAGTAAATTATCACAATACCCATAACATAACATTCATAATATAATTAAATTTGAACATAAATAGTTGAATTAGTTCAGAATCAGATCACAAAAAAAATTCTATCTCACTTGTCTTGGATTACATAGTAATTAACAAGCTATTAATTGCCGTAAACCAATTTACTAAGACTAGTTCTCAAAATAAGCAACCTCATTTCTTGCCAACAAAGATCTACAGAAATACTGGATCGGTTCACGCAATGACTATATGAGTTGAAGAAATTATGTGTAATCCGATTTGTCAAACCAGTTTGAAATTGGTGTTCCTAAACCTAATATTATAAATTATATCTAATACTACAAAACATATAACGAAGGTATGATTTTTTAGATTTTAATGATGTTATGGCATGCATAATTAGTATCAATGAATTGCTCATAATGTTTTATTAACACTTTTTAACTTCATTTTTGTATGGGAGTACAACTGTGTAATAACACATACTCTCTCCATCCTTTAATACATATCGTTTAAGGTTAATTTAAGTAGATTAAGGTGAAATTAATGCTACCGGTTGAATAAATTTAATGAGTGGGTGGTTGATATTTTTTTTTAAAATTCGTGCAAAAAGTAAAATTGATAGATTATTACTGGTGATGAATGATTTTTTTTATTGATTATGATAAAGAAGTGATTAATGTTTGATATTTTAAGGTAGTTGTTGATATTAAATATGCATAGAAAATTGTTAAGTGACAAGTAAAAAATGGACAAAAAAATTCGGTTAAGTGACATGTAAAAGAGGACAGAGGGAGTACTTCCTTCGTCCTCTAATACATGTCGGTTAAGGTTAATTTGAGTAAATTAAAGTGGAATTAATGCTAGTGCAGTTGAACAAATTTAATAAGTAGGTGGTTAATATTTTTTTGAAGAAATTTATGTAAAAAGTAAAATTGGTAGATGATTACTGGTGAAGAATGAATTTTTTATTGATTATGATAATGAAGTGATTAATGTTTGGCATTTTATGGTAGTTTGTAGATATTAAATACGCATTGAAAAATGTTAAATGACAAATAAAAATAGTTAAAAATTTTGATTAAATGATATGTAACAAAGGACAGAGAGAGTAATCATATACATCTTGATCAAACTGACGCTTAATTAATCTGTCGCACACTCATAAATGAGGAAGAAGAAACTCTGATACAACGCTATTATATATTATGAGAAGAAAAACCCTAACATAAGGGCATTTCCATTCAATAAACATGAAAATGTAGATATGTGTAATGACAAGTGAAATTTGTGTCATGCCAACATACCATTTTCATAAACTCTCTATCCACATTGAATAAATCTCTCATACAATTCTGTACATGGACCTATTTGTCTTATCATAATTTTTATACTTCTTCTTATTATATTAGTTATCAATTTCTTAAATGATCCATATGACGGCTATAATTAATATTTTAATATTTAATTACAAGCATATACAACATTTTTAATATTTAAGCGGTGGCCCAATTTAACTAAAAACCCTAATTAATATACAACGTTTACAATTAAAAAATGTCGTATAAAGTACCTGCATAATCCATATATGATGCTTTTAACTATAAAACGCCTTATAAAGTTTAGACTTTATACGACACTTTCAACCTGTAAATGGAGTATATTATCCATGAAACGCATCATCTGTATGATACCGCATCATGTCAGAGAGACATAAACTAACCGTCACATCAAAATTTCATGCCAGATAGATTTTATCACTTGACATGAAGCTCATACATGAACCTTCATTGGAGATACCCTAATTAAGCCTTGCCATGCATGATAGTTCCTGACTGTATAGGAGAAAGTAATAGAAAGGATAAGAAAGAAAATAAGAGGAAGAAAAGACTAAGTTAACAAAAATTAACTGATTAGAAAGGAGCTGTGGGAGCAGAGAGAAAAAAATATAACTTACTATGTATCAAATTATCCTTATGTTTAGATAAATGAAGGATAAAATTAAGAACAATTCAGTATCCTCTTTCTTCTCATCTCGCTCTAATTATTTTCAAATTAAGAGGAAAGAAAAAGATTTTTTAGTCTCCCAAAACTCTCCGATTGTATCTTTTGAAAAAATGTCTCTTTCAGAACAAATATTCAGAAACACCATTTTTATTTCTTTTCCTCCATCCCCTCTCATTTCTCTTTTAAGCAACACTATTGACTATTGAAAGTCTCAATCGTCCCAACCATAACCTCTTGACTTAAGTTATATTTGTTGAAGATTATCATACTGTTACATCCCACATCGACTGGGTGGGAGATTCTTAGCTTTTTTAATTGGGGCTAAAACTCCTTACTTAGTGTCGATGCTTTTTGGGTGCAGATTCGCCAAATGAGACAACACACCAATACAAAACTCACTACCGCACGGGACGAGAAAGTGTGTCGACAATATCGACAGTAAAGAATCATGACTGGTACATACTCTCTAAGATATGTACATGCATACTCGTATTGCTCAATGATCATATTCTGGGACACTCATCTACGGGATCGGTCATTTCAATCACAAATCTTTGAGTTAAATTAAATTGGTTAACAATTGACATACTCTCTAAGATCTAACGCGTGGACATACGTACACATTGCTCAATAATTACATACACTATGATTATACAAATGAAAACGAGTGGCAACTAATTAATGTCTCGATCATACCATGGGAAGTGCAAGTACAAGTGTGTCGCCACAACAAATAATCAATCCCACACATAATGTTCGAAAGGGACACAAACGTAAGAGTCAGAGGGCTTCTCATTTTATGGTTAGATACTTAGATAAAAACCCAAAACTGTGAAGGAGAAAAAATTATTAGACGAAGAGGGCATCCTCATCACATCATCATCAGCCATGTGGGATTAAGCTAGCTGAATATTTACAGTGCTGGCAGGTGGAGGAGCTAGTTTAGAGGAAGCCGCAACCTCAGCAACAATTATTCCTCCTTCCTTCTCAACTTCTGGCTCTGACCCATCATCAACATTAATTATAACATGATGACGAGCGTCATTGTCAGGACAGCAATCAACAACCTTGGAGCTTTTGCTTCTATTGGGTCTCTCTTTGTCACCTTCCATTTGTCCTTGTTTTCTCATTTCTGGTGACACAGTTGGCTCAACCTCTGCCTTGAAATCTGCCTTGCTGGCCAGCTCTACAACTGCCTCGTAAATCTGCTCCGTGCATATCAGTAGGTCGATCAGTAACGACGCCGCTGTTGCTGTAGGAACTAAATCAAGCAGCTCCATGTCGGCCCACAAGTCCGATTTCAGCAACGAATTTAATGTTTTTGCCGCTGCTTTCGCATTTGAGATATGTTGCGCCACGCCAGACGGCTTCGTCATCTTTTTTGTATCTCTTGAAAGCTCATTTAGTGCCTTCCCGCATTCGAGGCTCAACGTGCCACAAATTGTCTCAAACTCTTCCTTGATTTCTTCGGGTGCCTGCCAACAAAACAATTTCCTTATCAGAAAAAAAGTTGATAATGTGCTTTTCTTAATGTAACACGCGCAAGTCTTCTTTACATATTTTTCAGTACCAGTAAGTCAGAATTCAGGTAGCTGCTTAGAGCTTCAATCCTGTATCCGCATTGTCTGTTTAATGTACCAATCTTCAAGTACTGTGCCCATGGATGACGGAACAGAAACTTCCCATGTCCAGGTTCCCATTTTGCTAAATTTGCCTGGAGAAACAGGAAAACAGATTGCATCAGAGACGCATTCACTTTCATAATCACAAGGGAAAAAACAATACCTCAACCGACACGTACCAATACGTCTTCGGTATTTTTTGAAGTGAGAACACTTTGGTATCCATTCAAAGGTGTCTTCTTCTCATCTTTCCTCTCTTCAGCACTTGGCTTGTTCAAATGCACTTCTCCAAATCCTGGCAAGACACTTCACTTTTGAGTTCATTTGGAATTTAATTGCATGATTTTGATTATTTGCTTGAAACACATTTGCTTTCTATAAACATTCAAAAAACACACTTTCAAACACAGAAGAAATATTGACAACAAATGTCCCCTAGCCATCAATACTTGACCAAGTATCATTGTGTTCCCACTAGAAATATTTAGTTTTCGGTTTTTGTACCTTCCAAAAAACTTCCAAGCTTTTCCATGTTGAGAGCTATCAGCTTGTGAAGATCTTCACCAGCCCAAACAGGGCACACACATATTGCTATGATAATACAAGCAGAGCCGCCAATGAGAATAGTTGTTAATCTTTTGTGAGCCAGCTCCAGTATCTCATCTTCTCTGAAGCCGGATACTGACACCAACGCGAATGTCAAGATGAATATCAACATGCCATAATCATATCTAGCCTTGATTTTGGGGAAAAATCTTAAGAATGTCGAAACAGCAGCTGCAAGAAACAAACACCACCATCAAGTCATTTCAGACTCTTCTTTTGTAGAAATGCGAAATTCTCGGATGATAAGAAATGTTTTCACCCCTGAAAAAATACCTTGTACAAAGACAAAGAATCCAAGAAGAATGGGTTCAGCTACGTGCCCAGATAAACTTGCCAAGTGATGAGCTCCAACACCTAGAGCACCAGCAAGCAGTGTAGCCAGTCCTCTATTTAAGCCCTTGCTGAGTGTAGCTCCTAGAAATGAATGAGGAGAAATAAGTCTAAAAGCTGGATATTCTGTGGATTATAAAACAAATGTTTTATAAACAAGACTTACCTACGGAGAATTCGAACACAACAACAACAGTCAGGACAGCCCACATTGCAGAAACACCAAAGTTATCATACAATGGCTGGTAGTAGTAGAAAAGAGAGACAACAGTTAGTGCCAATCCAACTTTGAGTGAATGATAAACTCTTCTGGGGTCATCCCGTCCAAGCTTCTTGGCATGCTTAGCAGTATCGACAATACTTGTCGCAATTTTCTTAGGCAAGGCCTTGACAGACGTCAACCCCTGACTCAAAGGACCAGACTTCACATGGGTTGCAGAGTCCATTTCCATAGCTAGACCCAAACAGGCATAAACTAAATGATAAACACTTAGAAAAAATGGCCTTCTAGAGTGATGACACCAGGGAGATGGCAGAGAATTAGATGATTCTAAAGGACCTCAGCAAGGCTCATATTTATAGGGATCAAATGGTTAATGCTTTCACACTTAGGTGATTTAATTTTCTCTTTGGAGGAAACGTTTAGGTGGCCCTTATCTTATTGTATTATATTCTTTTTCCTTATATTTGTACGGTTCCAAGTACAAAGAATTTTGGTTAGCTGGCTGAGTGGGACTTCAACTTGATAAATAAAAAAATTCTGATCAGTGGTTGAGATGATCATAACTTTATATGCCTTTATTTGAAAACAAAAAGCCCATTAAAATCCAGCACAAGGAAATTTTCTACTATCACGAATCTTAGTTAGTGTTTCGGAGTGCGAAAATGGAGAGAAAGGGAAGAAGAAGAGTGTGGAAATGGAGAGAAAAGAAGGAGAAGAAGGGAAAGAGGTGTTCTCGAATTATTTATAAAGAGGGATTTGGGTGGATTTAGGAGGAAATGGAGGGATTCCCCACGAAATTACCTCTATACCCTTCTTTACTTTATGTTTTTCATTTTCATTTTTACGTAAAGTTATTAAAGTAATTTTACTCTTTTTTTACTCTCATCCTTCCAAATCTCTACTAAACTCAAAAACACTTATTTTTTCTTTCCACCCTCAAATTCTTCTTTTTCCTTTCTTTTTTTTCCTTCCAAATTCTTCCCTTTCTATTCTCTCAAAACTCGGAACAAAGCCTTCCATTTTGCAGCACCATGTACCCTTATAGGGTGTAAAACTGGATCCCATACAGAAGTACTCAATGACTTCATGCGATATCTAGCCAGGACCGCAAACTAGTGCATCGAATACACCAGAATGGATTAGGTGATGCCAGTAGCTATACCAATTCAACCGAGTACAATTCATATAAAGCTGAGCCTCCAATATCTCTACTAGAGAAAAAAGGGAAAATGCTGAGTCAGATCATGAGGAGAGTATCCCAAATTGACATAGTAATTTGTCAAGATAGTTTGTCAGACTCATCCACTGAAGTAAAAGAACTTTACCAGAGGATTCCTATCCTTGATGTTCTGTCTAAAAGCCATTGGAAATAACAAGTTCTCACAGGAACAAAACCAGTGCCATGAGGCTAGAGTACTTGGTGGGTTTCAAAACCAGCACACAACTACACAAATGAAACAGGAATATAAGATCCGCAAGCCCTGGACAGTAAGAATATGCTTTTCATATGTTCCATGGTGATCATGTGACTAAATGCTCACTTAAGAGAGACAGACAATTTTATGAGATCTGTCTTATTCTTCATGTGCATGTACATTCAACTGGCTGTATAGACAATGTTACATGTGAAAAGCTGAGTTTAAAGAGAAGCTTTAGTTACCTTTTGAAATCTGTGATGAAGATTTGCTGCTGACTGTCCGGCCATACCCTCTGCTGTATTATTATTCGAATTGGCAGTACTTCCATTAGATATCAAGGGATGGATCCTAAATCTTTGATCTTTACTACGATAAGTCTTTTGGATTGGCATTCATGGGTATAGATAACAAGAGGATGATCACATTCGATTTAACGTGTTCTTGTCCACTGATGATCAGCATCCAGTGAGTTTGCACCAGCAGAAATAAAGCTAAGGAAAGTGTAGATGATATACTCTTTATATTGAGCTCTGCTTCTCACTGGTGAATATATATTCTGATATGGACGAATAGATGCCTCAGGGTTAACTGTGCACGATCTCATAAAAGAGTGGCCTACACCCTGCAGATCCAGTAATACCCCCGAATCATGAAACTCAGCAACTGCCCCAGCATTTCTGCTTGATCGGCAGCAGAATGAGAACTGAACCTTAGCCTAAAAGAAATGGTGACTCTTAGCTCATAAAATTTTGAATATTAAGCAGTTAGTGGTACAGTAATGGCACACGATATTAGATAATAGGGAAAAGTACGAAAATGGGGTTTGTACTACTATCACTTCCAAATTTAAAGGTGTTACTATCTCTAATTTGCAATTCAAGAATATTTCTCATTTTGTCTCTCATGTGTAATAATACTATTTTTAATTAACTCAAATATAATTTTAGTATTTTCAAATACATCCTTATGGCGGTCAAAAAGGACATAACCAACAACAAGCTTGATTATTAGCAGGAGAATGAATCTGGGTGAGTTTCATATGCGTCCTATCTCCTCGGCAAGAGGCTCTTTCTTTCAGAAGCCTTGTTTGAAAAGCCATTGTATTACAGCCAACTATTGCTCTACTGCTGATCTTAATATAAACATTTTTTATCCCACAAATGAGTTTATTTGAGTTGATTAAAAATAATGTTATTACACATGGAGGGCCAAAATGAGAAATACCCTTGAATTGCAAATTAGAAATAGTAATGTCCTTAAATTTGGAAGTGACGTTAGTACAGACCCATTTTTCGTACTTTTCCCTAGGTAATATTAATGACACATGATTGCATAAGCCAGAATGATCCGAAATACTCAAACAAAGTAACTAACAAAACTATGCCCCGGTTACAATTATCTGAACTTCGAGAATGCCGTTTTTGCAATTGACAGTGTTAAAGATGAAAACACAGTTTCCTATGGCTCGCCTACATTACAATGAGATGGAATGATGTTTCAACTAACATAGTAAAAAGATGTATCCATTGTCCAGTTCTACCAAGTTTTTGACCCAAATGAAGTAAGTTGTAAATCTTGGAACACCAGAGGTTCTGTAAATTCAAATCTAGTAACAAAATACGTGAGACAAAATTTTAATAGGAGGGATTTGGAGGGGGAGGGAGTGGCTTGGAGGGGCTTAAAATTCCCATTTCTTCTCCTCCAAAAAAAATATTATGTAAGGGTTTTTAGTCAATTTTTTTATTTTCTTCTCTTATCCCTCCAAATCCTTCCTAAACTCGAGAACACCCCTTTCTCTCTTTCCTTTTCCTTTCCTTTCCTCTCCTCTCCCTCCCCTCCAAACTCAGGAACAGAATGAGTTGTTCATTTTGATGCAGAAATATCTGGCAGTCGGACTGATCAAGGAACTTAATCAGTTGCATTCCAAACCACATAGTTGCATCCCTAAGCAACATCTCAACATAAATCTCACGAGTCATTAAAGTGTAAAGCTGCATTTTAGCATCTGAGATTGTCTCGTCGGGTAAGCACAAACATATCAGTGACACCATTGCAGGGGCAAGTTGACGAGCGAATTGAAATTTCAAAATTGCAGTCAAACAAGAAGCGAATGACAATCGAAATTGCAGGTTTCAAACAATTAGCGCTTGAGCTTAGAGTAAGCAAACGCTTACCCCGGAGGAAGCGCAGGCCGCAACGCCGGATACGATCCTTTTCCAGCGAATCATGTCTGAAAGTATGAACCCTAATTTCATGAATTCTCTTCGTTTCGTCATTGATCGCCAAGCGCTCCCGCCTTCTTGGTCCTAATTTGTCGTAGCGCCACGTGTCGACCTCGGTCACAATCGTGATGGCGAACACTGAACCGGAGATGGATGTTAGGAGGGAAAATAAAAATCTAATCTGATCAATCGAATCAAAGCGAACCGAATTAATAGGTTTGGTTCTATTTGAAATATCGGTAGTTCGGTTATGGTTTCAAATTTTAAAAAATCGATGATTAATGATTCGGTCCGATTTTTGATTTTTTAAACCGAACCGATGCAAACCGAACAAAATTAGGATTTTATATGAAAATTCTCCTATTTATTAGTTAAATTAGTCAATAAAGTTCATCAAAAAAAAATTAACTGAACCGAACGTGTGGTTTGATTCGGTTTGATTTTTTAAAACTAACGGTTTGGTACGGTTTTAAATTTCTAAAACCGATTATAATGGTTTAGTTTGATTTTTATTAAAAACCGAACCGTATCATTACGCCCTAATGGATACTATTGTTTGAAAAGGAATATGATCAGAATTAGTCGCCACCGAAAACAACTTAGTTTTAAATTTTATTAGCGAATTTGTTACTTACATGTATCTCTTTTAAGTAAAAGTATTCACGTTTTGAAAAATCATATCTACTTTATAAAATACCTTACATATGCTTATGATGAACACAACTTTAATAAGATGAATATAAATGTGTAGTTCATGAATATACAAGTTAAATTCATGAACATAAATTCATATGTAATAAAATTGTGATGTTTGTATCACTAAATATAAGTTTTATCTGATTAAACACAAGTGCCCATCTTATGAACATGATTGTGCATTTGATAAACATGAGTGTGCATTTGATGTATTTGATGAATATGTTTGTGAATATGATTAAAATAATGTATATGAGTTTAATTAATGTATATAGCTTGTTATCAAATAAAAATAGTATTGAATATTTATTTAAACATAAGTTATGGTTGATTAAACACAAGTAGGCATCTGATGAACATGAATCTGCGTCTGATGAATTTGTCTGCGCATCTGATGAAGAAACCTGTTCATATGATGAACGTAAATATGTACTTAATGAACACATGAGTCCATAACTGATATAGCCTTATATCTAATAAAAATATTGTCAAATGTCTAATTAAACATAATGTATATCTAATAAAATATAAGTACTCATCTAGTGAACATACTTGTGTAACTGCTGAACATGCTTATGCATTTGATGAACTTAACTCTTCATTTGATGAACATAAGTGTGAGTGGTTCGTCAACGTACAAATTCAGTTAATGAACATATATTTATATCTAATAAAAAATTGTGATATTTGTTTGATTGCATATGAGTTATATATTATGAACATGGTTTTGCATCTGATGAACAAGGTTGTACATTTGATGAACATATATTTGTCCATATATGATGAACATAATATATGTGCGTAGTTCATGAACATACGGGTGTAATTAACGAATATAACTTTATATCTAATAAAAATTGTGTTGGTTGTCTAATTAAACATAAATTATATCTGATTAAACACAAGTTTGCATCTGATGAACATAACTTTCCATGTGTAGTTCATGAACATTAGAGTATAATTAATGAATATATCTTTATATCTAATAAAAATACTGATGCTTGTTTGATTAAAAATAAGATATATTTGATTAAAAACAAGTATGCATCTAATGAACATGTATGTGTGTTTGATGATTATAATTTTTCATATGATGAACACAAGTTTGTAGTTCATGAACATACAAGTCCAATTAATAAAAATAGCTTTATATTTAATAAAATAATATTTTTTTTTGAACAAACATAAATCATATCTTATTAAGCACAAGTATGCATCTGATAAACATGGTTGTGCATTTCATGATCACATCTTTACATGTGATGATTGACATGAGTATCAATATGATGAGCATAAGCGTGTAGTTCATGAACATATGAGTCTAGTTAATGAATATAGCTTTATATATAATAAAATTTTTGATATTTTTATATCTTATTTAGAGATAGATAAATAATATATGTTAGAAATTGATGAAAGACAACTTGTTCATTGAATTGAAATTGTTCATATATATGGAGTGGGAGTGGGTAGAGCAGGTAAAATAACATAGTATTTATGATCATCTTTTGAGGAAAAGGGAGTCGGACTCTATCTATCAGAATGAACAAGACCAATTTGGTGATTTGTCTTATAAGTGTTGCTAGCAGGATATGACAGTTGCATTTGTTTACCAAGTTTACGATCAGTGGAAAAAAAAGAAGGATCCATACTAACATGCCCCAGTAGTCCTTGACGAATTAGAGAAGACAAATGAGATCCACATAGGTGACGTGGATGATGAGGCCACTGAAAAAAAGAAACTGAAGCTGCAGAAGTAGAGGCCATGATTGTGCCTGCGTTCGAGGATGGAATACGAAGATTATCCAGAATATAGAGGTCTCGAGAAGTCCAATGGCGATGACCACGACCAATTAGTGCCCTGGTATGACAGTCCTGGACAAAGCATGAGGATGCATTAAAAACAATCAAACAATTTAAACCTAACAATTTCAACCTACATGTGGAGCATAAAACCACTCTTGAGATTGTTTGTTCACATAATCACTTTCGACTTGTGTCTTTGAAACCATTATAGAATTAGAGTTTGTAATTCCTAAACCTAATAATTGTAATGATTTTTCGTTTGACATTACAAGACTATTCAATAAAATATGATGATCAAATAATAATAAAAAAATTCCTTAATTATTTCATTAATCATTCGAACCCAATTAAACAAGCTATATAAATATTTTCAAATATAAACTGTAGCACTATTTTAACATTAAATGTACAAATCAATAAACTCATTTATTCAATTAATTAATATTTTTCAATAATTAATTAAATTCTGAAGTATTTTGTCCAAGTTATTTCAATTCTAATTATGTGAATAATTATGATGGGCCGAAAATTGGAATGCTTCACGTCACCTCATTGATGCATCGAGAACACTCATCTACATGTGTGCGGTCACTTGAAAAAGATATAGTTTTACATGTGTTCAGTCTATTAATCTCAATTTAATCCCATATGAATAGTTAAAATCATAAAGTTAAAATATTATTCTGACAAAAAATTCAAATAAAAATAAATTTTAATGAATTCATAATTTTTTTTATATTGATCAAATTAATTAATAATTAATTATTTATTGAAAATATCAACTCATTTGATGAAAATATCAATTTATTTTAATTACATAACAACTTTTATGATGAAAATATTATTTTAATAAATTCTTTTGTCGTTCTGGCGTGTAAAATACAACACCGAGCGGAGGCCGCGCCGAATTCAAAAGCACAATTAAATCAAATAATGCATTCTTTTTTCCCCTTTTTCCGGAATTTTCAAAAACGCACATCTCCGACTATATATATAAATTATTAAATACGAAACCCTAATCCCCAAATCTCAATCTGAATCGCTAGCCCTAATTTCACCACCGCCTCCCATGGCGGTCTCCGACCGTATCTTCATCCGTGAAGTCTGGGCGAGCAACCTCGACGCCGAGTTCCGCTTAATCCAAGACTCCGTCGACCAGTTTAACTACATATCCATGGACACCGAGTTCCCCGGCGTCGTCTTCCGCCCCAAAGGCATCTCAGCCCACGACCTGCGCCACTACCTCCGCTGCCGCACCCCCGCGGACCACTACGCCGTACTCAAATCCAACGTCGACGCCCTCAAGCTGATCCAGGTCGGCCTCACTCTCTCCGACCATCGCGGCAACCTTCCCGACCTAGGCTCGGGCCTTAGCTCCTTCTACATTTGGGAATTCAACTTCAAAGACTTCGACGCTGCCACGGACGAGTACGCCCCGGACTCGCTCGAGCTCTTGAAGCGCCAAGGTATTGATTTCGAGAAGAATCGAGAACAGGGCATAGATTCGAGTCGGTTCGCTGAGCTGATGATGTCGTCTGGGCTCGTGTGCAGTGATTCAGTGACGTGGGTGACATTCCATAGCGCCTACGATTTTGGGTACCTGGTGAAGGCTTTGACCAGGAGATTGCTGCCGGAATCGATGGAGGAGTTTCTTGAGGTTCTGAAGGTGCTGTTTGGGACAAGGGTTTATGATTTGAAGTATATGATTAAGTTCTGCAACAGGTTGTGCGGAGGGTTGGACAAAGTGGCCGGTGCCCTGAAGGTGCGTCGAGCCGTGGGCAAATGCCACCAGGCTGGGTCTGATAGCCTATTGACATGGCAGGCATTTCAGAAAATGAGGGATTTGTATTTCGTGGAGGATGGTAGTGCTGAGAAACATGCTGGAGTTCTGTATGGCTTAGAAGTTTACTGAAATGGTTCGAGTTTGAGTTTGAACTCCGTGAGTTGAGTGTTAGACTGATGAAATAAGAAATAAAATATGAAATTTAAAAACTAGAAACTATTCAATCAGTGTTTGTTTTATTGGATCACATAGGCAAAGTACAACAACTAGAGAGTTTTGTGCAGTAAAAGAGAAGCTTTTCTGATCTGCACTGGGGACTAAAATTGATTATATTCGCAAGAAAGAGATGACCTCTGTGAGGCAGAGGACTAGCGCAAGTGTAGTGCTCTTTTGAGCCGGAGACCTCATGCAACTAG
>NQLW01000011.1:235714-246655 GCA_002312845.1 Kalanchoe fedtschenkoi
CAACACTTTCCAAGTTAGACAAACAAAAGATTTCATTTATTTTCCCCTTCCTAGCTATTCCCCTTAAACCAAACACGGCCTTGTGATTTCTTGATAACATATGTTCAAACATTAACAACGTCATGCAAGTATCGTGTGAAAAATGAATATCTACAGCCACAAATTTCTACAAAATTTTTTCGAAATATTATCTCCAGGCACATAAGCAAGAACACAAAAATGTCACAGCACCACTCCACCAACGAAAATATTGTAAATGATTAGATTACAATAAATAAACATCACAGTATAAAACCCAATAATTCTTAACCATTTTCATTATAAAATAAATACAAAATACATACTCTTTGTCTCCGAGCTTGACCTGTGACCCGCCATACTCCGGCAGGAGAACGGTGTCTCCTTCCTTCACACTCACCGGGATCACATTTCCCTCCCGGTCGCGAGCTCCTGGCCCCACAGCAACCACCTTCCCGGAGTTCAACTGCAATTTCACACCAAAAAAAAACTATCAACGAGACAGAAAACAACCGCAGCAGACGAATTTCAACTTCAAAACTGAATCCACGTAACCAGCAAGCAGATGATACCAACAATAAAGTTTTTTTTTCCAGAGACCTGGCTGGCTTTTTCCGGAAGCAAGACTCCGGCGCTTGTGCGTGCCGGCGGAACTATCTTCTCCACCAAAATGCGGTTGAGCGTTGGAATCAAACGCTTCGCCATTTTACAGCGGTCAGTCGAGAAGCTTCCCTGTGTGTCGTGTCGTGCTCTGTTGCTCTATGCAGAAGGTTTAGGGTTTAAGAGATTTTTGCTTTGGGCTTTCGGTCGGGCCCAAACTGGCCTTTCTATGGCCCAATAAATAGCCCACCAACCATCATTATTCAAAGTAATTTAAAGAAGGGGATAGGGAAGGAAACAAGATTAGGTTGGACTGATTAACTTCTTATAAATTGACACGTGTCTTGTAATATAACTATAACTTTTAATTTACAGGTGTAAAAATCCTATTTGTAATTATAGTGAACATTATTTTTATTTTTATTTTTGGTGTCGCATGAATCACTGTACTGGATATTTATTCTAGAGAGAAATATTTACAATCCTAAAAGATACATTACGTATGTGTCTCAGTTAGTATCCATTAATCTACCAAACAAAAATGTGACCCACATCGCAATCTCATCATGCCCACATAATAATAAGATGTCAGATCAGTTTGGATTTGATTCGAATTTCTCCAATTTAGCCCCGATCAAGTGAAGGGCCAAGTAGAATTAGACGGACGACTCTTTACGCATCGTTGAAACCTCATCCTATTTAAATGATGTTCATAAAGTGGACACATTACGAAAACCTTTCATACTCACTAGACTCTCGAAGTCCAGTCGTCTCGCATGAATTGGGCTCACTTAAATTCACACCCAATTACTTATCCGGGTGGCCAATTCACCATCATTTCCTCCCTCCTAATAAGCTAATATTATTTTTCCCATTTCTTTAGAAATAAATATTACCATTGTCTCTTCTTATATATTAATTCTTTATAAACAGTTACTTATCTGATTTATGTGATTCACATATCATTAGATTCATATTGGAGTCTAGTTTCACTGTCCATCATCTACTTTATCACTTAACCTGTCAAAGATCTAGCACTCAATAATTATGAAAATACCCCTAAAAAAAACATCCAGTTCTCAGAAAGACTCGGCCAGGGGTTGGAGCGGGCCGCAAGAGACGTGATCAGAGAGGTATTTGCTTCTCATTCAGCTTATAACCCCTATGCCGGCCCACGGCCAGTTTTCACAGCGAACCATCTCTGTCTGAATATATATTTACTTAGGCTGTGTTTGGTTGAGGAAAAATTTGTAAAATTAGTAAAATTCCTTGTTTGGTTTAGATGAAAAATAAGAGGGAAATAAAATTAGATGAAAAATTGGATGAAAAATGTGATTTTACATATATTAAACAAGTTTAATGTATCTTAAACAAATAACTATTTTTTGAACAAATTCAATGTATTTCATTAAATTCAATGTATGAAATGATGAAATGTTAATATTTTTCTACCTATTTTTCATAAAACTTTCTATGATTATGAAAAATGAAATGAATTCCCAACAATTTCCCCTCACATTTTCTTTATGAAATCAAATAAAAAAAAATTAGATGAAATCTTTCAAAGATTTCATTTCTTTTCAATTTTCTCTCAAACTTTCTTTTCCATCTAATTTTTCTTAAACCAAACACAGCCTTAATAGATCTAGTTAAGACTCTGCATATATGACGTCAGCCACCTTTGCCAGTGCGCAGGGGGCAGATGCAGCTCATTGAAGAAGATTTTTGAATATCAGCTGTTAGTGGGAAAGACTCGACGAATGGTAAGCTTTATTGTATTGCTTAGTTGCCATCAATAGATAAAATTGGCCAACTACTTGTCCAACCAATATATTACTGTATATCATATGCACAATGAATACAATCCCAACCGACAAGGATGGTTAAAAAATGCTGCTGTGAAGTGAAGTGAAGCTGAATTAAAAGCTTCTCATCTGATGCAGCAGAAGCAGAGCAGCTCTTGTTGGGTTAGACGCCCTCGAGGACATGTGGTGGCCACAGCCGGCGCCATTTGGAGATCTCTTGGCTGCTCCTCAGCTTTCTGATGCCCCCATAAAATCCATACACCTCGTCCCCTTTCTCCGTGTGCTCTCTCCTATTGATCAGTGTCCTTCTCCATCTCGAGTCCGACGCGTACTGTTTGAACTCCAGCACCACTGTGTCTGTCCATGCAAATTCAGAACCACAAGCTGAATCAAACTTCAACTGAAATGCGTTGTTCAACATGTTATGATGCTGCTAGGAGAAAGAAAAACATGGAGGAATGGCTCATGGGACCATTCGGACCAGAAAGACGTGGCAGACATGGCATGAATGCATGGTGGCCAGTGGTCCAGACTCACCACTACTACCACAAAGACAGTTAGCTTCATTTACGTCACATGCATCCAAGTGGCCAACAACACCATACCACCAGCCTGACATGATTGGAATCAGCGAAAGGTTAGTTAGGCTGGCTAAAAGCAGACGATCAACAGCAATCAGAACCACTGAAGACAGTGATACTATATGACAAGCTACGGAAGCCTGACCATATGGGAACTCCTTGTTTCTTCTCCATTGGATCTCTATGTGGTCGCCCGGATGAAGCTCATTCAAGCAGTATGAAGTAAAAAGATCACACGGCGGGGTTTCAACCGGTGCCGCTCTCAGCCTATCCCACGTCACATCTTTCTCTACCGGAATGTCCAGCATTCCATGTGCGGGATACCTGTGGTTGGCAACTTGGTCAGAGGATCAACAACGGCCATGGACGGTTTGCACATGATCATGTGTATTTTGTTACCTGGCTTGGAAAGTGTCTGTCTGGTGATCATAACAAAGCTTAGCATCATAGCAAGATAGCAGAAAACCCACATGCCCATTCTGCACATCATATCAGCAAGGATTAATGAATGTTAAATCTAATCATGGTATCCGAGCGGGTTTTCGCGTCAACATACCTGGCGGTTATAAATCTGAGCCGGGAACCAGAAAGTGCCGGACTCAAGCGCGAGATACCAAGAAAAAATGGAGTCATCTGGCAGATGACTCGGCAGCTTTAAGGTGGCAGTGTCATTCATCCTAGACCCGAACCACAAATGTTTCAGTAGCCGCAATAGGTGGTGCATCAGGCCTGTCGGTTGTTGAAGATGAAGGGAGCCGTTTCTGAAAGCCACATGCCACCGCCACTCCTGATACGCGGCCGGGCCGATGATCCGACCCCATTTCCATTTCATGTGCCTGTCCCAGAGATGATCACTGATGCATTTCTCCCTCAAGAAAGTCGACACAGCTGCCATCCGGCGCAGCCCGGCTGGGGGCAGCCTCTCGAGAATGGCGTCCAGTATCGGGTCAGGCAGGTCCAGCAGTGTCCCTACATCCTTGGCGATGGAGCTGCTGTGAGTTTGTTGAGTTTCCATCTTCATGCCAAGCTTTGATGAAAGCTTCATATAAAGCATTGATCTCCATTGCAAACTGGGAATGAAAGAAGATGGGGTGATGAGTTTGATTGTGAAGACGAGGGAGATGCAACTGAGCAGAAACAAAAGCATCCTAAAAATTAATCTGCTTTTCTGTGCAAAAAACTGAATATGAAATGGTGAAGATGGTGAGCTGGGAAGAAAGGCAGATGAGGCATGATGGAAGTCATTCACATCTCACATGGTTAATTAGATACAAAGTTGAAGAATCTTTCATCAACAAGTTGGATATACGTACGTAACTGAGAATGAAATCTTGTGCCCACATCTGAAGGGCACAAGATGTCAACAATCTCAACATACATACAAGAGTAGATGAATGGTGGACCAATAACTCGCTTGGATCACCTACTTGCAATGCGAATGAATGGACAGATCGATCGAGTAGACATTAACTTATCTTCCGAAGCAACTTGAAACATGGGGATTGTAAAACATCAACATCACAGTTGTCAGTAGAAAGATGAAGAAAATAGAGCATAGGTGTCGAAAATGGAATAAGTCCCAACAAGATGAATAGATAATATAAATAGTATCAATTGGTATTTTTGTCAGCTTGCAACTGGATCTGTGATTTTGTTTCTGGTCTGACAGTTAGGGTATCGTTCTGTAAAATTAATAGCTGAATGTTGTATGAGAATCTGAATGGTCAAATCACTAGTTAAACCACCTCTGATTGCTGATTGCTGAATGATTTATTTTCATTTAGTAAGTCACTTTTTGAACATCTGAATATATTACAATTTTTAAACATTTGAATGTGACATAAAAATTACATTAAGAATGAATTAATAAGGTACTCCAAATTGATAATAAATTGAAAGCCACAACTGGTCTCATTCTTCCTCAATTTTAACAATAGCACAACATTTCTCTCACCCTTCTTCGGCACTCCACTGCCAGTGCCAAGCTTTTTATTCGCTTCCTTTCAAGCAAATGCCTTTTTATTCACCTTAGAATCAATTCCATGTTTATATTCACTCAGCTGTGTGTACATGACCGTCCTGCTAATAGTTTTTATTTTTTGCTACCTGAGATTCTTCATTATGGAATCATGAAACATGCTGTTGATTAATTACCTAGCTTAGTTTGGTTATAAAGAAGATCATGTGGTATAATTGCAGGAGAGAAATTGTTATGAGAGTGACAAAACTTTGTTTAGATTGAAACAGAGAACATCTTCAACATGATATAAACAAAAGACAAGAAAAAAAAATCAACTGCATCTCCGAAGAAGTAGGAGATTATTCATCAAACCTAGATGGCCAACTCTTCTAAACACACCATAATTCGTAGCCTTCTCCTTCACGTGCCTCTCCTTTTCAACAATCATGGTCCCGGGCGGCTACTTCTCCACCACATAATTGTGGATCCAGCCCAGCGCGGCCACGACTGAGGGGACATGAATCTGGCGGAAGTTAGGAAGATAAGAAGGCGATTGGGACCAAAATCGGGCTGAAAAAGACCAACAGCGGTGTGATGACCACCGGGACGATGATTGTGGCAGTCAGGACCCGATCGGAGAGGAGTAAGAACAACAAAAACAAGGCCTTAATTACAATGCACCCACCCCATTGGCAGTCTGCAAGACCCTTGGATAGGTTTAAAGTTATTTAATATCATTGTCAATCTTTGTTATGTAAACAAAAAAATATTTAATTTGATGTGTGAGTGAAATATTATAGAATTTGTTATTAAAATTAAATTATGATCATTTTAAATTATAAAATTATCATTATTATGCCATTTTAGAAATTTAGGGAGTTGGTT
The DNA here is from genome assembly GCA_002312845.1 of Kalanchoe fedtschenkoi. Taxonomy (NCBI): domain Eukaryota; kingdom Viridiplantae; phylum Streptophyta; class Magnoliopsida; order Saxifragales; family Crassulaceae; genus Kalanchoe; species Kalanchoe fedtschenkoi. The sequence continues at coordinate 241,564 of NQLW01000011.1, forward strand.
TTAAAATTTTGTCCACAAGCCACAAGGATCCAATCTCTCTCCTTACTGCTTAAAAAAGGTTGCTTTAGGAACACGTTTAAAAGCTCTTTTGTCTCCAAGAATACAAAGTCAATGAGTACAAGTTTTGTCTTGGAGACTTTTTTGAAAAGCATAAACAGAGTAATGGAGAGTCCGTTTTAGGTAAGAATGATAATGGAAATGAAACGATGCAGTATAGTATATGCTTGTTGACATATTAGAATTGACCTGTGCAAAAGACTAATTGATGAAGGTCGTTTTGTTTAAATATCAGTGATTTGTTTTGAATCGGGTAGTGAATTTCATGAAGAATGGATTGACGCTTTGGACAAAAAAAGATGTGCGATCCATACTATGATCCTTTATCTTGGCACAAAACGCATCTCTGATATACTACACAGTGCTACTTGTATCAACTCAGATTCTACGGAAAAAGAACATGTTGGTTGTTTGTAAGATGAAACCCACTTCATGCATCAACTCTAACAAACTCGAGGAAGTCTTCCTAAATGAACCGGCAACAAGTTTCGACCGTTAAACTCCAAAGTGACACAATTGTACTTAAAGATCCATAAATTGCTGAGTTAGTACAAGATTTTGATGAATAAAATATTGGCATACAAATGGACAGTCAATCTGATGTCGAAGGTGAGGACGTTGACGAACACTTTGTCGACGGTCAAGACGAAGATAATGCCGAATTAGACGATAAAGAAGAGTCAGATGATTAGATAGAAATCGTTAGTATTAAAAGTGTAATAAAGGAACCATAATAATAATTATTTTAATAAAATTAGAATCATTATGCACCCCACCTAAATTGAATAAAAATATTAAATTTAATAAGGAGTTAATTAGAGTTCTGGTAATTTTTTTATTAAAATAAGAAATTAACCTAAAAATTAACCCACAATAAAATTTAACCTAAAAATAAAACCATCTAACCCACAATAACCATCCACAATTAAACCATTTAACCCTAAAAAATAAAATATATTAGAGCGGTAAATAGGGTTAGGATATAAGGGGGAAATACGATGATAATTTAGGAGTATAGTTTAAGACGGAAATACGGTGGTATTTATGGGGAAGAATTTAAGGCGGGTAGGGAAAATAGGATTTAAAATTACCACCCTATATTTAGGGCAAAAATAAGCTGAAAAATATTAGGACGAGAGTTATTTTCACCAACAGAGTTCCACACTTTTTGTTTAAGGGCGGTAACCTATATTTACCCCCTGCGTCCATTCATTACCGCCGTAAAACTTGGACATCAATGTGAGTGATTTTGGTAGTGAATCTTTTCAACAAGTCATATGAAGCTTTCCCACCAATCGCCTATTCTAGCAAGGGCTATTCCACAAGCTTTTCCATAAATCGCCTAGACTAATTAAGTCCATAAGAAAAGAGGAGGTTCAGATGGAGTTTTATAAAGAGAAAACCGTTTAGCATCATAGCACTTCCGTGTGCATAAAAATATCATATCTAAAATCTTTATTTTAAAAAAAATTTGAAGTTAAGATCCTAAGTGAAAATAAAGAAGTTCTTGCCAACTAAAAATGCAAAAGATTATTTTGGCATCTGAACTCACATTTCCTTAAGAAATTTTTTAAAATATTTTCTTTATGACCTCAGCTTTTCTTTTTCGAGAATTTTTCTTCCCTTTACTTTTCACATGTTTAGGAAATTTTTCTTCCTCCCTTTAATTTTTTTAACACTATTTTTTATTTTTGAAATCTTGGAACGATTGAAATTAATCCACACTTAAAGTTTGACAATACCTTGTGCAAATTAATTTTAAATTAAAATCTTAACAAGAAAAAACATTAAATCAAGAAAAAGTGTCATCCAAAAATTATAGATAATTAAAGATTTTGTAAACATATATATTGACCGGTGCGGCGGTACCCATTGACTTGAATTTAATGATCAATTTTGATCTTTAATTTCATCCATCGTAGTCAACATTTAAAAAGTAAAATTTTAACTCTATGATTGAAGTCTGGGGCTCAATAACTAATTTTTTTAAAAGCAAAAAGAATTTCTACAAATCAAGAATTGCTAGAAGTTTCAATTATCTATTTTGTAAAATTTACTGAAAATTACTTTTGGAATTTTGTTTATGTATACCAAACATAACTCTAGTAAATAAAGCATGAGGTATGTTACTCCCTACTTAAATAACGCTTAGTCCCTTAAGCGTTGAAATCCAAAAGGATAACATGGAGAATGCATGGTTATGTATAGAGACTTAACAAGTTTACGTTGAAAAGGTGAGCATGTGCTAATGGTTTCTGCTCATTTCAAACTTAAGATGAAACCGTTGCATTCATTGAGTATCGAAACTCTCACTTAATATAAGTTATTCCTACTCCTAATGCATAAAAAAAACTTACAAAAAGCGGGTTACTTAATTCCTATAAAAGTCTAATTTAACATCCGGGCGAGACGTATCCTCATGATGGTACTAATATCAAGAAGTCGTTTGCTAGGATTTCTTCTGATAGCTAGGTGAGTCTTTGATCGAGCAAAAATATGACCAATTTAAATCTCCATTTCTTAGCTATTTTAGTCGATTTCTGAACCACTTAACACCATTTTCAAGTGTTTCAGTCTCATTTCACATAAAAAGGATAAAAAGGTAGTTGAAAAGTATAAAGAAGACAAAAATGAGCAAAATAATGTAAATCAATCAAGAACCACTGTACTCAACCGAGTACCATTACCAAAGAATATAATGTGTACTCGACTGATTCAATCGAAGGACGAAATCCCACTCAATCGGCTGAAGTAGAGGCATTTATTAGAATCGTTAAATTTCAAATGGTATCTTAGAATCGTTAAAAAAGAATTCGGTAATGTTCGTTGTGTGTGTGCACGAGAGACCTCACACCAGATGACTATGATGTGATTCCAAATGATAAAATACATCTAAATAAAAACTTCATTGGATGGGAGATGAAGGAGTTCATCGAGGAAAATTTGGGTATTTCACAAGCTCAGATTGTTAAGTACTTTAAGAAGACATACGGGTATGAAATTTCTTACTTGAAAGCTAAGAAAGGGCAACAAAAGGCGATGAAGAACTTATTGAATGATTAGGAGGCCGCGTACATGGAAACATTCTACCAAACTAATATTCAAGCAGCTGTCTACTTGGTGCAAGACGCCTAAAAATGTTGATAAATATAAAGTATGTGGTTCAAGTCTTATGGGCATTTGCTCTAACAATCCATTCTTTCCGACACTGTCAGCCTGTCTTATAATTGACTGAACATATTTGTACGGAAAGTGGAAGGGTACGTTTCTAGTTGTTGTCACTCTTGACCCGCAAAATCAAGTTGTCCCGATTTCATGCGCCTTGCTGGAGTCCATGACGATGTGAGAGTGGTCTCCTTCGAGAGCCTATCACAATGTCTGTTGTAAGAATCTGCTGAATAATTAACTTTATAATTTGGATCGAAACAATGAGCTTAGGGATCTATTGGGTCTTATTACTTATCAGAAACAGAAGGAGACCTTCAATGACAAATACAGACATCTCATCAGAATACTTAACTGCCACACACACAACGTTTTAAAAAATAGATGTGAGATCTACTTTCCACCCAGCCCACATACTCTGTGCTCAACAAAACACACTCATACTTCTCCATGGTTGTCGACATATTCACTATTTTCTGCAATTTTAGCGTGTATCTCACCCTCGCCAGCTTGCCAAATGACCCTTCCGTTTTCTTCAAGAAATTTTACCTCGTCGTCGCATTCTAGAGCCTGAGTCTGACTTTCACATCGAATCAGAACTTGGATGTTCATCAATGACATCGAAATAATTTTGGTGACTGACGTTTATACTGAAACGACATAGTGTATTTCCAAGCTAGTGAGAACTAAAACGAGCCATCCAAGGATGACACGGTCATGCAAGTGGAGTACGTACAAATTGATTTTGGTCACAAGATGCAAAGAGTCAATGTGAAATTATTGCTGCAGAGATGAATGAGGAGTTAGGTGACATCAAGGAGATGGACGGAGGTAGGTAGGATGAAAGAAGATGGCAAATAGGGTTCACATCCGTTTTTTTTCAAACATTTGGTAGAAATCTCTTAATGGTGTTTAAATTTAATTAGCAGAGTTAATATAATGCACATGATTTGATAACGATGAAGTTGAAAACTATCTTTTTATTGGGCTCAGCAGGGCTTTTTCACGTTCATTAGTTCCGTATTCATTAATTGTGATAGTGATCCATTGGCGGTACAGCGTTGGGATACATATATACAAGAAGTTGAAAATTATATAAGCAAAATTGAATAATTGCGTATGCATTAAATTAAGTAAAGTTGAATATTAAGCATGGAAATATATTTACATGAAGGAGCAAGTACTAATAAATCTATTTTAAATCGTCACTCTAGGTCAATATATTCATAATTTAACCATTTGGAAATTAGGATTGTGTTACCGTACGTGTAAATTATCATCAACGCATACGGAAGAAGGATTTTTCTTTTTTATTAATTTTTTGTACAAAATATCATTGATTTATGTGTGTAAATAAAAACAAATAGGGAAGGAAGAAGATATAGAAAATGTCGAAGTTTCGAATCGGTTCATATTGGACTGTATTTCTACTGCGACTTAAAAGTCTAAACTTATAGCCATAGTTCAACAATCCAATATAAATCATATCATCTCTTCTCTTTACCATCCGATCGATGTAGAACATTTCACCTAATGCGCCAACTCAACAGAGGATGCTTGCAAATAGTTCTTCTTTTTTCTGTTTTTCTTGTTTATTACTCAGTAAAGAAAATGAAGCAGAAACTACAGTGCAGCTAAGAAAAGCTATTGTGAAGGACCCTTTCAGTCTATTCCAGGAGGTAGCTTTCCTCTGCCGGCCTTGACCAGGACAGATTTACAAAATCTCATTCTACCATTAAAGAAGTAACCAGAAGAATGGTAGAGCCCCTAAGGTTATTTCCCCGAGTTTTTAAACATGTGAACCGGTTTTCACCTCTCAAACTAATTGATTAACCCTCAGACAACACAAGAAAAACGACAAGGGGATGTT
>NQLW01000011.1:252744-265234 GCA_002312845.1 Kalanchoe fedtschenkoi
AGTGTCACTATTTTGGGTCTGTCCCAAATCTCTCTTTGTACCCACTATAATTTTTAGTGGAAGAATATATCGGAGTTTGTCCCGTGGACGTAGCCTTTTAAAGGTGAACCACGTTAAATCTGGTGTACTTTTGTGCCTTGCTTGTTCGATTATTTTATCCGCTGCTGTACCTGTGGCCTAACACTGGGCACGTTCGAATCCTAGTAAAACACTGAATAACGTTGATTTTTGGATAGTTTACATAATGATTTTATCAGTGATTATTATCTTTAAAAATCCTCATCTACATAAGCATATTTATTAAAACCGGATCGGCCGGTTCGATCGGGAACCGGACCAGACACCGATCTGATTTGTAAATCTTATCGGATTGCATTATGAACCGGTTAGAACCGGACGATATATTGAAATATCGTTGAACCGGACCGGTCGAACCGGTTTATTATAATTAGAGATTTAATTAAGGTTAAATTAGTTTTAATTATATTTAAAAAATAGTTGGGGGCGAGGTTCGAACCAAAGCCATGTATGTTCCATGGCGACTCCTCTAACCAATCATGCTAACAAAGTTATTTATTTCTTTATTTGCATTTAACATCTTATACTTTATATTTTGTAATTATTATTTTTAATTGAATCGGCGGTTGAACCTTGTATGAACCACCGGTTCAACTGGAAAACTGGAAACCAGGATCTTGGCAGATTCGATCACTGGTCCGATTCTGATAACTATGTTCATAAGTTACGTATTAGCCAGAAAGATGTTATTCATGATTATATCATTTATCTCCTAATGTTATACTCGACATGATACTTGACTTTTTTTAATTTCGTTAAAGTATCTAGTTTTTGTTTTGTGTCGTGATTATCCACTAACATTATGTTTCTCCAAGTTCTTAATATGACAAATTCATAGTGTGGGGATTTTTGCATAAAAATGCCAAAACTTTCGGAGGAGCCGCCATGCCCAAGTAGCAGACTGCATTGCATGAGGCTTGATTAAAGCATATTGCGGGACTTATGCAGAAGATCGTGCATAATTAGGACATTTTCATTCACAACCTGGTCAATCAGCGTGTGGCCAAGGAGCTCAGTGACATGCTTTCTATATTTTTTTCTTTCCCTACTTTTTTCATTTTATTATGATGTATGTTTATGAATTGTGAGGACAAAGTTGAATTTGAGTATGGGGTCGTAATATCATAACTTCGTGTCAATAGAGTCTTTGGTCTTTTTATTATTCTTACTTTTTCTTTTTCTTTGAGTTAAAATATCTCACAACATCACATATTTGATAAATCTAAAATTTTTGAAAAATCCGAGCTTCGCTAGATATTTACTACTTCATTCAAGTAATTTAATTCCATTCATATTCGGGCAAGTTTTGTGATTTAGTCGTATGACATGGTTTGAGATCTTAGAAAGCTTTGAAAAGCCTTGACCAGATCATGTTGATGCTTGGATTGAGGTAATCCTTGATGATTTTATCTTTGTATGAGTTGGTTGAATATTGTCTAAGATTTAATGCCTTTCAAAATATTTTACAAAACTATTTGATATAAATGGTCTATCTTCTGTTGAAGGCATGTCTTTATAATAAAAAAAACTTCTCAACAAAATCGTCAATAAAAAAATAAAGAGGGTGAAATTTTTTCAAAAAGAAACTTAGAAAAAACTTTAAAACAATAAAGCCATGTTTGATTGGTTGTGGGTGAAGCTTATATTTTCAAAAATAAAAAGTTTAAATTCTCAAGCTCCTCTAAACATGAGTTTGTGTCTTTAGCCATCGGTTGATATCCCGTTGACGTGGAGCAAAATTACGGTTTGGGTATCCACAAATTTCCGGTTTGGTGAAGAGTAAGTAGTGTTTTTATGCATGACTAGTAAGGCATGATCTTTCATTGTTCAAATATTTGACATTGTTGTTATTGATTGTCTTGAGAAGAGTGGATGCATGTGAAGGCAGGTCCGTACCATAAGCTAAATAAGGCTTATGCTAATGATTCTGTCTTTATCATGATTATTTTTTAAATGCTTGGATGTGAGTTCATGGTGAATGAAAGGTAAGGTAAGAATAAATAAACTGAAATACACATGTTTATAAGCTAAATAATTTGATACTCCTTATGTGTTTATTGCTTTCTCCAGGTACGATCAATACTTATTGTGGCGTATTTAATGAGATCAAATCATTTGATCAATTATGTACTTAACTCACCTAATTCTTGATAGTTTTAGGGTACTATTTAATGAGTTTTGTGAGTATTTGTATTTTAAGCTTATTTTAAGTAGTACAAAAAATGCTTAAAAGGATATTTACAGAGCAAAATACGGACTATGATAGATCGAAGAACTGAAGATTACATCTAGATGAGCGTTGAAGCCGTTTGTTGTGAAGTACAACCGTGCGCGCAGGTGACATATCAAGGATAAATACGTGTCACTAGTTGAAAGAAGCCAACTAGGCACTTGTCGTGTGCAAGAGCTGAGTGTCCATGAAGGCATACACGTGCGTGCAATGCACACCTGTTTCTAAATTCGAGTTAGTTCTGACTCAGCAACTTTCGAGGGTCATATCTTCCACGTCGTAAATCTGATTTTGATGATTCAATTTGCTATATTAAGAGGAGACAATTATCATCAACTTTCTATAGATTCATGATCTAAATCGTGATGGATATCTACCAGCAGGATAATCAATGTCAGTGGGCATATGTGTTTCCAAATCCAAATCTAATTTCTATCTGCTACCAAGTATGTATCTACATCGAGTTCTTAGAAGATATTCATCAGAGAAGACTCAGGAACCTGTGATTATAATTTGATACTAAGTAGGGCACATCTTACACCTATATAAAGAGATATGTTCAACCGTGCGACCAGAGTCAGCTCTGTGTGACCAGAGAGGCCAGCTACCAGTGGAGAATAGCAAGAGACAATATTCTGGTTTGAGTAGAATCAGTTTTATACCCTTTTATTTGATTATGCTCTTTCTTATGGCTTTTAGTATCTAAATTCCTTGTGTAGTTTAGGTCCGAAACTTGTGATGTATGTTGTAAAATATTAGTGCATAATATTTGCTTTGATGATATGTTTACTGATCTTCATATTATGAATGTTGTTTAACAGCATAGCCTGACAATCTATGTTACCTTACAATTATTCTACTTCTCATTTAATTATGAAGACTAGGGCCAGTACCAATTAATCGTGTGGTAAATAAATATAAGTATTTGTGCTTATTTTTATGTAAACATACTTTGGATTGACTAGGGTCTGCACATCTAGATTGAACTCCCTACCATAGTAGATCAACTATATATATTTTTCATCTAGGCTGACAATCTAATTCACAAGATAATATATATATATATATATATATATATTTTTTTTTTTTTAAATTTATTTATTTTATTAATAGTGGTCCGAAAAATCTAGAGCTCGGATAGCCTACAAAAGGGTGGCACAAGGCCTATGCCGCGGCTCGAAAGCCTACAAATATAGCGGCCTAGAAGTTTGGCTCGAGAAACCTGCCATGTTCTAGGGATTATGATGGCTCGTGGAGCCTAACAAGGATGGCATGATGGCCTAAAGTTAGAGGCATATGGCCTACCGAAGTGGCACGAGCCTACTGAGAAATATATATATATATATATAGGGGAGGGATCCGTTGAGAACCTCCTTACGTTGAGAACCGTTGTGGACAATTCTGGACCAATCATTTTCTTTCCTTCTTTAAGTTTATTTATTATGCAACACTCATTAAATGCGACAGATTTGGAAAGTGTATTTATGTAGTATATATAATTAAGTATCATTTTCTTTCATATTAATGTTTTATTTTCTTTAATTTTTGGTAGTGCACTTTTTTATTGTGTCACTGACGATGAACATATTCACCGTCAAAAAGTAGTATTCAATAGTGAACGTATTCAATGGTGAACATTGCAAAACAAATGTTCATTATATAAAAAATTACACATACTCATAAAAAAATAAAAAATCAGTAATTTTTAAAATTTGAAACCATGTTCACTGTTTGAATTACGTACAAATAATGGTGAACATAATAGATTAACGAAAAACGTAAACAATTATAATGGTGAATATTCACCAAAATCCACATATATCTTGGAAGTAAATATCACACCACACGCCATTGAAATCGCCATTACTAAATCAGGAATGTGCTTGGGTGATAAATGACGTAATAAATGACGATTATAAATCACCATTACCAAAACCGACAATTATAATTGCTCCTTTTAAAATCAGGTAAATTAGGAAAGATATGATTATTATTAAATGACGTAATAAATGACATAATCAGGTAAATCAGCCATTATTAACTCAAATGACATAATAAATGAAGTATCAAAAATTGATATGTAGTGATCAAAACACGGTCGTTTTGAATAAGAAATGATTGGTCCTCGTTTGTCCACAAGGTTCTCAATGAAAAGAGGTTCTCAACTGATCCAGCCTCTATATATATATATATATATATATATATATATATATATATATATATATATATATTGTCATCGTTCTCGAGTGTATAAGTACATTTTTTGTTGAGTTGAATTCACTTTAGAATTTCATGTTTATTATCAATGATCAAAAAATCGTAATTTAGCCACATGAACTTCATGTTGGCCTACATATTATTTTCTCTCTCTGTAGCGTGCAGATCTCATCACCAACCAATATCTGAAAACCTCTCAAACTTTGAGTCTTTTACTTTTAAAATTGTATATTTACTAACATGCAGATTTTATTGTCTTTGTCGATCAACCCTGCACTTGTTACTAGTTAGTGAGACAGATTAAAATTTTCATTTGCATAGGACAGCCCAACAATTGATGAAGATATCGCATCATGGATTCTGCAAACTATGTCAAATTTTAAATAATCATAACTCTCAATTCCAAACGTTGGTGAAGGTCCATAAATAGTGGTTGAAAAGATGTCAATGTCATCATTCCACTGAATCCAGCCACATGTCAAAATTCCATCTGAGTTGTCAGGAATCGTCAAAATAAATTTCCTGGTTTTTAATATAAATTTGGGCTTTGGGCTTAAGTTAGACTGATAATAGGATTTAGACGGTGGCCCAGGCCTATTAATACTAGTCCAAATCTTATCAATAATAGAAATCCTAGGAGAAGTCCTAGTTTCCTTCCTTATAAATAGATAGTTGTAGAATTTTTTTCAGTTGGATTTCGTTTAGACTAAAGTTAGCTGTTGGTTCTTTGTCTTGTATTCGCGCGTGTCGGCTAGATCGCCCGTTTACTTGTCTTTATAATCCGAACTCTTGTTTTTATTTCAGATTTGCAATTTTAGTTGCTTATTAATCTTGTTCTTGCTTATTCTTTGATTGCTTGCAGGTACAAAGATCTTCGTGGTCAGATTGATCATTCTTTTACAAGATCAATAACATTTCTGGAGTAGGTTTAACGATATATGAGGCACAGTGTCTTTGATAGTTGTAGTCAGATCGCCAACGTCTACTCCTCCTAAATCGAAACCTTCTCTCATCGAAAGATCGGGACCACACAAACTCATATTAATTGGTAATCAGAGCAAGATTTCTCGGTGAGAAATTTCTAAATTTTTTTCGTATTCCTCTCCGACTCACTACCCCAAAAAAACCCAGAATTTTTTTCCCTTCTAGAATTCCGGATTTCAGATTCTAAATTCCTCTTCTCCTAAACTCTAAGCCTATACACACTTTGAGTTTTTTTCTTCTTCTTGGTCTTGGCTTGTTGAATTTTCTGCTGCACTGTCATGTCTAGTTGTTGGTCTAGATTTCTGGTGATTTAGAGTTTCGAGTTCTTAGCACGTTAGAAAAAAAATTTCTTTGTTTACAGTTACGAATCTTGAATTTTTGTAGTGAACTACTGCCTATTGTTAGTTCATTGTAACAAAGTTACTTTCTACACTTCTGCAAAAAAAAAGACAGTGAAAAAAAATTGTTGAATGAAAAAAAAATAAACTGAGTCAGTGAAAAAAAAATCTCTGAACAAAAAAACTAGGTGTCAAAAAAAAGAAAGAAAAGAAAAGAAATTACAGAAGTTTTAGCTTCATTCATTATTTGTGATAGGCTGTCTCTACTCCAAAACTAAATTTGTGTATAGGCTCGTGTCTCTAGCAGACTCTAGTAGCTTTAGGCCAGCACAGTCCCATCGTTAAGCGTTATTCAATTTGACTTTGGCCAATGTGGTTCCAGGTTGTATCTCATTCTTTTCAGCCTACCCCTATAGCCCCACTACATATTCGTCTACAACTTAAAGGAATTTGTGCATGGCATCAATACATCTACTTTTAGAAGTTTCTTTGATTTGTTGGCAGCCATCACCACCTGAAAAATTTGGTAAGAACTTGTTTGAAGAAGTTGAGAGAGAGAAATTGAGAGAACAATATCTCATTGAACTTACACGGTTCTTTCATATTATGCTTAGAATTAACATATACAGCTCGAGGGATGAATCTCATAATGGCATAAAGATGCTTACAATTGATAATTTGTTCAATCAATACTCTCACTAACTGATCGCATTCATTAAACTAGACACTTAAACATATCTGGAGATATACTCCAAGTTATCTCGCATAATCACATATCATCAAAAGGGCGGCATATATCCATCAATTCTAACTCTTGATTTTCTGAGTGGCAAATAACTTGAGAGTTACTCAAAACCACTATGTAATTCTCATGTGGCAAATAATCTGAAAGTTTCTCAAAACCACTTTGTTGTTCTCACTACTCTTGAACCCCCTACTAGGATGACCCTTTTCTTGGGGAGTCATTTGTTGGTGCTTCATCTTGATCGCTACAAATTTTTCTACGATTCAAAATATCTCAAAATCTTGAATTCATTTTGGAAGTCACCCACTGGTGCTCCATTGAGATCATCGCAAATCCTTTCAAAGTCTCATATTTGGTATTTCAAAATCTCAATTTTATTTGTAAATCATTCGAATAGGGCATTCATGTCTTTGATCATAGTGATTTGTTTACTAGGTTTCATGGTTGACACCGTTGTGTAATCTTGCTCTCCATAATACCTCTAACAATGGAACAAAATATTTCCTCATAACCATTTGAGAGATGGAGTCATTTATACCCATCTATTTTTCAATGACTTAACAAGATTGAGTAACTCACTCATAAGATCTATGTTATCAACACCCTGAGAATTATTCATCACTTACTCGGTCGGCCCGAGTTTTTATGGTAGCTAATTACTAATTTGTATCTAAGGGTCTTTAAAACTAAATTCATAATTGCATAATATCTCGATGTGTCTCCTTTTAACCAAATCTACAAATCTCATAATCAAGCTAGCATAGTTGTAACTTCCCGTTCAATACTCAAGCAAGTGCTCAAAGTGATTCTGTGTTTGAAAATAGGCTCTGATACTAATTATCACAGCCTAGCAAAATGACTTGTATCCTTGTCCTTTTTCTATATTTTAGGATACTTAAAACCATGTGGCGCCTAGTCTTCTCAATACGTAGTCTCTTTACTAAATCGAATCTTAAGGGAGATGCTAAGTTACCTTTCACTAGATACCATCAAGTGAATTGTGAGACGATCTCTTTAAATAGTTACACACCTCACTCGGTCCGGATATGTGATAATATAGGAGATCCATCTCAGGGTTTGGCCTAGTCAAACCCTTCGGTTAATGAACAAGAGTCCATTTCTAATTTCTTTTCTTATTTTATACCCCCATTAAAGGAAATCTAGTCTGAGGATCCATCTAGTTCTTTAGGCTCGATGTCCAAGGGGACAAAGGATTGACTTACACCTAGCTTCAAAGGTTGCTTGTTGTGTGTCGTTGGGGCCTCCTCATTTTAATGACGTCCATAAGGTTGACATCTTATAGAGATCTTCGAGGGTTGCTAGACCACCCGAAGGCCCACCCTCACACCTCACATGAATTGGGTTCACTTAGGATTCGCATCTGAGTACTTACCCAGGGGGTGACCGAACTCACCATCACCTTCAAGACCTAATGGAGCTTTTTATATTTCACTGGGGAAAAACATCACCAGTGTCTCTCCTTACAAATTCGCTATGTAAGGGCAACAATCTATCTGATTCATGTGATCCACATATTGTTAGTCTCATATTTAAATCAATCATCCACTTTACCATCCGATCTGCCTAAGATCCAATACTCAATAATTATCAAAAGGGTAAACTACAAAAACGTACCCCGAACTACCGTTCATTTTCAAATTAAGTACCGAACTTTTTAATTCTTCAATTTCAGTACCGAACTTTTTTATTCTACAATTTTAGTACTATACACTTAATAGAAAGAAGAAATTAACATGAACTATGAGAATTAATTTGTAAGTCTAACTCTTTAATAAGAATTTTGAAACTTGCATAAACATATCGGACCCAACATATGTTTTTTTATATAAATTTTCTCATTTTATTAAGTGTATAGTACTGAAATTGTAGAATAAAAAAGTTCGGTACTGAAATTGAAGAATTAAAAAGTTCGGTACTTAATTTGAAAATGGACGGTAGTTCGGGGTATGTTTTTGTAGTTTACCCTTATCAAAATACTACTAAGGCCAAGAAGTGGCCTCCAAAACTTGTCACACAATTAACCTGTGACACTCTGTCAGATGTATACAGAAGCGTCCATTTTCCAATAATCAATGAACAAAGTTTGAATAGTGATGGCAATTCAACCGAACCGAACCGTAATCGAACCGTCCCCTCCACAGTCAAGATGGATAATAACCGAGTTGATCATGCCCACGGTTAAAACTGTAACTAAATCGAAAATATTAGATGAGTAGGTTAAGGCTATGGTATTTGTCATATCCGCCCGACCCGACCCGACTTTAGTTAATTATCCATAAATCGATCAGACCGCCCCATAATAATTATATAATTATTTAAATTATGTAATACGTTTAATTCTATAATACATATTTCTTTAATAATTATTTAAAAAATTAAATAAAATGCTCAATTTGTAATCACAATATAGTATTATGATTCAATGAGTTAGCTTTATAAGATTGTGCTTATTAATTTTTTTTAGGACTATTAATTTTCATCATCTACACTTGCTAACTTTCTTGTCTAAGACAAAAGAAATCCAAGATAGTAATAAAAAAAATCTTCATCTCAAGTTGTGCGGCATGTTTTCTTTAATCTGCCATAGGATGAAGCTAATTATATAAGTGAAACCATAGACAGTATCAAAACATTCTTATCTTAAGCTATGGAATGAGTTTTATTTCATTTTGTCACCTATTGAAGTGACGAAGTAGCTATTTTTTATCATTGAGTGAATTGTCAAGTGTGGCTTTTATGTCATCAGTTTTCATTTCTATTATCCAAACCATAGATGACACGGTTTGCAAAAAGTAAAACCTCAGCCAAAGTGTTAGTCTCTCATCTCTCATATATACGAAAGATAAGATTTCTTTTCTATTTTATCTACAATTTGTCTTTACAAAGACTTCCATATTTTGTAATTTACTTTACATTCTGTTTATTTTTATGAAGGTCATGATAAGTGATGGGGATGACAACTTCACTTACGAGTGATTCACTCACTATTCCTTCAGACAGTACAGTAAAGACTATTGTTTGGAACTATTTTGAGAGGGTTACAGTTCTTGTTTTAAAGAAATCAAGATATGTACACTATAAATGTCTTCTTGGAACAAATTTAATGAATGAGATGTCACATCTACATGCTCATGTGAAATCTTGTTTGAAAAAGAAAAATTAAATTGTAAGACAATTCTTTCTTGATGTGAATAATAAGAATAAAGTAACATCTCAAGCTTTTGATCAGCAAAGATTTAGGGAGAAATTAATGTCAATGATCATAGTTCATGAATATCCTATTTCAATGGTCAACCATATTGAGTTTAAGAAATACTCATTTTCTCTTTGGTCTTAAATAAGATGCAACAATAATGAATCAGTTATATATTAAGATGCAGTACATGTCACTTGCTACTAATATCACACTACTCTTAGTTTTAAGTAAGATGTGACGGATCTCGATAAGGATTTCTTTAGCAAGTTGGAGATAAGAAGCTTGTCATGAACTAATAACTCGTTGGTTGATCCGGACGAGCAAATTATTAATAACAGCATGCCGGTACTGGAATATTAATTAGTATCATTATCTTTTCAGATATATAAAACTTAATTTAGGTATTTTCAAAACTTGTTATAAAGAAAACCTTAGCGAGCTAAAGCTCTTCGCCTCATCTGTGGCCACTAGCAATGCTTTTGATTTTTCATATGTGAGAACCGTGATTAAACCGAAACCCGACGGGGATGGGGATGGTTTTGACTTTCCCATACCCGAGCGGTTGTGGTGAGGGTATGGTTTTGATATTTCTCGAGACGGATAGGGTAGGGGTGAAACGGTTCAATTCTGTTCGGTTTTACTCAAAAAATTGAACCGAATCACTACTAATCGGTTCCAATTTTTCTAAACCGAACTGAACCATGTAATTTGAAAAACCAAACCAAATCAAACCAATCAGTTCGGTTTGATTTCAGTTCGGTCAAAAAATAATTTTAATGCAAATTTTTATAAATTTGTACTAGTAACTCCCACATAGAACAAATTACTAGGAAACTATGAGGAGATGAAGGAGATATTGGGTATAGCTTTCTCAACATATTTCATAAATTGGCCTATTGTTATGTGCTTGCTGCTGCACAAATTAGGTCAAGAAACAAGGATTTGAACAGCCTGAACCAAAAATGACATCAGATGTTGTTGTCTTAGTTTCATTCCTTGAAGACGATCCATTGTGACTTGTAATTGTTTACCAATACTTTGCTATTGTTGTCTCAACTTAACAAATTCTTGCATGAGCACATTCTTGTCTCTCTTGAGCATTTTCACCTCCTCCTGCAGACCAAATTTCCCTACCTCCACACATGGGCTACTAGCTAGACTCTGCTTTGCCCTGCTTTATAGTCTTTAGCATATGCTTCTAGCCTCTTAAAGTCCCTCATTAGCAAATTCCCAACAATTTGGACGCGCCTTTCTGAATCCCCGATCAAGATTAATAATAACAAATCAACAATAATTTTTATAAAATCTAATAAAATAATGAAGATGAGTAGAGAAATCATTGAGGTGAAGAGATAATCAGCTGCTTTAAATGATCCAAGCAACTCCTGCAAAATCTTAAGTACAACAGAAGTAACAATTACATAATCTTCAATCTATTGCATACAATCAAAATCCTAACACCAAGCACATTTAGACTTCTCAGAGTCCGAATACATAATCCGAGTAACCATCAGAAACAGTAGCAAGCAAACATTCAACAAACAAACAAGAGATCTCCTCATTGACAATAATTAACAAAAATCAAGCATGACAGAAAACAGTTCTAGAGTGAAGAGATCGAACTGTTGGAATAAAAAAAGAGAAATCTGATTCCAAATTATAGATCTGAAAAAAATAAGCTGAACAAGTGAAGAGAATGGTAAGAATAAGAAAGCAGTTCTAGATGTGACAGTAGAGAAGGCAACATGATGAAACAAAAAAATAACAAAACTTGGATCCTCGTTTTTGTTGACTCACCCAAATCAAAAGGAAGGAAGATAAAATGGAGCCAGATAAGTCTCTATATGCTGCTGAGAATTAGAGACAGAGGGTTATTTGGGTGGCAAATCGGACTAATATCTATAAATGCGGACAAAATAGCAAGATTGGTGCGAAAGAAGGAGAGGGTGAACGGAGATTTCACCAGATCTGAGTCAAAATTTATAAAAGATGGTCGACGGAGGCTTCACAGTGGCTAGAAAAAGAACTTTTTCGAGGGAGATAAGGAGAGATAGAGAGAGAAGGGGAAATGAGTGATGAGCGGCGGTCGACCGAAGCGGAGAAGATGATGCGTGTATGTTGTCTAGGGGTTTCTTTTCTCAATCATTCTCTTTTGTATAGATATGAAAAATCGAGCCGGTTCAATATTAATGATGACTCAAAGCTATTAAAAATCAAATGCTATTATTGTAGATTTTATCACGGTTTGACTTGGTTCGATTCGATTTATATCTAAAAAATTAAAACCGAACCGAATTGCTAGGTTTCTCATTCCTTCAAATCGTAACCGTGCCAATTCAAAACAATTTAACAGAACCGATTGGTTTGGTTCGATTCAATTCAATTTATCAGTTTACCGGTTTAAACTTACACCCCTAGAATAGGGTATGGTAATACCACTAACCGCACTGAACTCATCCCGTTGTCATCCCTAAGTTTGAATTTGCATTTTGACTTTGAAGATTTATTCATAATTGTTCATAATTACGAGCCTCAATTCTGATTGCTAACGTTTTCGTCATTTTACTTTTCATTTTAAGGCGTTCAATGTTTCAGTATCTAACATGAAAAATGTTTGATTCTATTTTAAATTTAAATATTAAATTATATAATAATATATCACAGTTGAATATCACGTGCCC
>NQLW01000011.1:313561-327294 GCA_002312845.1 Kalanchoe fedtschenkoi
AACAAGTCTTTTTCCCCTCTTGGTTCGACTTGATACTTACCGATTTATTTAACTACAGTGATCCCGAAAATGAATATTGATAAATATGATAAAAATACATCTATCAGAGGTTAATGGGGTCATTGATCACCTGCCGAATTTCGCTCATGAATTTGAGTCCATCACTTCTACTCGAGTGTCAGAATTTTCTCCAAATGTGAGGACGGCTATTCAGTTAAACACTAGTCTATTCTCTTATGACCCTATCACTACATGGACTAGATGCAAAGTGACAGTTTAGTTGTTGGATAATATGGACAATTAATTTAACAACTACCAGTGTGACAATGTCTTTCGAGAGAAGATCACATACGCTCTCCTCAACGCATCCATCTATGAGACTTGGAAAGGAACAAAATGAAGATATTTTCAATGATATTAAGTACCTAAGGATAGAACATTGTATAATTTATTTTATTTCCTTAAAAATATAACTAGTCTGATGCTTTCCAAAAGGAGAACCGTAAGGTTGTGTTTGGTTTAAGGAAAATATGTGCAAAGAAAAATTTGATGAAAAATAAGAACAACATTTTGTGAGAAAATGAAAAGGAAATTTTGTGAGAAAATGAAAAGGAAACTAGAAAGGAAAATTTGTTTAAAATAAAGAATATTTTAGTATCGTCCCACCATTTTCCACTCATAACCAAACAAGGAAAAAGAGGATGCCATAGAGAAATCCGGGTTTTCTCCAAATTTTCCTTTCCACCAAATTTTCACCCAACCGAACACACCCTAATGGCCCTAGTCAATTGAAGACTTGAATCGGGAGTTTGCCTTGGAATATTGAGTAGTTTGTTTATTCTGCTGCATGTTTAGTAAATATTAGGGTAGCACCCTTCGATTAGTAATTGTAAGCTATGAGACCGAAATCGAGAAATAATGCAATACGAAATCAATTGTAGTTAATAATTTGCTTCATAGGAACACCTGGAAGTCGAACTCATTATAAACTATTGAGTGGTATGTTGTATTATTGAAATTATATGATTCGGATGATTAATTTGCAGCTGAATCTCATGATTAGTTTTGCATGAAACCTAGGTGAATTAAATCTTAGGACGCTTATCACACTGTTCGATTCTATCTTTGTTCTACTGTTTTTCGTTTTCTTTAGTAGTTAATTAGTTTCCAATAACTTCAAATTAATTCGCCTAGAATTGAATATATATTTTTACTATTACCTAACAAGTTTTTTGCCCCTCTTGGTTCGACTCGATACTTACCGATTTATTTGACTACAGTGATCTTGAAAAATGAATATTGATAAATATGATAAAAATACGTCTATCAGAGCTTAATGGGGTCATTGATCACCTGCCGAATTTCGCTCATGAATTTGAATCCATCACTTCTACTCGAGTGTTAGAATTTTTTTCAAATGTGAGTTCGGCTATTCAGTTAAACACTAGTCCGTTCTCTTATGACCCTATCACTAAATGGACTAGATGCAAAGTGACAGTTTAGTTGTTGGATAATATAGACAATCAATTTAACAACTACCAGTGTGACAATGTCTTTTGAGAGAAGATCACATACGCTCTCCTCAACGCATCCATTTATGAGACTTGGAAAAGAACAAAATGAAGATATTTTCAATGATATTAAGTACCTAAGGATAGAACATTGTATAATTTATTTTGATTCCTAAAATATAACTAGTCTGATGCTTTCCAAAAGGAGAACAGTAAGGTTGTGTTTGGTTTAAGGAAAATATATGTGCAAAGAAAAATTTGATGATAAATAAGAACAAAATTTTGTGAGAAAATGAAAAGGAAATTTTGTGAGAAAATGAAAAGGAAACTAGAAAGGAAAATTTGTTTAAAATAAAGAATATTTTAGTATCGTCCCACCATTTTCCACTCATAACCAAACAAGGAAAAAGAAGATGGATTCCGAAGAGAAATCCGGTTTTTATCCAAATTTTCCTTTCCACAAATTTTCACCCAACCAAACACACCCTAGTGATTGAGTAGGTTCAACTTTGCAGGTTTTGTTGCCGATTTTATTTTTTTGTTTTAATCCACTTAATCCACCCCCACCACCCCCCAGATTTGGCTCCATTTTGATATACAATCATATTTTTTTAAAAAAAGAAACATGCATCTGTAGTAAATTCATGAAACCATAAACATTATTTGTTTTATTGTTAAATAAATAACAATAAGAAAAAAAAGACGGCATTCTTCTTAACATTACATTCAAACAAACCACTTAATAGAAAAGTGACGCAAGCTTCCATGTATTTTTAGGAAAATTATAAAATCGAGGTTGACATGGTTCTAAAATTTATTCAAATTGTATCTTTTTTTTTGTAAATAAGGACTGCACACCCCTTCCACCTTAATAGTGGATCAAGTCTCAAACATGCAAAATGGGATTTGTTAGACAACACACCAACCATTTGCCATCACGCCAACATATAGTTGGCCATTCAAAGAATTAGATGAGACTGACATCTTTAATTAATATGAGATCATGTGGAACAACTTTAACATTATAAGCTCTTTGAATGTTGCATAAATTATTTAGGTCCTCCGTTCGTGATTAATATTCTTAATTTCTTGATCAATGAGTGGCGTAAAGGAAGTTAAAGTTTTTTGTGACTTATTAATTGCATCATAATCGCTCCAATAAAAATGAAGACTTTATATTTTTTTAATACTTACTACATGCATCAATAATAAAAAATGATATATTAAAATACCTTTAAAGATAGAATGTGACTTAAGAGTAAACTTAATATAATATTTTAATGATTGAGTGGCAGGTGTCATCTGAGTTTATTCCTCCAAATCGCCGCTAAGCTAATGAAATTTCTCATAATAGTCTCAAGTTTCTTCCAATTTTAATTAATGCAATGAATGAATCAAAGGCCTTTTAGTCCTATCATAAATCCGAAGTGCAAGGATTTGGTAGAATTTCAAATTTAAGTTTGCTAATGAAGTTCAAAATGTAATACAATGCTACTAGGTGGAGAGATAGATTCCAGAACACAAAACTCATGTTGTCAAGTTTCACATAGTGTAAAGGGACTATTCGATATCCTCTTACCATAATCAAACAAATACCTTTTCTGTATGTCATGAATAAAAAAAATCAGACAACTAAAAAAAATATAGATGAGGCACATGGTGGCCTCTCCTTATCACAAAATCCTCACTTAGGTATTTTCACAAACACGTTGATACAAATAAAAAACAACAACACAAAAAATAAGAAAAGAGCAACAGTGGCAAATACCTCTTCACCGAAAGAATTAAGCTTAGTGAAGTTAAATTACGTCAAACTAGTGGCAGTGGAATTTCAAAATTGAAATTAAAATTGAAAATGCATGTGGTGGTGGAATCTGAAACTGTGAGTAGATTTCCTCACTCTTCAAAAATCCTTATCGAATCTCTGTCCCTGAATCTCCTCAATCCTCACATCCTTATCCAAGCTCTATCCGCGGATCTTCTCAATCCTCACAAATTATTGCAAATGGCAAAGGCGGTGAAACACGAGGAATCGCTCGGCCAAATTTTATAAATCTGCCCGACCTTCTCTCTTACACTCTCCAACAAATCAAATTTTAAAACTTCAACCTTCTTTCTCGCACTCTCTAACAAATTTATCTGCTTGTTATAGGAATACCTCATTTAAATTTTTCACATGAAAATTCCAAATTAGTGTAGCTCTGACACTCGTCTATACAAAAATTTATAATGTCTCAACTTTTACAACACCGACCTTCGTCTATCGTATCTATCGCTCGTGAAGTTTTCTTCCTAACTTTTGTCATTTTTTTATTTTGATAAATTAAAATTTATATTAAAGTTACAACAATTAGATTTTAGTCTCTCTTACGCACGCACGCACGCCCGCGCGCGCGCACGCACAGAGAGAGATAGAGTCTAATGCGAACTTCATGTATTTTACGTGCTGCAAACCCCCCAAATCTCCATCCATTTATACTCAGATTCACTTAGATGCCGCCAAGTGTTCACTCTCGGTGCGCGACACGTGTCTAGAAGGGCAAAAATGTCCAAGATCGATGCACGTTCGCACCTGCTTGGACACGTGTCACACATGCAAGCATGACACCTCAACGCGCTCTCTCTCTCTCTCCTTTTATCTTTATTTCAATTTCACTCTACTCAGTTTATATAATTAAACATAATTTTTTAAAAACATAAATTTTATAATTAAATGTAAAATATTATAAGCTTCAATCTAAGATCCGTATTGAATAGGTTTTCGATATTTTTTGAAAAAATACATCGATTGAAAATACATAGTTCATCATCTGAATTATTGCACATTCGATGTACTTTGATCTTCAAATGAACTTTGCACGTTCAATTGATAGAAGTCTATGTGGTCCCGATCTTTTGATGAGATAGGGTTTTGATTTGAGAGGAGGAGACATTGGCAATCCGACTACAGCTGTCCAGGACGTTGCACCTTAACAATCATTACACCTACTCCAGAAATATTATTCATCTTGTGGAAGCACGATCAACCTAACCACTGAGGTCCTTGTACCTACAAGCAATTGAAGAACAAGCAAGAACAAGATAAATAAGCAACTGAAATTGCAAATCTGAAATAAAAATAAGAGTTAGGATTCTGAAGACAAGTAAACAGACGATCTAACCGACACGCGCGAATACAGGAAAAAGAAGCAGCAACTAACTTTAATCTAAACAAAATCTAACAGAAAAAGAATTCTATAGCTATCTATTTATAAGGAAGGAAGCTAGGGCTTCTACCGAGCTAATTAGGATTTCTATCACTGATAAGATTTGGACTAATATTAATAGACCCAGGCCTATAGTCCAAATCTTATTATCAGTCTAACTTAAGCCTAATGCCAAAATCCTTCTTCGATTTGTACTAGAAAACCACGAAATTGTTTTGATGATTCAGGAAAGCTCAGATTAAATTTTGATAAGTAGTTGGATCCATTAAAAAGATGATATTGAGATCTTTCCAACCACTATTTATGAGCCTTCTTCAACATTCGGAATATAGAGTTATGATCGTTTGAAATTTGACGCAGTTTGCAGAAACCATGGTGCGATGTCCTCATCATCCCCCCCTTCTTGCATTTGAGTCGTCCTCGACTCAAGCTCTTCCTCTAGTGCCAAGTAAGATATGACATATGCAGTGTTAAATGTGGAACAAACAGCTAAATCTTTCTCAATCAGTCTTCTAACTTGGCGCTCTATTTCCTTAGTTTCTCCCAGCTTGGTCCTATATGAAGCGTGATTTGGCTAACATGATCTTAGAATAAGATTATTTTGATTTTCTGGTGGTAGTCCTGGTGGTTTATCCTCTGGAAAGATGTCCGGGTACTCCTCCAAAAGGTTAGTGATAGCAGGAGGCAGAGAAGAAGATATATCCCCAAGTGAGGATAAAACTTCTTTGCAAACCAAAGTATAACCAATAGAACTAACAGAATTTAATTCATGCATATCAGATTTATTAGCAATCAACCAAGTGCCTTTCAACTTAATCTCATTTTTTTCTTATGAAATAATCTACTGTTTCTCTTGTTATGTTTATTTAGGTCCTTTACAACAATCTGAGTTTTTGATTTTTTATACTCCTGAATTTTTCCTTCACTAGCTTCAGCAATATAGTCTTTTAATAGCTTTAGAAGACAGATCTGTTGGGAATCGCGTACACAAATGTAGGTAGGATTTTCCGAACCACGCGGCATAAGCCCGGATCCGGAATACCCAGTGATTACTATAATCAGTTTCAATCCGAATTACCAGACACAAGTCTGTATCCGGATCGAAACACCCAAAAGGAGGGGATTAGGGTTACCTCAATACGAACGCGCCATGTGCTGCGTCTCTACCGGTATCCACACACGGGTGGTGGAACCGCGCCCTCTGGAGTACTAGCTCCTGGATGACCCTCTTCGCGCCCCTGTCTTCAATCGCATTGAAGAACTAACGTCGCTTCTCCTACCAATAATCAGAAGCCCTAGGCTTCTATTTATAAAGAGATGAGCTACTGGGCTTCAGCTCGTGGGCCAAACCCATCAGCTGGGTTGGGTAGTATCCATGGGTCATACCCATGGGTTTAACCCATTTGGTTCATCCGAATCAGGCGCGGGTTGAACCGAATCATATCCGGACCGAATCTTATTCGGTTTATTACTCAACTCAATATCCGCCACTCGATTGTATGCGACCCTATAGGTTTATTCTTAATTAGACATGGGCAAAGGCCCATTCATCATAAGCGGCCCCTACTAAGGCGTTATGATCCCTAATTAAGAATAGCTGGTTCTCGAGGTAACCAAAACCACAGTCAATATGAGTCAATTAACTGGTTTAATCCCACTTGCACATAAATCAGTTATAAATAATCCCTCTGTCCAACAATATCTTGAATGAGCATAAGGAAGGATGATGTGTTATCCTTATTAGGCTCATTCGTGTTTCTCGATCTTCGAGTAAGACTGATATTTCAAATGACTGACTTTCAGTCCATTTGAGCATGGCCATGCATTTCTCAGTCATAAATCATCGAGGGGCCCAAAGATATTTCTCTCATCATATGAGAGTGATAGATCCATCTTGTTACTTCATGTTCCTCATCAAGATTCATAACATGCCCAATGATCACCTTTATAACTACCGGGTTTATTGGTAGCGTTTGATGATATCAAAGCATATTACTCCTCATGTAGGAAACTATGACCAACTCAGGTTAAGGGCTATACTCGTATACTATAAGATTTACTGATAACACAAAATTCCCTACAATAATCTTAATAGTGGGTCGGTCCAATACATATTCCCTAATATGTATTCATGTCATTAGTTTGGTATCCAATACCAATGACCTGTGAAACATGGTCATCAACTAATCCACATAATAGTCTTACCAATCATCACATTCCAGGCAATGATTATCGACTAAGGACATTTTAGAATGACGTTGTTTTGTTGAATAGAGTCTCACAATCAAGTCACATACTTGATTATCTATAAACAACTTGCCATTCATGGAATGAGAGTTACATATTATCCAAGCAATAATATGAACCCAATGAACTACTAAACATGAAAACATGCTCCCACTCAAACCGATAAGCATGTGGTTTTAGTCAACGATTTATCGGTTGTTCATGAAGAACACGACGATAAATTTGTTGTTTATAAGTCTTACTTATAAAAGAGCATTGTTCAACAAATCATCAATATTTGTTGATTTTTACAAACATTCATATCATCTCTAGAAACAAGTTCACTTATGATATGAATGCACTGAGGTACATGCTTGATGTGTACTCAATGTCCATTGCCGAATTATATATCTTGTCCTTATTGGAACATTTCCAATATATTTCACTCCATCATTTGAAATTAAGATGAATTCAATTCAATATATTGAAATCATATCTAGTGAGTTTGCAAAATTTCCATTACTGTAACATTTACAGTAAACAATTTCAAACTTCATTCAAACGTAATATGTCTTTAGTGCTTCACAAGTACTAAAGATTATCTCCATTGTGATCCATGATCTCCTTTTGAGAAATATTTTCTCAATCATAGATAAATATGTCATAAGTATCTATATTTTACTGAATCGATGTGCTCCCTCTAACCCTCATGTAAACATAGGGTTCTTCTTTGTTTTAGTGATGATCAAATTTCTTTGATCAACATTTTGAAATGAAGATTTCATCTCCGAGGTGCCTGTTCCAGTCTTAGAACACTGAAACTTAAATAATTTCCAAGTCTTAAGATGTAAAGCTTTAAGGTTGTGTCATACACATCCTCTTGCAATTTTTCTTATAGAAAACTGTATTACATCTACATATTATATTTCAAAAAATATAATAATGACTAGAATTATCCGAATGAATTAAAATACTGCAATAAGTTTCATTAAATTCGAAGTCGTGAATTCAATTGAAACTATTATCGCATTTTAAATGTTGGAACATTTCCAACTATGTTGACCATTTTAAAAATTTCATCACTTCTAATGATTATTACACCATTGGAAGAATCAAACAAAGTCAATACTTTGCATAGGCCATACATATTCCATTCCGGATATCATGACATAAAGTCATTCCTCGGAGTTAGGGTCCATCAATGCTTCCTTATAATTCATAAGTCCATTGTCTTTTGTTCATAATAAATGACAATGTTTAGTCTTTAGAAAACATATTGCATATGTTCACGACTTAAAATCGGACTTATGAGATGCCACCACAGGGATAGTCACAACTTGTTTGTACTATTCATTGTGGCTCTCGAACTCTTTCGAGTTGCACTTCACTCCCACTATCTTTCGTAGAAATCATATTTATATGAAATATCTACTTTGAGCGACAAATAATTTGCCCTCAGTGGCAGTGTTTAAACCCATAAAATATCTTGGGTTTTTAAAAGGAAGCATTTATCGATCTCAGAAGTATATTTGCGAACATTTCACAATAATCCTTTGATCTTAAATAAAGACAATTTTAGAACATTTCCAAGATTCAACTAATCTTAAAACATAATACATATCCAATATGTTGTCTTTATTTTCATTCTTGATGGACTCTTACTGAGCACAACAATTTCACTATTATACCCTTCAAGCTTAGCTGAAGATCAAGATGATTCATCACTAATCAAACTTTGTCTCATAAAGTTTGATAAATCCTTTCAGACACATCATCAGTGTATGATGTTCCAAAAGGATTGAGTTGTGAAACTATTTCACATTGTTTGATGATCATAAATTTCTAGACTCAGATATGTCACTCATCGATCTGATTGAAGAGACTTATCCTCTTGTCAAATTGGTTTTATAAATTTCTATTTTGTATTTCCTTGATCCATTCAAAGAATTCTGGTTTATGTCATATCATATATACATAACCATCTTATTGTACTAGTCAGTAAATTAACAGAATTATATAAAACCATTTCTAGCTTTCTTACTTATAATCATACAGCACCATGTAAGACTTTTATAAGTTAACTCCTTCATTCTCAATGAATGGAGATTGTCATTTGATAAATGAGCATTTGCTTCAAAAGCAAAATAATGCAAAAAGTCTCCTTTTATGGAACTTAGCATACATTACTTATTTATATCCCAAATGACGTTGCTAGAAATATAAACAAGAATTAAATTATCAAATTCAATTCTTTGTTATTAATGTTAACGTACATGGTTTTAAGCATTAGAACATTATACCCATTAGTTTAATGGGTATTACCATTTAGTTCTTCAAAGAATAACAAATTTATTCTTAACGAAAACTCATCATGTCAAACATGAATGGTAGTAGTTCTAAAACTATTCCCGAAGGTAAAGTCGAATGAAGTGTTCCTTCAACAAGTTGGCAACATTTGCACTATTGTTTATGTGTAGGTACACCTCATCCTCTACCTGACTTCTACTTCGGATTGTCCTCTCACATTTGTAACAATATGAGAATCACAATCGGTATCAATACCCATAAGTAGAATAAGAAGTAACATTTACTTCAGTTAACATTAATACCTGAAATAAAAGTCACACTTCCATTCATTCCTCTTGATCTTCAGGGTATAATACACGGTTAGTTTTTCCAAGCTATGTTTCCTTACAATAATGAAACAATTCCCACTTATGACTTTAAATTAAGCATATTCCCTATGAGAAATTTGAATCACTCATTTTGAATATGCTCCTGAAACAACACTTTCGGGATTGTGGATTATCTCATAAGTATAAATACTTACATGAAATGATTCACATTATCAAAGTCATATTTATGCTTATCGTAAGCATATTTCCAAGTGGAGCATTTGGAAGTAGAAATAACTTTGAATTGAGAGAGTCAAGAACATTTCTTTCTTCTCATTATTGAATTGAGAACAATTCTCAAATTTCAATTCAAAGTTGGTCCCTTTTATCCTTCTCAAGGATGGATCACAAAAGAATAATATATGGAGCTAATAAGAAATCTACAACAGATTAAATGCAAATAATGTTTAGTAAAATTCATGGATTTGTTACTCTTAACAAATCATCTTACTATACTTCATAACGGCCCTCTCTAAGTATAGTAAGTCAAGATCCATATTTCATTAAATCTTGAGTCCGCTTTAGCGTTTCTCTCAAAATTTAACTATTTAGGTAAGCAACAATTGCTAATTGCATCATATGCAACTCTTGGTGGTCGGGTGACACCCAATGTCATGATTCCCGAACCCCATGCCTCAAGGCCAAGACCGTCTTGATACCTTGTCAAGCTAACCAAGCCAAACGTGTGAGCAACCTTTGCTCACCTTGCCTCACTAAGATAGATGGGGAACACACGGCTTTAGCACGTCCCATTCACCATCGATCGAAGTCTTGACAAGTGTTGAAATTTTGGAAATGCATTTTAACGCTTAATATTATGGAGGGTCAAAATTATATAATTTGGCATTCTCAATGCCTTGTGATGCATTCACAAATATTCATAATATCTAAGGTATTCACAACAAGCATAATATAGTGCGGAAATATAAAATTTGTGAATAGTATGGTCTCCTTAAATGTAAATTAAAAGGAACTTGCAACTTCTGGATCGCCATCCATCCTTGCATCTCCTGGATTAACATCCGTCCGTTTGAACTCCTTCAAACTATTCTATAATTTATACTAAGATTACAAAAATACAAACGACATGCAGGCCGTATTTAAATTTACAAAAACATAGCCGACACGCAGGTCGCAATGAAAATTAACTAGGGTCATACTATTCACCATGCATACAATATCACCATATTATAATAATGCATGAACAATTTCATAATAAAAATGAAATTCGCCTACTTTGTGCAAAAACGATTCCTCCCAAGATCCAATACGAA
Source organism: Kalanchoe fedtschenkoi (assembly GCA_002312845.1). NCBI lineage: Eukaryota > Viridiplantae > Streptophyta > Magnoliopsida > Saxifragales > Crassulaceae > Kalanchoe > Kalanchoe fedtschenkoi. Next base: position 324,454 of record NQLW01000011.1, read on the forward strand.
AATTGGTTCGTAATTATTTTCATTTGATTTAATTGAACCATTTTAATTGAACTAAATGAATGAATTTGAGTAATTCAACAATTGAATATTCATCCAATCAAACTATTCAATTAAATATTCAACAATTGAATGTGATTTAATTATTGATTCAACATTGAATCAAAATTAAATCATATATAATTAAATCAAACTTTAAATCGATTTGATTTTGATTAATTTGATTTAATCAAACTCATTTTAATTGAATTATCTGAATTGGACTTGATTAATTCAACACTTGAATAATTAACCCAATTCAATATTCAATTGATTAATTCAACCATTGAATTTTCTTTTAATTGATTCAACAATTGAACCAATAAATTAAGACATGAGTTTTTTAAAGTAATCAAACTGATTTCATGGATCAACAATTGAACCATATTAAATTAAGTTAATTTACTGATTTAACCATTAAATCATAAATTAAACTTAAATTTAATTGAACCAGATCTGAATTTGAATTAAACTAAACCACGTACTAGACCAATTCAACAATTGAACTGGACCTAATTGATTCGGTTTGATTCAACCCATTGAACCGAACTGGACCACCCCTCACATGTTTTCTCAAAAAATCCAAACGGCAACCTTAACCAAACACAGCATGATTGGTTCGGTTCAGCTCAACTCATTGAACCGAACCGAACCGAATCAACTATCCGTCTCTCATAGGGTTTCTGGAGATTGAGCAACAGTAAGCAAACGCCGCCGCTGCCGCCGACTCCTCCGTCGGACACCACATCTCCGATTACAGCCACGATCTGAAGATCCCGACCCCAATCAGCTCCACCACCACGCTTTAATCCCAGTCCTCTTCAAACGAAATCCAGACGCAACACAGCCCGAAACGGTCATCACCGCACTAAAACGAGCCAGATCTGGCACAAATCATGCCGAGTTTCGCCACGGGTATCAGCCAAGCCAAGATCCAAAGCAAAGAGACGATGAGATCAACATATCATCCGCACACAAACTCGTCTCCTCCTTACCGGAGAGTTCCTCAATCACACGGAGCCACCGTTGTCTTCAGATCTGGGACAATAACACGCGTCTGAAGCCGATTCAGACAATCGACATCCAGGCGCGCGATGCCTCGAACTCAACCGTGCACGTTCCATCTTCCGGTGAACGAATCGATCCGTCGATTCGAAATGGAAAGAGGAAACGAATCGACGAAGGTTCAGAATAGTGAATAAGAAGAAGGAGGAAGAGTCGGTACCTGGGTAGGTGGAACACCAGTCGGTGGAGATGGCCAAAGGAAGGGGATGATGCATCGATTGATTTTCAGTCGGTGCCTGTTTGGTTGATATGTCGGTTCGTTTGGGAAGATGAATCTAGACAACATAATGTCCAGATTCATTTTCTGATTTACATAACAAAGAGATGAACCTATACACCCACTTGTCTAGATTCATCCTCTTTGAATATCCAGAAAAACAATATTTTCCATAACAGTTCAGTTTTGTTCGGATCAAAATCAACGAAAAACTTGTTTCGAAAATTTCTGGAAAAATTTCAGTAAATCCAGAAAAATTCAAATGTCAATATTTCATTGTTTGTTTTCAGAAAAATCTTATTTTCCTGTGTAGATCTGGGTTTCCGTTTCATTAACTTCAACGAAAAATATGATCCAAAAATTTCGAGAAAAATTCAAAATAATTCCAGAAAAATATGAATCTGAATAATCTACGAACCAATTGCGTAAAGATGCTCTGATACCACTGTTGGGAATCGCGTACACAAATGTAGGTAGGATTTTCCGAACCACGCGACATAAGCTCGGATCCGGAATACCCAGTTTCAATCCGAATTACCAGACACAAGTCTGTATCCGGATCGAAACACCCAAAAGGAGGGGATTAGGGTTACCTCAATACGAACGCGTCATGTGCCGCGTCTCTCCCGGTATCCACACACGGGTGGTGGAACCGCGCCCTCTGGAGTACTAGCTCCTGGATGACCCTCCCCGCGCCCCTGTCTTCAATCGCATTGAAGAACTGACGTCGCTTCTCCTACCAATAATCAGAAGCCCTAGGCTTCTATTTATAGATAGATGAGCTACTGGGCTTCAGCTCGTGGGCCAAACCCATCAGCTGGGTTGGGTAGTATCCATGGGTCATACCCATGGGTTTAACCCATTTGGTTCATCCGAATCAGGCGCGGGTTGAACCGAATCATATCCGGACCGAATCTTATTCGGTTTATTACTCAACTCAATATCCGTCACTCGATTGTATGCGAGACTATAGGTTTATTCTTAATTAGACATGGGCAAAGGCCCATTCATCATAAGCGGCCTCTAGTAAGGCGTTATGATCTCTAATTAAGAATAGCTGGTTCTCGAGGTAACCAAAATCACAGTCAATACGAGTCAATTAACTGGTTTAATGGGCAGATTCCAACAAGATCATGTGGCACAATTTTTTATTTTTATGCACACAAAAAAATATATTAATTCTACCATGATGTAATGAGTCTTTATCATACTGTCATAGTCTATTTAAAAGCATAGGACATGCTTGCATAGACACTACATCACAATCAAGAACATTATGATATGAACTACTATCAAATTGAATGTTAAACAATCGGGTTACCTTTAACTTACTGCTACTATTAATAAACCATTAGTTGTAGTGTGGAGGTGGATGCGATTTGGCTGTTAAAGCAAGCTTCTCTACCATATATGGACCTGTCAAGTTGTCGAACTTTTCATCCTCCTCTACATGGTGAGCTTTGCTTGGACAATCTATGCATACATGACCATATCCGTTGCATAGTAAGCACTGAATATCCCTC
>NQLW01000011.1:328354-354566 GCA_002312845.1 Kalanchoe fedtschenkoi
GGAACATGGGGATCATTAGGTGTTATGGGAGTTGTGTGATCAAAGAAGGCAGGAGTATCAGCCTCATTTATGATGGGATTTTGCATTGGAGCATCAGACGATTTTGGCACCCATTGTTGCTTCCAAAATTTGGAACATCCCTCTGTTTTGTGTCCGAAGATTTTGCAATTCGAGCATCTGCTAGGTCTCCATTCATATTCTACTTCCTGAATGATGGTGACGTCTTTAGGGCCATGGATATGGATTTCGTGGAGGGGTTCAAAATCAGCTGTGATTTCAACGCAAACCCGGGCATATTGCAGTCTTTCTTGTCTCGCCGTAAAACCATCCGAGCAAACAGGTTTGCCAAGAGTTGCCGTGATTTTCTCCAAGGCCCTCGGCCTCCACAGGTGGAGGTTGAGATTGGGAAGTTTCACCCACACAGGGATCGTCTTGGCAGTATTCAGATTGAGGTTCAAGGTTGGGTGCCATGGTTGGAGAATTAGAGGCCTATTATTGAAAGGCCATGGCCCCTTTTCCAGGATGTTCTCCATGTATGCCTTCGATTCAAAATAGAATAAGAAAACTCCTGTCTTCTGTTCTTGGACTGTGACTATACACTCATCTCCCCATCGCTTCCGGATGTAATTTCTCATGGTGAATAGAGAAGGGGTTAAACCAAATACGTACCCGACAAGGGATGTATCCCAATCTGATATCCCTTCATTCCAAATGTCTTCGTCTAAGAAGAGCTCAGATCCATTCGCACGGGACGACTCGGAGCTGAATTGAATTCCATCCTCTCGTCGTTTGTTTCCAGCCACGATCGATGCCCACGACTCCCGTCCAGCTTCTGGGTGCCAACCTGACTCGGACTTGTCATCTCCCTCGATTCGATTCACAGTCTCCGGAATTAGGGGGCGAGTGGAGATTGGACCGTGGGGGGGACGCCGGCTGAAGCCGGCATCGGAGAAGACATCCGCTACGTTATCGGCCGACTCGGCTAAACCCTAAACCCGATCTCTCTTGTAGTACTCCTTAATAATTCAGATTTCAGGTTCAAGTCTTGATGGTACATGTGCGTAAGTTGCCCCCAAATGAATCTACCTCTAATCCTTTCAAATCATTGCAAATGGCAAAGGCGGTGAAACACGAGGAATCGCTCGGCCAAATTCTATAAATCTGCCCGACCTTCTCTCTTACACTCTCCAACAAATCAAATTTTAAAACTTCAACCTTCTCTCTCGCACTCTCTAACAAATTTATCTGCTTGTTATAGGAATACCTCATTTAAATTTTTCACATGAAAATTCCAAATTAGTGTAGCTCTGACACTCGTCTATACAAAAATTTATAATGTCTCAACTTTTACAACACCGACCTTCGTCTATCGTATCTATCGCTCGTGAATTTTTCTTCCTAACTTTTGTCATTTTTTTATTTTGATAAATTAAAATTTATATTTAAGTTACAACAATTAGATTTTAGTCTCTCTTACGCACGCACGCACGCGATTGTATCCGCCACTCGATTGTATGCGACACTATATGTTTATTCTTAATTAGACATGGGCAAAGGCCCATTGATCATAAGCGGCCTCTAGTAAGGCGTTATGATCCCTAATTAAGAATAGCTGGTTCTCGAGGTAACCAAAACCACAGTCAATACGAGTCAATTAACTGGTTTAATGGGCAGATTCCAATAAGATCATGTGGCACAATTTTTTATTTTTATGCACACAAAAAAATATATTAATTCTACCATGATGTAATGAGTCTTTATCATACTGCCATAGTCTATTTAAAAGCATAGGACATGCTTGCATAGATACTACATCACAATCAAGAACATTATGATATGAACTAATATCAAATTGAATGTTAAACAATCGGGTTACCTTTAACTTACTGCTACTATTAATAAACCATTAGTTGTAGTGGGAGGTGGATGCGATTTGGCTGTTAAAGCAAGCTTCTCTACCATATATGGACCTGTCAAGTTGTCGAACTTTTCATCCTCCTCTACATGGTCAGCTTTGCTTGGACAATCTATGCATACATGACCATATCCGTTGCATAGTAAGCACTGAATATCCCTCATTTGCCCAGATGATCAACAGGTGAAGAACTATTAGTGTGTGCTTCTACTAATTCCTTGGTTGTTTCAGATATGTGAGGTGAAGATTTAGATGTATATGGTGAGTTGTAATCCGAAGAAGGCACAGGAGCCACATGAATTGATGGCACCTAAAAAGTGAGTTGAGACCAAGAATCAGCACTTCCTAGAGAAAGGTTAGTTTTCATGTCATTGCAACATCCCTGCATTTCTTTTTCAGCATTACAAGCAACATGAAACAAAGGAGTAATGGAATTGGATTTTGTATAACCTAAAATTTCCAGAATTTCAAGGTTCAATCCACACAAAAATCTAGACATAGCAACGTCTGCATCTTCTACTAAACCACTACGCAACATAGTTATTTGCAACTGTTGATTGTACTCCTCAACAGTTTTAGTGCCTTGTCCAAGCTGTTGCAATTTTTTTAACATATCATGTGCATAATATGAAGGAACAAATCTAGCTCTCATTATTCTTTTTAATGCATCCCAAGTTTCTAGTATAGTATTAGAATTCTTACGACAATATGCACTCCACCAAACAGAAGCAAAATCAGTAAATTCACTAGTAACAGCCCTAACCCTTTTATTTTTTGGAAAGTCATGACATGCAAATTTCTTATCAATGTTTAATTCCCATGTAAGATAATAATTAAAAGGTGGCATAGTGAATATATTCCTTTCTAATAAATCATTATAATCATGTACCTCTCGTCTTGGTAGTGTATTTAACAGGTTGGTGCGGTTCTGTTGATGCTTTCGAGCATCTCCATGCTCTGTGTTCACATCATTCTCATCTTTTTGACCGCTGGTCTGTTGAGATGTGCCTGTTTTTTTCAGAGGGGCACATCTCATCTCCTCAATTCGGTTCATGATTGCAACGAGAGAGGTGTTAATTTCTTCCACCAAGATAATCAAGGCTGCAAATTGGCTTTTTGTACCCACCCAATCATTCTCTGAAAATCATGTCATTGTTAGTGGAAAAAAACAAAAAAATATAACAATATGCCCCTATGTGCTCTCAAGCAAACACAAAAAACTCGAACTGGGCTCTCCCAAGAAAAAAATAGTTCACTCAATGAAGTAGCTTCTGAAATATGTGATTCTCTCAAGAATTTGGTTCTCTCAAGTCTCTCACTCTCAGCTTCTTCAAACAAATTTTTACCAAACTTTGCAGGTGGTGATGCCTGCCAACAAATAAAAGAAACTTATGAAAGTAGATGTATCGATGCCATTCACAAATACCTTTAAGTTGTAGATGAATATGTAGTGGGGTTATAGGGGTAGGCTGAAAAGAATGAGATACAAGCCGGAATCACGTTGACCAAAGTCAAAATGAATAATGCTTAATGACGGGACTGTGCTGGCCTAAAGATTGAGTCTGCTAGAGACGCTAGTCTACACACAAACATAGTCACGGAATAGAGAACAACCTATCACAAATAATGAATGAAGCTAAAACTTCTGTAATTGCTTTTCTTTTCTTCTTTTTTTGGCACCGAGTTTTTTTCAAAGATTTGTTTTTCACTTACTTGGTTTGTTTTTTTTGTTTAGTGCATTTTTTCACTGAATTATTTTTAAATTTTGTAGAAGTTTAGAAAATAACTTTATTACAATGAACTAACAATATCCAGTAGTTCATTACGAAAATTCAAGATTCATAACTGTAAACTAAGAATTTTTTTTTAACAAGCTAAGAACTCGAAACTCTAACTGACAAAAAACCTAGGCCAGCAACTATATACTACGGTGCAGTAAAAAATTCAACAAGCCAAGACCAAACAAAGGCTCAAAGTGTGTGTAGGTTTAGGGTTTAGAGGATGAGAAATTTAGAAACTAAAATTGATAGTGAGTAGGGGGGAACATTAAAAAAATTTATAAATCTCTCACCGAGAAATTTGGCTCTGATACAAATTGATAGAAGTTTATTTGATCCCGATCTTTTGATGAGATAGGGTTTTGATTTGGGAGGAGGAGACGTTGGCGATCCGACTACAACTGTCTAGGACGTTGCTCCTTAGCAATCGTTACACCTACTCTAGAAGTGTTATTGATCTTACAGAAGCACAATCAACCTGACCACGAAGGTCTTTGTACCTGCAAGCAATCAAAGAACAAGCAAGAACAAGATGAATAATCAACTGAAATTGCAAATCTAAAATAAAAATAAGAGTTGGGATTCCAAAGACAAGTAAACGGGCGATCTAGCCGACACGCGCGAATACAAAATAAAAGTAGTAGCTAACTTTAATTTAAATAAAATCTAATTGAAAAAGAATTCTACAGCTATCTATTTATAAGGAAGAAAGTTAGGGCTTCTCCTGAGATAATTAGGATTTCTATAATAGATAAGATTTGGAATAATATCAATAGAGTCAGGCCTACAGTCCAAATCCTATTATCAGTTTAACTTAAGCCTAAAGCCTAAATCCTTCTACGATTTGTACTAGAAAACTACAAAAATTGTTTTGATGATTTGGAAAAGCTCAGATAGAATTTTGACACGTAGCTAGATCCATTAAAAAGATGACATTGAGATCTTTCCAAACACTATTTATGGGCCTTCACCAACGTTCGGAATTGAGAGTTATGATCATTTGAAATTTGACGCAGTTTACAGAATCCATGGTGCGATGTCCTCATTAAATGAACTATGAAAGTAGATAATCATGTACTTTGTGAGTTTCAATTTATGTACTTAAACCAAAAAATTATTAACATGTGAACAAAAAATAATCAAAACAGATCTTAATTTAAAGCGTATAATTTTCTAAAAAGATTTTGATTTTTAATTTGTGAAAATAAATTAATTTAAATAGATAAATCATTTTTAAAACTAAAATTAGAAGTAATGATTTAGTGGAGGAGATAGAGGGGGTGTGTGACAGGGTGGCGCATTCTGATTGGCTGAAAGAATGAGATAATGGGGCATGTGACGTGTCCTAATTGGCTGAAATGTGTGTGAGTGAGATAAAAAGGAGATAGTGGGACACTTATCATTCGCTGGATGGTCGAAAATCAGTTTAGTAGGGCATGTGGCGCAATATCATTGGCTACGACCGAAAAGACCAAAATACCACTCCTCTTAAAAAAAATACACTCATATTATTTTCTTCCGTCTGATCTGAAGATGGACGAAGATGGAAGGGGGTTCTCTGCGTGTCAAAAACATGGAGGCTTCTTATTTGAATGAGATTTCTTTCAATCACCTTTTTGATCCACCGCTCAATCTTTCAGACCCTTTCTTCTTTCTGGAGATCTGAAGCAAATATCAATGGTGAATACACCATTAAAAGCAAAGCTGGTATGTTTTCTGCAACCAAGCCATATTTGTTTGATCTGTGATAGTTTGTTTATTCATATTTTTGTGTGAATGAGAATGGACTCCTGATCTAGTTCAGACTTTACAATTTTATTAGCCTTGGTTGTTATCCTGTTTCAATTGTGTATCTAAAGGCGAAGAATGTTGGACCAGGTTTAGAAGAAAATTTTGATTAAATGAAAGATATGTGTCATAGGGAAGAGTTTTCTGATCTAAGGATATGTACATATATGGTGTTCTGAGTTATAATGAATCTGATTTTTTTTTTATCATGGATGGTAATTTGGCGACCAAGAGATGAGATCAGAGAATAGTGTTGTGAAGGAATTGAGTTGGGAAGAGGTAGAGAGGATGACATGTAATTTGTCAAAGGTCATTGATCATGCTGGTTAGCACGGTCTATCTCAGAACTTGCCCGATTTCTTCATCAGCACCATCAGCGTTCAAATTTCAAAATAGCAATGAAAGCCTTAACATGGTTGTTAACGAAGTGATCTGCATGGGTTTTGATAGTGCACATAGGTTCACTATAATAATTGTTTGAAAATTCTTTTAATCTGTTATGTTCACCATTCGAACAGTGAACATGTTATTTGAATTAAATAAATTTTTTGTATTTTTTATGGGTTTAGATAAATCTTTTTGACAATGAACTTTGCGGTTGCTTGTTTGATAGTGAACATATTCACTATAAATGTTCACAACCACAATATAAAAAGATTGTTATAAAAATTCATAAAAAAAAATTTACTACAAAAAATTTTAAAAAAATTCATTCTCTTCACTAAAAAATATTACAAAAAACATTTGAAAAATTATAACTTAGAAAACATAAATCTGGAAAAAGTTCACTTTCTGAACCCTACAAAATCCCTTAAATTCAAAAAAAATATATATCCGAAAAATCTGATAAATTAAATGAAAAAATCACAAACCTCAAATGGTATGTGAAGTTGTTCCATAAAAAATAAAAATGAATATCATATAATCAATAAAGCATAAACAATAAACTAAAAAAAGAAACTATATAATTAATATATATATATTATTTATTTCATGTACAAAATAATTGATCTAAAATTGTCCACAACGATTCTCAACTTATGAGATTCTCAACGGATCCTTCCCCATATATATATATATAGGTATTTTGGTCTTATCCAAATGCCCCAATACCTCCGCTACAATTTCGTATAGCATCAACAGAGATATGAAATGTATCATTACATTACACTTTGAACTTGAAGTAAAATAAAAAAATAATACGGTGAATATCTGCATGGCAGTGTATGCAGGCAGGTTGTTCAATTATGGTCAACTGGCTCAGGTATGACTGTACCTGAGTAATGTGCTATGTGATTATATTTATTCATTTGTTATGAAAGTTAGAGATGAGATCCAGGAGATATTGGCTTTCTGCACAATAGTTCACCCTGTCAACCTTGACAACAGTGATTTTCACCTTCTGCTCCTCCCCATATGTTTCCTCCTTGATCTTAAGGTTGAAAAGATATTCATTGAATAGACAGGCTTTGATGATTCCTTCAAACTTTATATCATCTTGATCTTCATGTTTCATCAAATACAACTCTTTTGCTGAGCACCCCAACAACTCTTGGCCAGCTTCTTGGAAAGCTGTTATCCATGTCAATCCTGAATGATCCTGAATTTGAGCTTGGAGAAGATACCTGTAATCACACTCATCAACTTCTTGACTACACCTTTCACACTGCCACCTTGAGTTTCCTGAGTGGATAACTTTCTTGTTACACTGTCTGTCCCCAATCATTAATGGGCAGGCTGTATAACAAAATGAGTCAGTCTTGATGAATGATACTGTTGCCTTTACTGTGATCCAATCAGGTTTAGCAGATCTACCAAGACTTTCATCCTTGATATGAGATATAGCTTTGCGCATTTCAGTTCTTGCCCCACCTGATGTGAGATCTTTAGATATAGGCAGGGATGCAGAATTCTTCCCATCTCGATCAAACCACTGTCTCAAAGTGTGAACCTCTGGAAAATTTGGATTTATAAAGAGTTGAGAGGCAGATATTGTTCCTACAGATTTTCCACTGAAGTCACTAACCTTACCAGCTTTGACTGCCAGCACTGGGAAGGAACCTGAACCGAGCATTTCTTGAATTTGTTGACCTTCTTTGTTACAGAAATCGCCCCACAGGGTAAGCTCCACTGTCCTGCCAGATGTGTCCTTCATATTAATTGTCCTTTTCTGTGTTTCCAAGCCATTTTTCCTTAATATGGGAACTGAAGGATTAGCAGATACTACAACACCCATAATGTCAATAATTGCATTGTTTTCAGCATTCTCAATATCACTAATGGGTATAAAAGAGAACTGCTGTTCGGGTATGGATCGATCTTCATCAGGGCAAAGGTCCACTACTGACGTTGCCTCAAGAAATATTTCCCATTCATTCTTTAGATGGTTGAAGTTCTTTTGTGCAGGCTTTAAGCTTCCCTTTGATATCACATAAACTTTACCAGCCTCAATAACATCATAAAAGCGATCCACAACTGCATTAAAGCATGTCACTCGTATTTCCCCACCTTCGGAATCCAGAAGGTCAAAGGAGAAAACCTTCCCATCTCCTTTGGCATTGTTGTATCGACGAAGATCCCCCTTGGCAGTAACCCTTGCCTTGATTGCCCAGCGCCCCTGATATGGATTCAATGCAGCTATAGGTATTATTCTTGCGGGTGCCTCATTTTTGAACATTGGGCCACGGCTTTTGTAATTTGGTGGTGGTTGGTATGGAGGTTGAACAACAGGATGGAAACTCTGCTTGATAAGAGCAGTATTTTGTGCATTCATGTTTGTGCTAGTCACCTGCAAAGGCTGTTTGTTTTTCTCACCAAGCAATACCTTCTGACTTGTGGTCTCAGTTTCGAGAAAAGGCTTTGGTTTACCAATAATATCACACTCTGGTATTATCGTTTCCATGTTGAGCACAACAATAATCCTGCATACAGAACAAAATTAGGTACAGTGAGATTATTGGCTTACACACCTCCTAACAAATGAATAGCAGTGACAGTTTTGGTTTTATATAACAGTAACTTGACCAATACCATAAGACCCCATGGAATGAACGGCTCAATGTCCGAAAGATATATAGTTTCAACAATAGAAATGGGATACTGCTGCATCCTAAGGTCTCATCACACTATACTCACCATCATCACGTCCCAAGAGATGGACACACACACTGGCTTGACAGTTGCTTCAAGTAAAACTAGATGTACTTGCGATTCTGGACCTAATTCGTTATTGTTTTAAAGCATAGGGTAACCATTAGAGCATAAACGAAACGGAAATGTACTTGCGATTCTGGACGGCACTGCACATGTAATCGATTAGCTGAACAACAGATCCAGTGAGAACTTGACCGGCCTTGACACGATCGTTGAGTTGAGTAGCTAGCATGGCTTGCTGCGTGGAAACGGCATCGGAGAGGATCAATCGATATCGTTCCTGGGGGTTGCCGATGAGTTTGACATCGAGAACCTGTAAAAGCGGCTTTGAATTCACATCTCCTCCGTTGATGGCCGCAATCGCGTTAGGAGTCAAATGCACGGCCATGTCAATCGCTGGTTTGGTTCACTCCTTGCGTATCAAAGATTATCCTGTGCCTGCTTATGCTTATATTGCTTATGCTTACGCTTACGTTTACTCTTAGGTTTGGCTAATTAGATTACACAAAAACCAGTGTGTAAGAGAAAAAATCAAACTACACTGTACTATCATCATTTATCTAATTACAATTCAAATTATTATCATTTTTAAAAAGTGTGATGAAAAAAAAAATTGAAATTGATTTTGAATGATGTTTAAAATCAGTTTGTTTTAACACTTAAATATAATTGATCTTATTAAATTTGTTAAAATCAGTCTAATTTTTTTTCTACGCGTTTTCTTATGAAAATCGTGTAGATAAGCAGGGACAGTTCAGATCCCTTTTGGAGTTTTTCCATGTCGGAATAGGAGGTGACACCGGGTGACATTGGCTATAAATCCAATTCAAAAGAGTTTTTCTCATAAAAAAATAATTTTAATTTTTAAAATTTTAATTTAATCCAAATTTTAATTTTTTACCCTAATCTAACCTAAGTTTTAATTTGATAATCTAAATTAAATTCAAAACATCTCATCATAACTCAACCCAACTCATAATTCATTAAAATAAATAAAGAAAATGAAAAAAGAACAAAATTCATCTAACTCCCGACGTTAGACTTAAAATCCAAACCTCAATACTCAAGCAAACCAAGAACTAATTTAACTTAATATAACTCTTTGTCGAATGTTTGTTTCCACCACTAAAAGAATATGCGACGGCCGCTATTTCATATTCCCGAATTTAAATATTTTAAACAGCAACTGAATGTTTGTCTTATTATTTATAAATCTGAGTAAGAATCGATATCATACGGTGTGTCATTTATTTTTTAAATATGTTAGAATATCATTATAAAATGAAAATCAAATAAAATATGTTTTGAATCACTATAATTGAGTCACTATAAATGTTGTCACATCGGTTCTATGTTTGATGCTAGAAGTGGATTTCTCATTTGTGTTAATTAACATTCACCGCATTTAAATAGAAGAAATATGAACTTTTTCACATATGCGGTACTATGTAAATTCATGATGTGAACAATTTTCATCTTTTTAAATTTTCCTCAAACCACAATATAGCATTATAAAACTCGCATATTTAAGATGAATAGTCTATATCGACGTATATATTTGATACTTATTAAAAAATAGAAAATTTGTTTTAAATAGACGATAATAATTATTCTTTAATTAATAACTTTTCGTACTTACCTTCTGGTGATCCGCCATTATTTAATTAACAAATTTTCTATTATCATTGTTTGCATGTGCTGACCAAAAATTACTGGGACAAATTTTTTGTTAAGAATTACATGTGTATATCATTTAAATTGATATCTTCCTTTTCTGGGTTGAAATTTGATAATATACTGCCTTGTTCGTCTTATGTGGCTTTTGTCATATTTAGTAATTATATTGCTTTTGTCATAATTTTATTGATTTATTATTTGAAGATGGATCACCTATATATCGACATTTACAATTTATATTACAATTAATTGTAGAAATATTAGAAAATTTGTTTTAAATAGATGTAATATTTCATTCTTTGATTATTAACTTTCCGTATTTGCCTTCTGGTGATCCGTTGTCATTAAAATTGAAAAAATTAGTATAATCTATTTGCATGTACTTATAAAAAACCAAGGCGTAACTTTTTTTTGTTAGAAATTACATATGGTATATCATTGAAATTGATATCATGCTTCTCTAGATTGGAATTTTTTATTTTTTTCAATTATATTTCTCTTATCATAATTTTCTTGATTTATTATTTGTGTGAGTCACACCAATCATCCAAGATTATCTTATTAGAATAAATAATATCATAATAATTATCTTTATACATAATTGAATGATGAGACATTAAAAGATTTACTTTTAAAAATTACTTTATAAGCTAATTGATTAATACTTTGTGATTTGGCCTTCTTTATTCTTGAGTGTTTGTGTTATTTTTTTTTTCGGAAAAAATCTCAAAAGGGGTCCTGAGCTACCATCACTTATCCAATTATTGTCCGAATTACTACGATTGCCAACAAGATGTGATGGAAAAAAATTATGCTGATTTTCTAAAACAAAATTTATTGTTATACTCGTAAACTAATATTGTTACAAAATTTAGATTTGTGTGCGAAAATTACATCATTTGGTTATCAAATTGAATAATATCAATTTGTACACATAAACAAAACAACGTCTTTTCATATTCAATCATCTATAATCATCAACAAATTTAATAAGATTAATTATATTTAAGAAATCAAATAAATTGATCTTAAATATTATCCGAAATCAGTCCAATTTTTTTCTATCATACTCTTTTGGCAATCGTAATAGTTCGGACCACAATTGAATAAGTGGTGATAGTTCAAAACTCATTTTAGATTTTTCCCTTTTTTATACTTTGAAAGCTTATCGGTTACTTCATCCACACAAAAAAACTGACTCTTTAGTGGTACCAACTATGTTAGAACTTTATAAATAAAATAATTTAATAACAGACATGAATCGCCTGCTTGTTTAATTAGATCTTGTGATTCGATGAAATTTGTTATTGAGTGTTTACTATTTAGGATTATTGTTCCATTAATATTTTAGATGACTCCCCTTATCCATAATAAACTTGTTTTTATAGCATTGAATGTGCATGGATGTTCTCAATATTAAAATTATCAAATACATATTTTCTAGACATATTTTATTGTTTCATTCAATGGATTTTAAAAATAAAATAGGGTAAAAGACAAAAACATTCCCTGAATTATAATCCAAAATTAAATCCAGTACCAAACTATTTTTATTTTTAATTACAGTACCGAAAAACTTGTGGGGGAGGAGGAGGAGAAGAATGTGTAAAAGGTAGAGGAGGTGGGGAGAAGGTGCGACTGAAGTTTTGTAGTGAGTTAGTGATGGGGGTGGTGAAAGGGATGACTGTGAGAGTTCTGGACAGGGGATTTTGATGGTTGTGGAGGGGGTGGGGGAGGTGGTGGCCCCGGGCTCAAGGATAGGGTAGCTGTAGTGATGAGTGGAAGTGAGTGGTGGTGGGGGAGGGGAATGTGTAAAAAAGATTCTTTTCGGTTTTAAATAAACTTGTGGGTATTTTTTTTAAATTGTCTTACAATTAGGTCATTTGGTACTGTAATTAAAAATAAAAATATTTGGTACTGGATTTGATTTTGGACGGTAGTTCGGGGAATGTTTTTGTTTTTTACCCAATAAAATATGTTAAAAGAGATAAAAGATACATACGTACATTCTTAGTGATATTCTTAGTAACAAAAATAAATAACATGTATCCAATATCTTTAGAGTATGTTTGGTTTATAAATTTTTTTGATAAAAATGAAAATTTAGGAGAAAATGTATGCCTCCATGAAATTTATCCTATTTTTTATTATTTGGTTAAGGGTGAAAATGGTGGAAAAATGATAAAAGATTCTTTATTTTTTTAACAAATCTTCCTATTTTCCACATAAATTTTCTACAAACTTTTTTTCTTATTTTCACACCATTTTTTACTTCTTATTTTTTAATAAATTTTCTTTCCTAACATATTTTCTCTAAATCAAGCACAACCTTAGTACATCAACCGAGTGATGAGGACATCGCGTCATGGATTGAACAAGCTGTATCAAATTTAAAAGGATCATAACTCTCAATTCCGAATGTTGGTGAAGGCTCATAAATAGTGGTTGGAAAGATCTCGGTGTCATCTTTTCAATAGATCTAACCACGTGTCAAAATTCTATCTAAGCTATCTAGAATCAACAAAACAAATTTGGTAGTTTTTCAGTACAAATTTGGGCTTAAGTTAAAGAAATAACATGATTTGGGCTTTGGACTTAAGTTAGACTAATAATAGGATTTGGACTATAGGCCAGAGCCTTTTAATATCAGTCCAAATCTTATCAATGATAGAAATTTTAATTAGTTTAGGAGAAGCCCAAACTTCCTTCCTTATATATAGATAGTTGTAGACATCTTTATCAGTTAGATTTTGTTTAGATTAAAGTTAGCTGCTGCTTCATTTTTCTGTATTCGCGCGGTCGGCTAGATCGCCCATTTACTTCTCTTCAAAATCTAACTCTTATTTTGTTTCAAATTTATTCTTCATTCAGATTTGCAATTTCAGTTGCTTATTCATCTGGTTATTGCTCATTCTTTGATTGCTTGCAGGTACAAGAGTCTTTTTGGTCGGATTGATCGTGCTACCGCAAGATCAATAACACTTGTGGAGTAGGTGTAACAATTGCTAAGGCGCAATGTCTTGGACAGTTATAGTCGGATCGCCAACGTTTTCTCCTCCGAAATCGAAACCCTATCTCATCGAAAGATCGAGACCACACAAACATCTATCAATTGGTATCAGAGCCATAATTCTCGGTGAGAGATTTTTAATTTTTTTTCTTTGTTTTCTCAAACTACTTACTGCCACAAAAACCTAAATTTTTTTTCATTCTTGAATTCCGAATTTCAATTTCTAAATTTCTTTTCTTCTAAACCCTAAACCTACATAGACTATGAGCTTTTTTTCTTGGTCTTATCTTGTTGAATTTTCTTCTGTACCGTCGTGTTTAGTAGCTAGTCTAGGTTTCTGACCGTTTAGAGTTTCGAGTTCTTAGCACGTTAGAATTTTTTTTATTCTTTTTTTACAATTATGGATCTTAAATTTTTATAGTGAACTACTGTCTATTGTTAGTTCATAGTAACAAGGTTACTTTTTGAACTTCTGGGAAAAAATGAAAAAAATCACTGAACAAAAAAAAAACCGAGTCAGTAAAAAAATCACCGAAAAAACTCGGTGCCAAAAAAATAGAAAAGAAAGAAAAAAAAGAAAGCAAAGAAAAGCAATTGCAGAAGTTTTAGCTGCATTCATTATTTGTGATAGGTTGTTCTCTACTCCATGACTACGTCTGTGAATAGGCTCGCGTCTCTAACAAACTCTAGTAGATGTAGGCCAGCACAGTCTTATCGTTAAGCGTTATTCAATTTGCCATAAGCCAACGTGGTTCTGGCTAGTATCTCATTCTTTTTAACCTACCCTTATAGCCCCGCTACATATATTCGTCTACAATTTAAAAACATTTGTGAGTGGCATCAATACATCTACTTTCAGAAGTTGCATTGATTTGTTGGCAGCCATTACCACCTGCAAAGTTTGGTAAGAATTTGTAAGAACTTGTTTCAAAAAGTTGGGAGTGAGAGACTTGAGAGAATCACATTCTCGAGAGACATATTTTCAGAAGCCACTTAATTAAGTGAACTATTTTTTTCTTGAGAGAACCCAATTCGACCAACACATAGGGGCATATTCTTGTGTTTTATTTATTTTACACTAACAATGGCAGAATCTTCAGAGGATGCACCAGACCCACATTCTCCTCGTACTAGGTCCATAATCTAACACTTTGACCGCCAATTAAATTTGTGCACTGAAGGTCTCGATGACGATGTACGATTGACTAACGAACGACTAGGTCAGTTGGAAGCCGCTCAAGTTAACACTACCGGCACTCTTGCCGCCTTGAAAACATCAGTGGGAGATATCAACAACTCTCTTGTTACAATCATGAGCCGACTGGAGGAGATGAGTCATGCTAGAGCGTACAAGCACAAATTTGAAAACCAGTAATGCTAATGATGAAAATTCTATAGCTACTGAGGATGGCAATAATAGAGACGTTCGTGACCATTGTTGAATACGTCACAACTACCATGACAAGTTTCATCCACTACCACGATGAGAGGTAAATGACATGATGATTTGTTAGGAAGAATTAAATTCACTATGCCTCCTTTCAGTGGTAAGTATGACCCTAATGCTTATCTTACATGAGAATTAGTTGTTGATCAAAAATTTGCATGCCATGATTTTCCAGAAAATAAAAGAGTTAGGACGGCTACTAGTGAATTTATTAATTTTGCTTCTGTTTGATGGAGTGAGTATTGTCGTAAGAACCCTAATAATACACCAGAAACTTGGGATGCATTAAAAAGAATAATGCGAGCTAGATTTATTCCTTCATACTATGTACGTGATATGTTAAATAAATTGCAGCAGTTTAGGAAATATACTAAAACCGTGGAGGAGTATTATGAATAGTTGCAAATAGCTATGTTATGTAGTGGTTTAGTCGAAGATGAGGCGGTTGCTATGGTTATATTTTTGAGTGGTTTAAATAGTGAAATACATGATATTTTTTGTTATAAGGAATACAATTCGATCACTCTTTTGTTTCATCTTGCTTGTACTACTGAAAGAGAAGTGCAAGGACGTCGCTGTGGTGCGAAAACTAACTTTTATGCAAAAAGTGTTAATTCTTGGTCTCGACGCACTTACGAGGACAATCAAATCAAGTAGCTCCTGCATCGTTCTTGGATTGCAACCCACCTCCTTATACATTGAAATCATCGCCTCGCATATCTGAAACAATCAAGGAATTAGTGGAAGCACACGCTAGGAGTCCTTCACCCGTTGAATCTTCTAGGCGAATGATGGATATTAAGTGCTTATAATGCAACAGAGATGGTCATGTGCGCAAAGATTATACAAGCAAAGCTGACCATGTAGAGGATGAAGAAAAATTTGATAAAGAAGAACACATTTGTGCTGAAGAAGCAGATCGCAATGAGAGTCTCATTGTGAAACAAGTGCGAAGTGCAGAAATTGAGAATGCGGAACATAACCAGCGGCACAATTTATTTCACACAACATGTATCATCAAGGAGCACTCATGCTGCATACTCATTGATGGTGGAAGCTGCAATAACTTGAAAGGTGCTGATATGGTAGAAAAGCTTACTTTGATAGCCCAGCCGCATCTGCCGATACACATTCCATGGTTCAATAGCAGTGGTAAGATAAAGGTAATGATTTTTTAACATTCAATATGATATCGGTTCATATCATAATGTTCTAGACTGTGATGTAGTGCTTATGCAAGCATGTCCTATGCTTTTAAATGGACTATGACAGTATGATAAAGACACATTGCATCATGGTAGAAGTAATAAATATTTTTCGTGCTTAAAGATAAGAAAATTATACCACATGATCTATCTTCGGAAAGTATTTTAAAAGGTTATAGCAGAATCTAGTGATGAAAAAACTCTGGAGTATAAAAAATTAGATTATGGTAAAAGACCTAGACCATGATAAAAAGAGAAACACTAGATTATTTCATTGGATGAAAAATGTGATAAAGTTAAAAGGTGCTTGCTTTGCTACCAAATCTGATATGCATGAATTCTATCTGTAATGTTTCAGTTTACAAAAAAGTTTTATTTCACTTGAGGATATATCTTCTTCTTTGCCTTTTGTTGTCACTAACCTTTTGCAAGAGTAAATCGACATCATTCCAGAGGATAGACCACCGAGACTACCATTGGAGCATCAAAGTGATTTGAGTTCAAGAGTATTATTGCCAAATCAAGTGCTAGACAAGACCTATCAGGAAGAGACTAAAGAAATACCTAGTTATGAGAGATTTAACCAAGGGAAATCTCTAAACTTGAGTTGGCCCATGAAAAAGGATCTTCAAATTCATGATCATCTCATATGCTCCCATGTTATCAAACTTCTTTTACAAGTCAGATTGCATGGATTCCCCCATGAGATGAGCCACATCCTATGAATCATCCTTATGTTTCTCATGAGCATTTCTCTCTTCACGAGAAGCATTGAGAGCAAAAACGGCTTCGAGCATTGGAGAGTCAAGAACATATTCTTTACCTTTCACTTTGAGAACCATTCTCAAATTTTGATGTCATTTTCAAAAGTTTATTTTGCTCCAAAAATCCATATTCAAGATTGATCACAGAGTAATGTTTGATGATGCAACAGTTGCATTTTTTAAAATTCCATAACGGAAATAATTCAAATATTTTTAGTATCAAATAATAAAATCTACTAATAATTTAACAAACTTTCATATTATGTTTCAAAATGGCCCTCTCTATGTATAGTAAGTCAAGATTCTTATTTCATTAAACTTTGAGTACGGTTCAGCATTCCTCCCAAGACTTAACTATATGGGTAAGCAACAGTTGCTTATTGCATCATATGCAACTCTTGGTGGTTGGGTGACAACCAATTTCATGATTCCCAAACCCCATGTCCTAAGGCCAAGACCATCTTGATACTTTGTTAAGCTAACCAAACTAAACATGTGAACAACTTTTTTTCACCTTGCCTCACTAAGATAGTTGGGAATGTAAGGCTTCAGCACGTCCCATATTCTAACAATCGCAGCCTTGACAAGTGTTGATATTTTGGAAAGATATTTTCAGGCTTAATATTACAAAGGGTCTTAAGTTACTTATCGTGCCTACGTTATGCATGCATTCATAGTCACAAGCATATTAATAAATAGAAACATAAATATATAAAATAGTATGGCCCCTAGTAAGGAAAATAAATAATAGCCTTGGAACTCCTCGAGATGGCAATATATTTTATGGGGTAATAAAAAAAATTAGGAGTTTAACTTTCGAGGTTTGTCAGTTCTTCTATTCAAATATCTTTGGTATGACAATAGATATATGGATCAAGATGAGTTTGGGTTCACGCTTGTACGTAGCCGACGGGAAGGCTACTGGGGTGATCCGTTTGTCATAACAGAATAGTGCAGACAGATATTCTACATCCCCGGTCCTGCTGAATCAACCACACTCATAATCTTAGAAGGAAAACAACACCATACTGATGTAGGAGTTGATGATAAATTGACTGATGACATAATCCAGTTATGAACCAAATTCCACCTTAGGACGACGACGAAGATGATAATTCGGATGTTTATATAAGATCTGATCACGACAAAGGATTGTGGATCGATAATCAACAAAAGTAGTATGTTTGGTTTTTCCAGCAAATGTAATTTAATAAAAAAAATTAAATAGTATATCTTTTATGAAACTAATTAATTTTCATCTTCTATTATATATGGGTCCAGGTAAGAGGTTATTTGGGGCTTCAGGCAGTGGTTCTGAGAGTAGGAAGAGCCATCATGGCCTGACGCGCTGCAGACGACGGCAGCAGATGCGTGATAGAGGGGAGACGGCTACTGTAGAGTGGCATCCTACGACGCGACCCGTAGGATATATCGGACGGCTCTATAGGAGCTACTTACATTTTTACACGAGAGTTGTACTTGGCTTGAGATATGCCAATTGACATGAGGTCCCAGCCCATCTCGAGAATGCGATCTCGGAGACAGTTAGTGTGAGTGTTGTAGTGATATTATCTTTATTTTTCATGTTATAATAAGCAAAATCTTATACATATATATGGGTGCAGACTGTGTTTAAGAATATTGACCATCACCGACATGATGAGTTACGACTGGTGACAATTCAGTATAGAGGGTGGCGTCATGACCTAAGGTCAGATACATCGAGCATTTAGAAGTGGATGGTGCATTCCATGTAGGATACTACGATGGCATTGACCAGCAGATAATAATATTTACCTCTTGGTACTAAAATTCAATTTATAACCAAAATCATATAAAATAAGTTGAGTTTACTACAACGTAGATGTGGGATGAGTTCGTCAGATGTGAGTCAGATCCGTCGAAGAAGTTTCTCTCGGAGGCTAATAAAGAGAGGAGAAGGGTGAACAAGTTTCCGACCACTATGTCTAGACGTGGATATGGGGACTTGGAAGAGAGGTTACTAGACGAGGAGAGGACACGACTTGTTGAGGAGCAGGGTGTGTCCCGAGAGGAGGCTGCGAGCCTGATTTTAGAGATTCCATGGGATACCGTGTGGAAGGAGGGATGACGCAAGAAGGACATTAGGGAG
Organism: Kalanchoe fedtschenkoi; assembly: GCA_002312845.1. Classification (NCBI taxonomy): domain Eukaryota; kingdom Viridiplantae; phylum Streptophyta; class Magnoliopsida; order Saxifragales; family Crassulaceae; genus Kalanchoe; species Kalanchoe fedtschenkoi. Next base: position 347,223 of record NQLW01000011.1, read on the forward strand.
TACACTACTCCAGAGGTTGTCGCGATATCAGGACGTATTATAAGTCATTTAATTTATGTTATATTTTCAATTTATTCCCTTTCTGATACACAATCGTATAGTGTATCTACGCACATAGGATACTTTAATTAATTACATAAGCTAAGCTACGTAGTAACCAACCTAGCCAGGGCTCTGCGGTTGATCAAGTACGACATGATGTTTTGGCGGAGGCACTCGAATCCGCGGTAAGCTTAACTTGTGGACTTAGGGAAACTTCTAGTCGATAAAATTGACCAAGAGTAGTAAGGACTATGCCAGCAAGGATCAGTACAAGCAGGATGTCGCGAAAATGGGCAGCCCTGTTAGCATCCTCATCGGATTCGTGTTACCATCCTACTACGGCGGCCAGTACTTCACCGCTGAGGACAGATGACTACTTGTCGTCCATGCATCAGAGCTCCCCACCGACATATCCCACTCAAGATTTGTCTGATATACCCGCTGACATTTGGCTTGGTGGGATGGATCCTTCTGTACTACCTCACACCCTCCTACACACCCTTCGCAGCCTTCACAACCAGCTTATCCATTCGCAGACATTTCCGATGTAAGTATTTGATTCTAAATGTATCATGATAATAAAATTAATATCAAAAAATTGTTAATTTAATATTAAGTATAATATCATAAATAGATTGGTTGGAAGTGCGCACTGTACGTGTTAGAGGACGCTGCGCCTGATGATGTGAGAACACTCGCAGCTGTTGGGAGGGTTCTCAGGGGTAGAGTCTACGATTACCAAACTCTGCTAGAGGACCTATTGAATAACCTTAAAGACATGTTGTTTTGGATGGTGTCATGCTATCGGTGGTCGTCTAGTCGATGAGTTCGGTCTTGTTGGAGCGGGAGCACTTGGTTAATCAGATCGTTCCATGGCCCCGACACCTAATCGAGCTTGACGAGAGGTACATTCGAAATGAAATTATAGTGGAATAAAAAAATAATAGAAAACCTATTTGCTATTTAACTTTAATCGTATAGCTTTTTGACGACCATCACTGGTGTGAGAGGACTGCTCTTGATTCCCGAAGTGAGGAGTTTCCACGTCTAGGGTTACATACTAGACAGCTCCTGGGGCTAGCTTGGTCCTATCTGAAATCTGCTCCTTTGATCCTCCCTCTGACGCCAGAGATCATCGGTTTTGATTTTCCCTCGCCATTTGATGTCGATGATGCGATAGATCTTTTCAGAGTAGAGGAGTTGACACAGTCTTGCGTCACTGCGTACATCAGGTATTGATTTTGATAATACCATCGATATGATGTAAGTAAGTACTATGCCTATATACCTAATTCAAACCGAAATATGTATGCAGATACCTATTTTATAGATTCTACCCCCCGAGTCTCATAGGAAATTCGGTTTTTTTTATTATAATCGTATGGGGGAGTATGGAGCCGTTTTTGAGGTTAGAGCAGGCTACGTTCACCGGGGGATCCAGCTTGGAGAGAGTTATGGATCTACCATGTGCTAGTTCTTGTCGTACCACTCCGGTGCATCGTAAGTGGTTTCTATGTGTTGTAAGTTTATTAAACGTTGTAATTTTATGACTAAAAGTAAGTTCCATTTGTCGTGAAGGTGTCATTGGACTCTTGTTGTCATGTTTTCAAGAGAGTCCATCGACTACTACTTTGACTCCATTAGATGCAGGGCGGCACCACAGAGTCTTGTGATGTTTGTGGAGGAGTGAGTTCACTTAAAATTTATATTTATGAACTGTGAATGCATTTTGATGTATGACAACTAATAGATGTCGCTATTTTGTAATGCTTTCAGAGGTTTGAAACGATGGCGGGGATCCCCAGCTAGAATCACGAGGGAGTTAGTGACGGTACATTTTTAATATTAGTAGTCCATTTTATTTTTACTTTTTATTTTGTCAAAAAATTAATGAGAAGAAAATGTATTAGTATCCGCGACAACCTCCAATGAGTCATTTGTCTGGTTACTATGTATGTAGAAACATGCGTCGAATCATTGAGGGTTTGTCCTTCCAGCCTGACACGAGTCGATTTGGTCTATAGCAGATATAATTGTAGTTTAAATCATTGTGTTTATATATATTTAAATGTGATCAAGTATAATATTATTTAATAATATTATTAATTTACATTTATTTACTATTTTTTGACTAGGGACTTGCACCTTATGAATAGTCAGATGTCGACTCAGTGAGGGGGGGCATATCGGCGCATGTTATGGAGATGCACCGGATTTCTGTGGCGGGTGGATTTGTAGCCTAGATTACTAGTATGCCCATATTTGATGGAGGTGTACATGATACATTGAAACATGTAATACATTGTGTAGTTTTTCTAAAAAAATTAAATATTTTATTTTCTAATTATTTTATATAAAATTGTATTTGATACTATGAATAGTTAAATAATTAAAATATATTAGATTACGGATTTTATTGATCCGTAATTTTTTTAAAAATAAAATGGTCCTATTACCACGCTTAAAAGAATAGGTGTGGTAATAAGTTGGACACCTATTACCACGCTCTGTACTTTACCAATTACGACGGTCATATTCACCACGCTTGTGCAACGTGGTGAAAACCTTAAAATAAGCGTGGTAATAACCCTCGATCTGTAGTATTGTTTGGAGCATAATTCAAACAGAAAGAGAAAATTGCATAGAAGACAGTGATAAGCGAGCGTAAGAGTCGAGCGTAATAGTTCACTGTCGCTCGTGGAGAGCTTACACGTGTCACACAAAGAAATGAAGGAATAGCAGATGACGCGGTTACTGGCCGCAAGCAAGAGGCGTGCACGTGGTGGACAAGTGACACGCTACTACACGCGCGAGGGAGAGGTGACACGTGTCACACACAAAAATGAAGTAATGAAAGATGACGTGGTTACTACTCGCATGCAAGGGCGGCGCGCACGGTGGACAAGTGACAAGTGCGTGCAAGAGCTGTAGTTTTTTAATCCGTTCGGCATAATCTTTCTCACTTTTGAAGAGCATATCTTTTGACGCAAGATGTTCAACTTATGCATTTTAAGAGGCTATGGAAAAATCAGATAAATATCTTCAAGTTTTTATATAGAGCCAAAGCCTAAATTCCATTGTATATTTGGGCAGGTCACCGATAAAGTCTCTAGGCAGATAAGCTTTCTAATTTGGCTTCTAACTTGATTCTGATTTCTATAAGTCGAAGAAGTCCGAATCCCATCATTATCTCTTGACGATTTACATTATAAAAGAGCTCAGATTCATAGCTTAAGTTCTAAGCTACTTCACACCCATATATAAAGAGTTTGAAGAAGGATAAAGGTGTGATTTACGTGCCTTGGGGTGCTTGGTGCACAAGGGCGAACCTAGAGTTCAAGGCCATATCACTGATCTGCGACAATCTTCAAGGAGCAGTGGAGAGCAGCAATAGAGAACAACCTAGCTTAGGTTTGAGTAAGATTGAACCATTTCACTCATGTCTATGTCTATTACCTTTAGTGGCTAATTCTCTTGTGTAGTTCAGGTGCTATCAACTAGTGATGATTATTGTGAGATAGTTTGTGCGTATAAATTATATTTATATTGATATTGTTACTGCTGAATCTGAATGATTGCATTAAGTTGCATGACAACCGCAATGAGTGTAGTGTCTTGTTGCATGAAGCCTAGGCGCTTAGATTAGATTGTGAGGGCAAAAGCCAATACCAATTAGACAAGAGCATATATAGTAAAATATCCTAAGTTCTATGAAAGCAAAATAACTTAATTTTAATTCCCTATCACAGTAGCACAACTGCATATGTGTTGTTGGCTAACAATCTACTAGAGCATGTTAGACATATAAAATTCATACCATTGGCTAACATATATGATGAATGTAGGTTAGAAGCAACTTTTTACACTCTGAAATATAAGATGCATATTTGTTGAATTTTATGCATGAATAGAATTTAATTTTTTGTATTGATAATCAATAATATCACAAGCCAAAGCTACCTGAACTAAATTATTATCTATTTGTTTTCCTTATTACTTGTCCTGATTATCTTTCAATACTAAACCCCCAAATAGTTTATTTCTTTTATATTAACTTATTTACTTAGTCTCTGTGAATCAATCCTGTACTTACTACTAGCTGGTGAGCATAGGTATTATAAATTTATTTGCATAGGAAAGTCCAACGATGGTCCTATCAAAGTTTAACCCTTAGTACGAGACGAGAGCTCCAAACACTCAGGAGAATCACTCACAGCTGGACAAACTCAGAGATTACATAAAGAGAGAGAGTCAAGAAGCTCAATCTAACCATCACGAACATAGAACTACAGCTCACAAACTTGGCCACTAAAGTGGATGAGATCCAAACCATGACAGATAAGCTTCGCTCTCAAACACAAAAAAAAAACCCATGCCTTAAAGTCAGCACATTAATTATGAGGGTTGAGGAACTAATCTTGGAAGAAAAGCGGCCAAAAAAAGCAAAATCTGCTGAAGACAGTCAGCAGTTGAGTGTAAGCCCAAGTGAGGAAACTTCTCTTGAGCATGTAATTGAGCTCATTAAATCGAGCACATAAGAGGAACAACCCATGCACGCGGCTATTGCGCACGACCAAATACCTTAAACAGCTCAGAATAAGGAAGAACATGTTTGAATTGAGCTAGCGAGAACTAATATTACTTTTAACCCTGGTTTACCTTTCCCATCACAGGTAAAAAACCAGGAAGACTACATAAGAAGGAGATGTATGAGATCTGTTCCAAAAAAAAGGAAATAAACATTGCACTAATTGAAGCACAATAACATATCCATAAGTATGCTAAGTTCACGAAGGAGTTGTATAGTAAATGTCGTAGGCTAAAAGATGATGAAAAGGTAAGTTTCAGCGCCACTGGATCAGCTATGCTTGTTGATTTGTTACCATCCAAATGCAAGGACTAGTATATGTTTACCATGCAGTTCATTACAAGTAGAACACCTTCCAATACATGCATGATAGACTTAGGATCTACGGTTAATATGATGCCTCAGAGCATATATGTATCTCTTAACCTAGGGCCCTTGAAGTGCTTTAGTATCATAATCTCACTTGCTGAAGATTAGACAATCACCCATTGGGCATTTTTGAGGATGTTTTATTGCAGGTGGAGAACCTGATCATTCATGCAGATTTCTACATGCTAAACATAAATAAAGATCAGTCTTTATAACATCAGCCCACTATCTTTGGATGTATGTCTATGACAACAGCTAAGAACAAGATTTATGTGGCGAGTGGTATGATCTGTATGGAATTTGGCGATGAAATAGTTGATATGAGCATCTTTAACACTCCAAAATGGTAGTCAAACTACGAAGGGTTGAGCTCCATATCAAGAGCTCCATTGAAATGGATAATCTAAAAATAAGGAAGTTGTTCAAGCAGTTGAAGAAAGATGAGCTAAAAGATTTTCTTGCAGACACATTAGTCATGGCAAGAGTTCCGTCAGGTAAGCTTGATACTCATTTAAAACCACTTGATAATGCTAAATTGTGCTCTTTACTATGCACGCTAGTTAGGAGGCAAAATCAGGGCATCTAGAGGATGCATCCTTCACCTCAAATGGTCGGCAAGGAAAATATAAAGCCAAACCTAAAGAGCAGCCTGGCAAAAATACACCTAAGCTCATTGCCCCTTCGTCTCCCAATTTGAAAAAGGAGAAGAACAAATCTTAGACGTTTAAGAAACGTCTCAAAAACGTACATCAATTCACGTGATGAGGTAGCCAATTCCGGTGATCCATTCTGAAGCTTCAAATCTTATATGCGTAAGAGAATTGAGAAGAAGGTAAGTGTGGAGTTTGTTGATATATAGAAGGGCAGGTCACCATCAACGACATAACGTATCATCAAGCCTAAGACGTTAAACAAGGGCATTTGTCGAGTGGCAACTTGATATTTAAATTTTACATATTTATTTTGGTTTCTTTTAGTTAAATAGTTTCTCATTTCTTAGTTAGACTAACCTTTATTAACAATGTCAAGATCAAGTATGGGGTTATGCAGCAAAACATTACGTAGGAACAGGTAGCCGAGTGTGGGAGATCCAGTGCCGCCCACGCGCCTTGACAAGTCATAGCACGGCTAAGAATTTAAGATGCCGAATGGAATACGAAAAGCCCCTCCTGTGCGGCCAATAGTCAAGGGTAAAACAATAGTCACGTGCAGGATTTTTACTTTTATCATAAAATTTCAAATCCAAAAGCTCTGCGCCACCGACAGACCACCAAGCACTCGACGCCTCAATCCACACTCATTGCTTTGTTATCAGCATTTGCCCCCTCCGCACATCGTCTACACTGCCAAGACGAGTGCCAATTATTACTGACTTATGCCGCCACAAGCAGCCAAAAAGGGCATCAATTGACCCCCTCTACATGCCGCCACACGCCTCAATCCACATTCGTCGTCTGTTACCGACCTTTTTCACTAACTCTCATGTCACATGCCATGTGCCCCACTCGCTCTAATGCCACATGTCATGTACCCTCTCTCTACTTACGCAAAATCATTCATTTTTATTTTTAAGTCTTAAAATCAATTTGTATAATTCTTTTGATATTTTTTAAAATAATTTTATAACTGTTTTTATAAATTTATAAAGTTTAATTTATGATCCATTTTGGATATTTTAAAAAAAATAGCACTTATGTTGAGCTTTGTACTTTAGCACGTAGTTGAACTTGTACTTTAACACATATGTTGAACTTTGCACTTTGGCACGTATTACAAAGTTTAAAATATCTGCTAAAGTACAAAGTTCAACATATGAGCTTCAGCACAATATTTGCTATGTTGAACTTTGTCCTTCCGCACATTTTTTTAACTTTAGACTTTAACACATGTGGTACTTTAGCTTGTATTACAAAGTTCAACATATGTGCTAAAGTGCAAAATTCAACATATGTGCTAAAGTATAAAGTTCAACATACATGCTAAAGTACAAAGTTCAACAAATATAGCACCTTGAACTTTCTTAATTTTTTTACAAAATATATCCAAAATGGATCTTAAATTATAAATTATTTTTTTTACAAATGTTTATGAAATTTGATTTTTTTAAAAAATATCAAAATAATTACATAAATTGATTTAAGAACTAAAAATAAAAAATAAGAGGTTTATGTAAGGAGAGAAAGTCACATAGTGACTCGTAAATGTGGGTAAAAAGCATGTAATAGCTTCTGGTACGCTACAAGATTAACCTCAAACTACCTCTTATAAAGCGAAACACATGGTGAGTTTTTGTTGAGTTATCCTTTGATCCTAGTCATATATACATATATATATATATATATATA
>NQLW01000011.1:369616-437281 GCA_002312845.1 Kalanchoe fedtschenkoi
ATTTCAAATTAGAATAGATGAAGTTAAATTTATTCATCATTATTCCAATGTGGACTTTTGATACAAGCTAAAAACATAAAAATATATAAGCTATTTGATAGATATCTCAGAGGAGACGAAGTTGCCTGGCGAATTGGAACTTCATCTTTTTAGTGAACAAACTTATTTTAAGGTCGGGTGGCACCTTACTTCAGTTCTTAATTTTTTTATAGTTTATCAGTTGATTCAGTTTGATTGATTAACATGCTAAGCCTATACAGTAAATATATCTGATGTGGGCCCCCTGACTCCTTTCAAGCGTCGCCCTACTCATCCAAAGTTACAGTCGGATCTGCCAATGCTCCCTAAATCTGAAAATTAATGGTAAATTTGTTTATATTGTTTTTGAATTTTCGAAGGAGCAAACCATGAATCACATCATAAGTTTTTTTTTTTCTTTTTTTCAAATATTAGATTTAGTAATATGAGCTGGTTTGAGGACCAGCATGGTAAGGAGCCTACATGGTTCTATAGAATTTCACACTGAGGATACATGCAAAAAGGCCTATTTGCCTGGGCTGTCTACAAGCAAAAGGAGGTTCGGACAGCGGGCGAGGAGAGGTCCAGCCGTCCAGGCTGGACCGTCCAGCATGCTCTGCAGCACAGTCACGCATACCTAGGCGTGTTGCTCACGCAGACAAGACCAACTGGTGCGCCCAGCACGCGCATAAAGCGACACACGAGCTACCACCCCGAGGCAGCGGGACGCGCACTGTCAGGCTATAAGGGCATCCCCATTCAATAAACCTCAAAACTAGATTTGTGTCATGCCAGATGGAATTTGTATCATGTCACATCACAAACTTCATAAATCTTCTTTTCATAAATCTCTCACTTACATTGAATAAATCTTTCATAAATCTCTGCACATGGACCCACATGTCATATTATTTTTTTATACATTTTCATACAAAACTAATTACCAATATAATAAATACTTCATTATGTTGTTATTATTATTTTTATATTATTTTAATTATTTGTTTAGAGAAGAAAAATAAAATTTTACGAATTTTTTATTTTAATTAATTTATTGTAACGGTAATTTTTTGGAACGTTGAATTTCAAACGGTTATTTTCTAACGTAAATTACAACTGCTATAAAGTATTTAAATATTTAAATTTAACTTAATACGACGTTTAAAATCTGAAAACGCCGTATAAGTCCGGCCCATTTAATTTAAAAAACCCTAAATAGATAAACGGCGTTTATAACTTTAAAACGCCGTATAAAGTATGAGGAATAATATAGACGGCGTTTTGAACGTGAAAACGCCGTATAAAGTGTATATGCGGAATAACATAGACGGCGTTTTAAACGTGAAAACGTCGTATAAAGTGTATACATTATACGGCGTTTTTAACATGAAAACGCCGTATTTGTTTCATGAAGCGCTCCATACAGATGAAGCGGTATCATGTCAGAAGAAGAGGATAAACCGGCGTCCACATTGAAGCTTCATGCCAGGTAAGACTCATATGACATAAACCTCTTTCATAAACCTTCGATGGAGATGCCCTAAGGTTGTACCCCTGCAACCTCGACATAGCAGACGGAGCGACAAGCTAGCACTTGAGAGGCTCGAAGGCACTGACCCTGCAACGACGCCTACACCCGAGGCCATCCAAACGTTGCATTTGACGAACCAAAAGTTGTTGTGTCAGGCTTGGTGAACGAGGCGAGTCACGGGCGAATGGGGTGCTACCAGAGAGGATGTAGCTTTGGCCATGAAAGACCGAGCCGCTGTCACCTCCGGCGAGCTAGATGGTCGTGCACTCGTGCCGCCTTCTGACGAGACCTCAAAGCTGTTGTTGAAGCAGGACGACGCCCACCGTCCATCTTCTAACTCCAGCAGCGCCGCATCCATCGTGCCCAGCTCAACATACGAATCCATGACCAGCAGGGACGGCCCGTAGGGAGGAGCGACTTGACAGTAACATGAGTTCACCTGACATGAACGGCGTCGGGTAGAAACACCCAACGCGCCGGAGACATGAAAGCGGAACAACACCACGATAATCCTCCCCCAAGATTACCCGAAGAGCTCCGACGATCAGCATCGGGCTCCGACGCACCTTCACTCCTTACAGCCATCCGAGCAGGCTAGTGGTACCAACTGCAGAGATTGGATTCAGAAATGGAACAGTTAAGAAGAAGGAGAAGGATAGGCAGAGAAGAAGATTGTGGAAGAGTTGTATATAATTTCTTGTTGTTTTCCCAAATTGACAGACACGTGTACTTATAGGACTAGCTCATGTTTTCATCACTTGTAACAAATACTCTGTTACTGTGGTAGCGATATTCCCTCAATCCGTTCCAACTGTTTTACTGCACAAAGTTCTGTTATCTTTGTTCCACACAGCAGCTGGGTATTTCCTGCAGGGTTGTTGCTTTCTTGTGGTCCTCCTGAGTTGAGCCTCTTTAATATTTTTGCCTGCATCATTGCCTTCCTCTTCAATAGCAACCTTGTCCTCAAGGTTGAAACTTGGATAATTCTTAATGAACTCAATTGTATCTTCCCATGTGGCTGCTTCATGGGGCTCTCCTTCCCACTTTACTAGATACTGTTGCGTGACTTCTTTACCAGTTTGAAGAAGCCGGCGGCGTAGAATCTTAAGTGGTTTTAACACAGGTTGCGCCCCAAGAAATTGATCAGGCAGGGGTGCTATCCTTGTGTTGGCGCCATCTCTACATGCCTTTAAGAGTGACACATGAAGGACATTGTGGATCTTTGCTTCTGGTGGGAGCTTCAACTTATAGGCTACCTTTCCCACATTTTCCTCAATTTGATATGGCCCGTAATACCTCTTGGCTAGCTTTGGAGTTCTACGCTGTCGCAAGGAGGTCTGTCGATACGGTTGGAGACGAATATAGACCCAATCTCCTACAGCAAATTCCTTATCAGTCCGGTGTGCATTTGCAAGCCTACTCATCCTTTCCTGAGCTCGTTTCAAGTTGTGACGTAACTGCTTAATGAGTTGGAGTTTGATGGCCATTGTTTCCTCAACTGCCGCTACCTTAGTTAAGCCCGGCACATAGTCAAGTAGGGAAGGGGGTTTTCTCCCGTAAGTAGCTTCAAACGGCGTCATTTTAATACTAGAGTGCCATGAGGTATTGTAGTGTAACTCGGCCCACGGTAAGTAGACCACCCAGTTAGTTTGCGTCTCTGAGACATAGCAGCGGAGATAATCTTCCAGACAACGATTTACCACTTCGGTTTGCCCATCCGTTTGAGGGTGATAAGCACTACTCATGGCGAGTTCAGTCCCTTGTGCCTTCATCAGTTCTTTCCAAAATCGGCTAGTGAACACAGTATCACGATCTGAAACAATTGTCTGGGGCACACCATGCAACCTGACATATTCTTTTACCATAGTTGCTGCAATGATCTCCGCTGTATAATGATGGCTTAAAGGAATAAAGTGGGCGCCTTTAGTGAGACGATCCACGATGACTAGTATTGCTGTCTTTCCTTTGGAAGCAGGTAGCCGGGTGATGAAGTCCATGGAAATTTCACTCCATACTTGAGTGGGGATTGCCAGGGGTTGTAGAAGGCCCTGTCTAGCTGTGTTGAGGGGTTTGGTCTGCTGGCAGATGCTACATTTTCCGACATAATTTCTGACATCTTTTCTGAGGCCTGGCCAGTAGAAAGTTGAGGCTATACGTGCCATGGTTCGCTGTGCTCCGGAGTGGCCTCCTAAATTGGAATCATGATATTCTTGTAGCAAGAGGGTTTTGATGATCGTGTCATCGGGAATTAGAAGCCTGTTGTCATAGAGCAGCAAGCCGTCATGATGCCTATAGTGCTCTGTCTCTCCATCTCCTTGGATGAGGTTACTCCACATCATCCTTCCTTGTTCTGAATCTTGCCAGTAGGTTCGCAAGGCTTTCAACAACCCATAGATTGGTTTGGAGAAACATGTGCTAACATTACATTCCCCTTCCATTTTGCGTGACAAGGCATCTGCAGGTGTGTTGTCTTTCCCAGGTTTATAGACAACGTTGAATTCATACCCCATTAGCTTAACTATCCATTTTTGCTGCTCCGGTGTGTGGATGGTCTGAGTGAGCAAGGCCTTCAGCGGTTGATGATCCGTTTAAATAATAAAATGACTACCCTGTAAGTACTGGCGCCATTTACTAACCGCAGTCACCACAACATAAAGCTCCCTGTTGTACGTGGAGGTGGCCTGCATGGTGGGAGCGAGTTGCCTACTGTAGTAGGCTATTGGTCGCTCGTCTTGTGAGAGAACAGCCCCCACGCCTATCCCTGACGCATCCGTCTGAAGTATGAAAAGTTTGGTGAAATCTGGCAAGGCGAGCACTGGTGTTGTTGTCAAAGCTGACTTAAGTGCCATGAAAGCTTGTGTTGCTTTGTCTGTCCAAAGGAATGCATTCTTCCGAAGTAATTGGGTCAAAGGGGCAGCCAACTCCGCATAATGAGACACAAAACGCCGGTAGTAGCCGGCTAGACCGAGGAAGCTCCGGAGTTGTTTTGGGTTGCGGGGCGTTGGCCACTCTTTAACTGTGATTATTTTGTCCGGCTCGACAGCTACTCCGGTGATAGATATTACATGTCCCAAGTAGTGAATTGTCCTTCTGGCTACATCACATTTTGATGATTTACAGTAAAAAGAATTGTCATGTAAAATACTTAATACCTTATGAAGCAGGAGAATGTGGGTGTTCCAATCCGAACTATAAATCAGGATGTCATCGAAGAAGACGAGTACTCCGCGGCGCAAGAGAGGCCTGAATAAGTTGTTCATCTCTGCTTGAAAGGTGGCTGGAGCATTTGTAAGGCCAAAAGGCATGACGAGAAACTCGTAGTGGCCCTCGTGTGTGCGGAAAGCTGTCTTGTATGTGTCCGCCGGGTTCACCCTAATCTGATGATATCCTGCTCGGAGGTCGAGCTTGGTGTAGAGCCCTGTTCCATGTAGCTCATCCAACAGTTCGTCGACTGTTGGGATAGGGAATCTATCACGGATTGTGATACCGTTTAAGGCTCTATAATCCACGCAGAATCGCCATGTCCCATCTTTCTTCTTGACAAGGAGGACGGGTGAAGAAAAAGGACTAGTGCTTGGTTGGATTATGCCGTTACTGAGCATCTCCTGAATTAGGGTTTCAATTGCTTCCTTCTGAAAATGAGGATACCGGTAGGGTCGTACATTCACCGGAGGGGCATCGGGTTGTAAGGGAATTTTGTGGTCAGCGCGGCGGCAGGGAGGAAGACTGTGTGGTGTATTGAAGACCTCTACATGTTGGTTAAGTAACTGTTGTAGTTGTAGCATTTCAGTAGAACTGAGGTCTGATGGCAGACTGGGTAAGGATGGGGGTGGTTGAGTATTTGTGGAGGAGCTCGGAAACCATGTCGCCTTGAGTTAGAAATAGGCGCCAATCGCGTTCTGCCGGTTGGCTTTCTGTAGCTAAGTAAGAGTCATCTGCGATAGGCTTGCTGTGGGTTTCAGTCCGTGGAGGGTGATAGGCTCACCTTTGTACTGGAACTGGATCCATAATTCCTTGAAGCAGAAAAGAGCTGGCCCAATACTGCTAAGCCATTGGGCTCCCAAGACCACATCAGCGCCAAAGATCGGAAGAAGAAATAGGTCGACAGCTATCTCCGCAGCGGCGAATTGCATCGGGATATTGTGACAGATGCCACTACATTGGAGCTCATCTCCGTTTCCGATGGTGACACTGAGATGATTGGAGCGCTCAACAGGCAACCCGAGGTGCTTGGCCAACTCACCGCGTATGAAGTTATGTGTAGAACCACTGTCGACGAGTACTGTTACCGGTCGACCCACTATACTTGCAGCCAGACGCAACGTACTAGGGTTGGTTTGTCCCCTCAAGGCATGAAAAGTGATATTCGGAAGGTCATCACATACTCGACCATCGATGTGGTGATTAGGCGGTGGATCTGGATCAGCCATCACTTCTTCTTCATCTACCCCTTTCTGATAAATTGGATCCGGGAAGTCCTCCAGCATCACCAGACATTGAAACTGATGTCTACAGTTATGGTTTGCTATAAATTTCTCATCACAATTATAACATAGCCCTTTCTCTCGTCTTGCCGCCATCTCAGCCCTCGTTAGGTGTTTGAATGGCAATCCGGTTTTGGGTTGGGGTCGTAACCAGGATAAGGTTGGATTAGGGCTCGGGGTTGGTCGGCCATTGTTTGGGTTTTGTGTAGGAGGTTTGGATTGGAAGTATCGATTTGGGTATCGTCCCTCTGCCTGAGATTTATCCTCTACAATACGAGCCATAGCCATCGCTTGATGGAGATCTTGAGGGCGCAGAAGGGTTAGCTCACGTCGCACTTCTGGCTTGAGGGCAACCAAAAAGCGCTTGAAGAGATTTTCCGGGGAGAGCCCTGGAGTGTGGGTAGATAAGGCCTCAAACTCCGCGATGAGAGTCGGAACAGTGGTGGTCTGAGTTAAGCGGTTGAGTTCCACTTCTGCATCCCAGTATTCTGATGGACCGAATCGCCGTTTTAGTTCATTGGCTAAATGCTCCCAGTTGCGAGGCTTGATGGTGGAATGAATAAAACGAAACCATTGAAGGGCCGCTCCGGTTAGATGAAGGGAGGCTACCATCTGTCTCTGTGTTTCAGGTACTTGCTTCAAAGTACCTTTCTGCTTGAAAAATCCAACCCTCAACTTCTTCTGTCCCGGAAAAAAATGGTAAAGTGACTTTTGGAAGGTTGTTTGGGGAAAGGTTTGTGATGGCGGTACTGAGTTCATAGTTGTAGTGTGGTGGGTATGAGTGGTGATGGGGTCGAGGTGTTATAGGTGGTGTGGTTAGCAAGGGAGGTGTGTAATTTGGAGGGGGATTGTGAGATGACGAAGTAGTAGCCATGGGTTGTTTTTCTGGGTTTTGATGGGATGATGGGTTGATAGTTTGTTGTATTTGTGACAGCTGGGTTTGGATGAAACTCATAATCTGAGCATGGCGTTCTTCATGACGTTGATCTTGTCGCTGAAGGGTTTGGTTTTGAGCTGACAAGGTCTCTCCTATGGACTCTTTCAACTCAACGAACTAGCTGGCAAGCTCTGCATTGGTCGGCATCCTTTCTTTCTCTCAACGATAGCACCAATGGTACCAACTACAGAGTTTGGATTCAGAAATGGAACAGTTAAGAAGAAGGAGAAGGATAGGCAGAGAAGAAGATTGTGGAAGAGTTGTATATAATTTCTTGTTGTTTTCCCAAATTGACAAACACGTGTACTTATAGGACTAGCTCATGCTTTCATCACTTGTAACAAATACTCTGTTACTGTGGTAGCGATATTCCCTCAATCCGTTCCAACTGTTTTACTGCCCAAAGTTCTGTTATCTTTGTACCACACAGCAGCTGGGTATTTCCTGCAGGGTTGTTGCTTTCTTGTGGTCCTCCTGAGTTGAGCCTCTTTAATATTTTTGCCTGCATCAGCTAGCGAGGAGGTCTATCAGGGAACCGATGAAGCTGATGACGCAATTAGTTTTGGGGCCCAAAGCCGACAAAGGAGATGCTGCGGCCGCCTGCAGAGACGAGCTCCAAGCTGCGCCAAGGATGAGAAGGGCTGGCCAGACTTCAAGCAGCGATGACGAGCACCGGGCGGGTAGGTCGTGCGCAGACCGCATGAGGCACCAGACCGCAGCATCAGCATTGACGTGGTATAGACGAGGGAGGTCCTCCGGTGCAGTACTATGCCCTGGACCGGTGGCTACGACGCCGACAACCACAAAGGGAGCAGGATGCCCTGGACCGGTGGCTACGACGCCGACAACCACAAAGGGAGCAGGATGGGCAGGAGGAACTGAACTCCGATATCTGCTGAATTGCAGGAGAAGAGAGGTGGACGAGAGAGAGGATCTGGTGCAGCAGGAGTCGAGTTCGATAGAGACAGCAGCTGGAGGCGGGAGTCGCTCGAGCTGGTGGCGGAGCGACACAGCAGAGCAGTCCCGGAGTTGGTGCTGTTGATAGCGGGTGGGTTGGGGCACTACCCAGGCCAACGGCAGAGTTGTCATCGGCAGGGACTCCCCAGATGTTGGTGATGATGAAAACGGCGGAGTTGGGGCACTACCAAGGCCTAAAAGTTTGGCGGCATTGGGCGCTCGCTGCCGGATCCACACCGGACTTGCTGCGCGGGAAGAGGCACCTGGGCACGAGGCTAGCGAAGACGCCTTGGACGGGGATTCAGGCCTCCATGGTTGGGTTCACTATCCGGCGAGGGCTTTCCCGCACAGAAGACTCAATAGAGGACACCACCAACGAGGACAGGGCCGAAGGGCTGAAGAGACGGTTGGTTACTGGCGGGGCAGTGAATATGCGAGGAGGAGGGCCTCCCCCGCCCTCCTCCACCTCCGGGAAAATTTTTTATTTTTGTAGAGAGAAGTTAGAGATTTCCCTGTTTAAGTCCCTACGATTATCACATCCTCAGTTTCCTACGAATAAAATGTCAACCACATCCATGGTTTGACATGTCCTGATTGTGCCACGTCTTCAATCATGTTAATTATGAATAAAACGTAGGGAGAAAATTCAAAATGGATCCTGATTACCATCTGAATTGCGGTCCGAACTACCAGATTTCTAAAAAAATGTGATGAAAAAAATTAGACTGATTTCTTGCCGTGAAAAAATTCAAAAGGGACCCTGACTATCATCTTACATTATTTAGTTTGATAACCAAATGACATAAT
Organism: Kalanchoe fedtschenkoi; assembly: GCA_002312845.1. NCBI lineage: Eukaryota > Viridiplantae > Streptophyta > Magnoliopsida > Saxifragales > Crassulaceae > Kalanchoe > Kalanchoe fedtschenkoi. The sequence continues at coordinate 378,351 of NQLW01000011.1, forward strand.
TTTTGCACTCGAATCTAATTCTTGTGATAATATTAGTTTATGAGTGTAACGATAAATTTTATTTTAGAAAATCAGTCCAATTTTTTTTTCATCGTACCTTTTTTGAAAATCATGATTGTTCTGAGCGTAATTTGGTAAGTGATGATAGCTCAAGACCCTTTTTGAGATTTTTTTTCTAAAACGTAAATGACATTACCCGTTTGTATTTGATAGGGTAAAGTTGAAATAAAATAAAGAGCTATGGAAGAATCAAAATCAAAAATGGTGAAAAGGGGGCAAGAGAAGAAAATAAAGAATTGAGTGTGTTTAGGTGATCGTAAGTGCCCAAAATATAAAACAATGAAAGTTTGGACAAAATTCTCACATCTGCAGCTTGTAGAGACTCACAAAAAAGTTGTGTGGGCGAGTTCCATACTGAGTTGAAGTTTGAGGCAGTTGACAACAATTAGATACACTTTCTTGAAGTGTGGATGACAACAAAATATGACAACTGACATCTCAATTGCACCGACAGAACGAACTCCTCTACACAGGGCCTGTCCAAACAATTTGGGGGCCCTCATTGAAAAAAATTAAGGCTCTTTAGCACTGTGTATACTTAATCAAATGACTAATGCGAAAGCCAATGCTCCCAACATTATCTAAACTCATGCGTTTTAGGATAACCCTAAACCAAAGGATGATATAGCAAAATTTGAAGCGCGGGATAAAAATAATTTATTTATTTACCTCTTATCCCATGTCACCCGAATTAAATATTTATATGAGTTACAATTGCTATATAATCCATTTAATTGACGAAAATATCTTCACTTTTTAAGTCATTGCATAAAATTGCACTTGGGCAATTTAGCTCAGATTGAGGCATAACACTGAGTTTCCTGGAACTTTCATCTAAGTTTAACTAGCTTGTATATAAATTTTATTTCATTTGGTTGATTCTAGACAATGTGGTATATGATCCATACTCCCCGATTATTATTCCACTTTGTCAATTTTCTTTGTCATATAGATAGTTTTTTATGTCACCTACAGTTCTCTATTAGAGAATGTGATAGGCCAATATGTAAGTTTTCAGTGACGCCGTAAGTTCTGAGTGTGAGCTACTCGAGCATATTTGACTTGAGTCAAATTTTTGAAAAAAGCTTAAAGCCCAAAGCCGAACATAGAACAACACAATCTCGAGGCACCAATGACTCACTCTTTTATATATAAGTTTCTTCACAATGTTCAAATTTTTAACTGACATGGATAAAAATAATTCGCTTTTAGACTTTTAACCCGCCTCAAATAGAATTTAAGAATACCTTGTTTTCATTGTTGTTTATCAAGAGTACCATAACTTTTGATTTGTTTTCAGCAATCCCCTATTTTCTATTTCCGCTGGTATTATGCAAATTACTTTTTGAGATATTTTCCCTATTAACATATGTGAATTCCACTCCATCGTTGCTTATGACGAAAATGTGTTAAAAACAATCAGTTGTTGTTTACTAACAACGGAAATAAAAAAATAGTGTATTGTTGAAAACAAACCAAAAAATAGATTAGTCTTAATACGAAACCATCATAAAAAGTTATTGGTGGAAAAAAATCTCAGATAGATCACTATTTCATTTTTGAATTACAATTCTTATAAATTTGGGCACCAATTATTTTATTAATTCAACAATCATGCACTCAAACTTTGAGGCCTTTGGTAAGTAGAAGGCTTGTAAAGGGTCTCGAGAGAGGGCCTCTCCAACGCGGAGGGGTAGGGGTATTAGCATGTGCGACACTGGCAATGACCAGGTAAAAAGGTGTAACTTCTAAGATATTGAAATCAAGGGCGAAACAACTATGACAAACATGAGCCTTTCTGGTGTAGTATTATTTAAGGACTGACCTCATACATTTTAAACACTTTCCATAACAAAATGCAAAACATAGCAGGCCCTGATATTAAACCGCCATTAGATGAGAGTGAAAAATGACATTCCAATAATGTAGGATTTCCTAGTAGAGTAGAAGAGCAAGATCGACATGGCTACATGTATCAGATCAACTGAAGGAAGACGTGCTGAAACAATGGAGTTGATATTGAGTAAAATTATTTGCTGCCATAATACACAGAGCTACTGAAGCACATGTATAGATGGGCAAAGCAGAGTCGCTGTAGTCACCTTCCGACACAAATATGGCATTAAAAGCTCAACTTGCTTTGTAGGTGATCATATTTTCACGAGGAAGAGCAGGCCATTGGCGGCAGATTTCAATTGAAAAATAATAATTACATGGACTATAGAGGTTAATTCACAGAGATGGATGCAAGAGGATGAGGACTAAATTTGTGATATGCTCCAACAAGCCTATCCATCCAGATGGCATTCTTTTGGACAGAATATCAATGTTAATTTGGTCATCTTCCGACACAAAATTGGCGGATGAAGATATAACCAATTTGCTTTTATAGATGACTTCACTCAATATAACAAATGATTTGCAAAACCTGAACCAAACCATTAAAATGATAAGAAACCTTCTAACAGAAAGACTAGGCCTCCAAGAAGCACTCGGCCATCCCAATAGCGCAGAGCACACACTATTTTTATTGCAGCCGGATGAGTAAACCCTAAACTGGCAAATGCTAGGTTTGTTGTTGGCGTGGAATTTTATATGAAGCCAGATGTCGCGGGCCTAATTTTGATTGGGCTTTGAGGCTCGGCCCGTGGCTCTCGAATCAGTCAGTCAGTCAGTAGATACATCCGACTGCGAAATCACACTCCAACGCCATGGCTCGTTTTCTTTCGGGTAAGTCACCTGTCTGTCTTCCTCGGATTTGCTCTGCTGCTTCCGCCATTTCCGCAATCTATTTTCTTTTTCTCTGATGATATCAAACTCAACGCCACCCTTGTCACTTCTTACTCCTGATGATATCAAACTGAAGCTACAAAAATTGATAACAACTCTCTCATTCATCAATTATTAATATTACTACCTCAGTGAGCCCCACTAAGGATAGTACTACTCTGCACCTTATCAAATCACTCTGGGACTTCCTATCATCTTAATTTTAGTAATCATTCTCGGAATCGGATTTCAGGCAGCGTAGTTATTTGCTGTTTGACAAAACTACGTCGTATTATATTGTACAAATTAAATGTCATATTCTCAATTAGGTTTAGCATGTGCCTCCGATCCTTTCACAAAATTCAATTGACAGTCGACATTCTTCTCTCTTCTCCGGCCTTGAGTCCGACACCCACGTCCGAATTATTTGGATGTTGAGAAACTTCCACATCGTGAGAGACAATTGAAATTGAATGGCGCTAACTCCACTTTACTCTCATAATTTTCACTCTTTTTCTATCCGACTAATCCGATGGCGTGGCTGGTGTTCTGAAAGAGGAATTCGGTAGAAATGTATGTTTTATGCGTCTTTTCGTTTTACTAATACAATTAGCACCTGTAAATTTTATTTTAATGATTCTTGAAGTTGGAAGATTTTCGCCATTTGGATCTGCACTGAATTTTTAAAATTTTCTCTTTTGTATTCTTAGGGCTGAAACTGAAATGGGGCACATTCCGAAACTGGGAATGGATTTTGATTCGGTCAAAGATGCTTGGGAGTTCTGGACTGAATTTGGAGCGAGGACCGGTTTTACGCCTTGTAGATTTTATAGTCACACGAGTAGAAAAGATGGCTTGCCATCGAGCGCAGTGTTTGTGTGTAATAAAGAAGGAAAACGCAATGTAGAAAGTGAGCTGATAATGAAGAAAAGAGAACGAGCAGAAACAAGAACATCATGTCAAGTTAAGCTTGGAATACATAGAGAACCAACTACATTCGGAAAGTATCGAGTTTATCTGTTACATCTGGAACATAACCATGTGCTACATACCAGAGCTACCGTTCAAATGATGTCATCACAACCCCATATTACAAGAATTCAGGCAAATGAAATAGAATTGGCAGATACGTCAGACATACAAATAAAGAGATCACACAGCCTAAACACTTAGCATTAAAAATATAATGCAGTTTTTCAATTGTCATCTTCTTCCTGTTTGCATTCCTGTTGTCCGTCTTCACTTTTGTGTGTCATATTTTCAATATTAACTGTGCTCTGGTAAGAGGATAAGATTTCTGACTGCCATTATAAAGGGCTGATATTCTTGCTTTTTTTTAATTTTTATTCCTGCTGCCATAATTTCAAATCATTGTTTCTATATATTGGAACATCAGTTTCTCCAAATACAAGCAAACCGATAATTGATTTGGATTCCCCCTTCTCGTTCTCTGTCATGCTAATGTTTTCAGATAGCTCAACTGCATATAATTTGAATAAAACAATAGTGAGTCCTCAAAAATTATAAGGCAAGACGAAGAGTTTATCCCACTTTATGTTTTTCAATTTTGACTAGGCATGTGAAAATGAATTAAAAACATAGCCTCTTGCATATCAACATAGAAACATGTCATTAGCAAATGAATAAAAGACAGGGGTTGCAATTATCAATCCATGTCAAAAGCATTGCATTTCAGTCTCATCTTAAACTCATTCCTGCCCAATATTTATCCAAATACAAACACAAACAAAGTTATATCATCAAAAGAGCAACAACCACAGCCCAATGAAACAATTATTACCACTTTTACAATTCACCACGTTATGTAAATAAATCAAACACAAATAGCCACACATTTTGTTAGAAAATATCAGACAATTTTGCACAGAACGATAAGAGTGATCAAGATGAAATGATACAAGAGTTGATTTTCGTTGGGTAATTTTATCAAGCAGTTCCTATGCATAACAAAGTCAAACAAAATAAATTACACTAGCATGTTAAATTGGGGTTACCTCTCAGACCCAGATCCCCAAATGGAATGTTACCACTATCCGACCTTGTCCTTAAACAATTTGGCATCTACCGCCGACTCTGTTGCTGTGTGATTGGCGATTGGAGGAAGCCGCACTTTTGCCGCCGCGAATTGGTTCGTCCTGCTTCTTCTTCAATTTACGGAGAGTAAAATTGGACAGAGAGAAGATTTGAAAAGTAAATTGAAGACAGAGAAGAGCTAGAAGGAGGTTCGAGAGAAAACAAAGCACCGACTCGCGAAGGAGATTTTTAGAAGTGAATGACAAAGAAGGGTAAAAGGTATAAAGCACATATGATATTTAATTTGTATAATATAATACGACGTAGTTTTGTCCCTGGCAGCAAATAGCTGCGCTACCTATAAGTTTTTTTAAAGGTAGTGTTATGAATTTCAAGAGAAAGAGAAGGAATTGATAGGAAAGTGGTTTTTGTTGAAATTTCTGCTAAGTAGGGAGTAGGGTGGATTTGTGTGAATTCCCATTTGGGTGAATTAGAGGAATTCAATGTAAAAAACGCTTATACCTCCTATTCTGTATATTCCTTCATTTTGATTTTTATATGTATAGTTATTTTAGTAATTTTACTATTTTTTAATTCTTATTCTTTCAAATCCATAACACCTATTTTTATTTTTACCTACAAATCATTCTTTTTTTTTCTTATTTCCAAATTCTTCTTTTCATTTCCCACCAAACTTGGAACTCTTATCAAATCACTTTGGGACTTCCTATCATCTTAGTTTTAGTCATAGTTATCAGAATCGGACCGGACCGGCCGGTTTGACCGGTTGGACCGGAAACCGGACCTGGTACCGGTCCGATTTGAAATTAATACCGGGGTGCACAGTAAACCGGAAAAAACTGAATAAATCGGCCGGTTTTTTACAAAATCGGTGAACCGGATCGGACCGGTTGAACCGGTTTAGTGTAATTGATGGCTTAATTAAGGTTTAATTGCATATCATTAATAGCCAAAAATTTATTTTATTAAAATGTTTGAGCTGGGATTCGAACCCAGCCCTTTGGACATCCATGCGAAAACTCTAACCACTAGACCATCAAGATATTTTATAATTTTTAGGATAACTAATAGATTAAATGTGATATTTAATAATAATTATATTTAAATGAACCGCCAGTCGAACCAGTTTGAACCGCCGGTTCAATCGAAAAACCGGAAACCGGAGCCCTGACCGATTCGACCTCTGGTCCGGTTCTGATAACTATGGTTTTAGTAACCATTCTAATTAATTTTTTTAAGTGAGTTGGTTTTCCCCCTCTATGTCTATTCGAGAAACCTGGTCCAATCATAGCCTAACAAGGCCCAATTAAAAACTTTACTAAGTCATAAGAAATGGTTTAAAGGATTTTCTGTTGTGATCTTTTTTTATTCTTAGATTTCTTTGATAACTGCGTTTATGAATTAATCTCATCGAATTTTCTTTGTGTTAATTGTCTTTCACAATTGAAAATAGTTGGCAACTCGCTGTTTGGAGAAGGGGTTGCTGCATACCAAAACTCTGGTCTCTTGAGGTCATTGGAACCACCCATTTTCTCAAGTTAATTTCTGTCAGTACATGGTTGTCACTTGATTTACATCGCTGTTTGATTTTCTATGGCCATGTCTGTGCCCATACTCAGTATTGATTTATTTGTGGAATCTACTTTTCATTACTTTATTGGTGAAGGATTTTATCTTTTTGTGCTCAAAGTTGTGTGATTGCACGCATGGAATTCTAAAAGTAAGGTGCTGTAGCTGAATTACTCAGTTACCTGATTTCATCGAATTTACCAAATTTGCACATTGGCTTGTGTGAGCCTCTCTGGATTCCATTATTACATCAGTTATAATGAGATTTAGTTAACCAGTGGTTTTAAGTTGAAAGTGAGTTCATAATCTGAGGTGTGGTCTTTCTGAACTGTATGAGGCGAAAAAGCACTACTAAATGAAATTTCTTATTCTCTGTGAAAATGTGTTATTTATATACAAGAAACTCTATGAGATACACCCTTTCCTAAGAGGTGCAACCCTACCCGAATGAACACACTCGTGACCTTTCACCAAGCGACAAGCGTATATCTTTTCTAAACTTAGGCTATAAAAAGACACTTCTCCATTGCGTATACGCCGCATAAGGCCCAGCCTTACTCCATGCAACGTCTCGGAAGACCTTGATATGCAATTGATCCGGCGCCCAGAAATCGGCCGATGCCCTCTGAGTGATTCAGCCTGACCTAGGGCTGATCCTGCCTGATTCGAGACCCAAAGCCTGGATCTTTGCCTAATATAGAGCTCCGCGCTCGGATCCTTGTCTTAGTCCTACAAGACCCCAAACCTTCAAGAGTACTGACTGTCTTGGCCCTCCGAGCAGCTAAGGTCATGCACCTCTGGATCCTGGTCTTGGTTCTATCGAGTAGCCAATGTCCTGTCTGAATCCTTGCTTAGCCCTTCGAAGCTAAGGCCCCCTACGAGCCAACTTGATCCAACTGATCCGAATTCCTCGCCTGAGCTCTGCTGAAGGCCCCGCGATGGATTCTCATGTGGGTCTTGCGAATGCCCCTCTCCTGAATCCTTGCTCGCACCCTGCCAAGCAACGAAAGCCCCACGCCTTTAGATCTCGCCTGAGCCTATCGAGCAGACAGTGTCTTGACTAATTTATCGAGGTTACACCTTCAATTTATCTGTATCAAGTCCAAACTGATTCGGATTTCATTTTGACCCCGGGCCAAATTAAATTTCATCCATAATTGTAGTTAACAAATTATTCTAGATTTCAAAAAAAATGAAGGGAATAACGGTCTATAAAGAGGATGGGAGATTCCGCCACGCATTTGCTAACCCTCAGCGACCATATTTTCGTTTCTGCATCCCCGAGCCGAATAGGGAAAACTCGTCAATTCATCTAATCTTATATCGGAAATGGGAAGGGAGGAGCAGCAGCAGGTTTCGCTCACTGTCGAGCAGCTCGTGGCCGTCAACCCTTACAACCCTGATATCCTCAACGATCTCGAGGATTTCGTCAACGAACAGGTGGTTTCCAAGCATATAATATAACTGGACCTTCTAGCTATGGATGTTTGCTTTAGAGCCAGCCATTTTGCTCCACTCTAGTTACTGATTTATCATTCAATTGGCCTTTCTCAGCCTGCGTAGAAAAAGAAAAACGTATCAGATAATTTTTTGGGTTTTTAGCTGATGTTTGCTTTCCGAGTTTGTTGCCTGACAGCAAGTTTGCCATTTCCAGGTCTCATCTAAAACTTACAATTTGGAAGCAAACCTGTGTCTTCTTCGTCTGTACCAGGTATGCCCAGTTTGCTGGATCCCCCATTCATCAAATTTCCTTATCACTCTACTCTCGTTCTACTAATAGAGCCACATCATTTTTTCTGTAGTTTGAGCCTGAGAAAATGAAGACCCTGTTTGTTGCAAACATTTTGCTCAAGGTCAATTTCCTACTAAACACGTGTAAGGGTTATGAATCTTCTTATGTTGTATTAAACATCATCATTTTTTTGTGCAGGCTCTCATGGCTATGCCTGCTCCAGACTTTAGTCTTTGTCTGTTTTTGATTCCCGAATGAGTAGTATGCATCTTTCTACAGCATCCTCATTCAGTTTGATATTAATTATGCATGTATCAAGACTTTTTTCTTTTCCTAGAGAACCAGTTTATGAATTGAATGCTTTTTTATGGCGTGATTGTGTATGTCTTATTCGTAGGCCCTGCTTCTCATTTTAAAACTACATGTATCTTTGCTTCTTCTTTTTCATATTTTTCTTCTGACCTTTACTATTCAGCTGTTAAATCAGAATCTGTATCCATGTTGTTTCGTTTCACTAGGTAAATTTCTTATGGGGCAGCAAATGGAGGATCAATTTAAGACGTTGATTGTTCTCTCGCATTATCTGGAGGTAAATCAAACTTTTTGCTGCATCCTGAGCTAAATTACATTTGAAAATGTGCACATATTATATTATCCTATTTGGAGATTATAGCAAATGCTGTTGCTGTCCTGCAGACTGCAAGATTCAGTCAATTCTGGGAAGAGACAACCAAGAATCGACACGTACTAGAGACTGTGCCTGGTAAACTGATATGATATTGTTTTGAACTATGGGTTGTATATGTCAACATAATGAGCTTCTTGCATTTAAATGTTTCGTATGTGTTTTGTATGTTTGGTGAAATTAATGGATGAGAGTGCTTATGTCCTAACACCATGTTAAGTTATGTTTTATGTGGAATGAAGTTTTGTTACTATGAGAACCTACCTGTGCCGGAGAACAATTAATTAATCAAGTTAATTGAGGGTTCATGAATCATGTTTTTTAACTATCAAGGAACTATTAGATATGCAAAATAGATATATAAGTGGGGGCCTTTCTTTGAGCTGGTAGCATTTGGTTGGCTTCTTAATTTACCAGCATCAAACAATGTCACCACAGTACACCATGCTATTGTAGTGCCATCAAAAGTAATTTGTTTATTTGTCTATCCAAGTCTGGAGGATGACCTCGTTTTAATACTGCAACATCAAATTCACAATTTGCAGTAAAGGTTTGTATTGTATCATTTATTGATGTTGCAATACAGAACCTTAAAAAAGTATTTTAAACCAATATAAATCACACTTCGCTCTACCTGTATTTTTATTCTTCTTCATGACATGGACAAATTAATTATTTCTTATCTCCTGTCAAATTAGAAGTGAAGCTTTAATATTTGCTCGAAGGGCTGTATGACAGTGATTCTTTCATTGTTTGTTTCTGTGGTCTATCAACCACATCATAATGCTGAACTTGAGTGGACCGACCCAGGTTTTGAACAGGCAATCCTAAACTTCATTGTTCATGTGTTATCTTTGACTTATCAGAAGGTTTCCAGGCGAGTGCTTTCAGAGGTATGATTTAATATGTTTGTTCCCTTTTGTCACATGTTATACATTTTTAGATATCCTATGATCTCAAGAAAACTTATACACACACACACACATGAAGGTTCAATTGAGAAACCCTATCTTTTGGTTAGAGATGAATTTTTTGTAGCCTACACGCATAGGGAGGTTCAAATGAGAACCCCTATCTTTTGGTTAGAGAAATGATTTTTTTGAGCTGTAGGATGAGCTTTTAATCAATGGTTGAGATGAAATTCTACTATGTGACACAAAATAGGTGCATTTAATGCTCGAGGACAAAAGGTTAAAAAAATAAGTTACTTGGTGTTTCTAATCTGGAGCATTCATCAAACTTCATCTAATGGCTCATAAAAAGTTAATTGCTCTCACTAAAATACGGGGTTCTCAATTGAACTGTTATATATAGACAGAGAGAGGGAAAGAAGGAGTTTCAAATGAGATCGCCCTTTGTTTTGAAAGATCTTGAAATGGAAATGTATAATTTTAATTAGCTAGCGAGCATGGAAATGTATAATGCATGACTAAAACAGTTCACCCGAGCCTTAATGACACATTATTCAGAACTCGGGGACTCTTTTGCTAATGCATGACCAACATAGTTTTCACCAACATAATAACAAATTTGTAAAGTAAGTTGCTAAAAACACCTTGATACAATCTTTCATGCTGACTTGATTATATGAGTTATCCACTATATATTTATCTAATTTGTTCACAGCTTGTGCATCAAACTCTATGACATTGCTAATATTTTTCTCCATAGCGCTTGTTGCCAAACTTTCAGTCAGCTTGAGATGTAAAAAAACCTTGTTTCACAAAAAGAAAAAACTACCACCTTGCCATCATGCTCCTTAGCTTCTACCCTCAAGCCAATCGATCTTGGGTCTTCATAAACTGCTGCATTTGTGTTGATATAACACTACCCAATATCAGGCCTTATCCATTGCATCAAAGGCTGATGAGTTTGTCCACCCAGTCATGTTGCGAAGTCAACTTGCCCGTATTATGTGAAAGTGCTGGACACAGCATTATTGGCTTCCAACATCACACCGCTCCAATTGAACATCATGAAATTGTACCCCTCCTTCAACAATACAGACTCACCTCGATCCGTGTGAAGAATACTCCCTCACCAACAAAGTCTGTTTCTTCCTGCAGCTAATCAATACAAAAAAAAATACAAATTGTGTACTTGTAGTTGTAATTTTTTTTTATATAAAAATATATCTTTCTTTTCTTATTATTTTCAACTTAAGAAGCAGATTTACTAACTTTAAAAGCTGATTTTGAGTTTTATGGAGGCATATTATGAACTTTAGATAGCAAATTATGGACTTAAGAAGCAGATTATGAACTTTGGACCTGAACCACCAACTACCCATTCAATCTAAACCTTTTATTTAGATTCAATCAATGACATCCAAAAAAATTTTAGGTTATGAACTTTTCAGGGTTTCAATTGAATTTGACCTTATATATATTGTGGTAAAACAATAACCCTTAAATATGGCTATACCTGATAAATTCTCTCATCATCATTGATTAATTTTGATCTAGTAGTTGAGTCCGAACGTAGTCACTAACACTTGCACAATGCAATAAGAGGTCGTTTCATCAATATTTTTGGGTGTAATTCTTACCGTCATTGATTGTGTACTTTTATTTAGTAGAATAAATTATACACTTTTTTATATATTTTTACTTCTCACCAATTTGATTTTCAGAAGCAAAATCATCAACTTTAGTAGGCATAAATTGAACTTTGTAAAAGCTGATTAAGAAGTTTAGACACTGCATCATAAACTTTTAACAGATTTGAACTGGCTACAACAGATTTTAAACTTTTAACTTTTTGAGTCACCGAATTTTGAATTTTAATAAAAATACATAAAAGTTAATTTGCAAATATAAAATGTACAAAGAATGGGTTTGAGTTGTAATTAGGGATGAGAGATTAAAAATTAAGTTTGGAAGAGAGTGTACAGTTTGGTGTTGTTTTGTACCTAATTTATCTCTTGAATCAGGTACTCAGTTTTTTAAAGCATAAATTATTCATTACAACCCTCAAAAGTTGAATGATGGGTTCCAAGCCCTTTTCAAATAGTATATGTGTATATTGATAAAATGTCCTACTTGAGAGTTATGACCTTTTGGAAAGCAAATTTTGAACTTTTGAAAAGTAGATATCTAACCTGACCTTAAAATTTTAAACCATTGTTTTTTTGTACAACTTTTGAAAAGTGTTTAAAATGAGTTTGAAGTCTTAATGTCCAGAAATAAAAAATCAACAAAGTTCAGCCAAGAAAATTAAAAAACAGCAAATTTCAACATTAAAAATTAAATTCAATATATAAAATTCGAGAAATATAAAACTATATATTTTTTAAATACACAAAGTAAATTAATACAAAAGTGTACCCGAAAAAGTACGCATTCAATGATTGATATTATTTTAACTAAAGAAAAAAAACCCACAAATACTCAAACTACCTCTTACATGTGTTTGCGGGTGCATTTAATCTCATCCGTTGATCAATGTTTGAGATGAAGTTTCTAGGTCTCATAAAATTTGGAGTTCTTGCTTGAACCCCTACCTAGCTCTCTTGAAAGTAAAATATTTTTTTTGGAAAGATATGGTGTATTATTTCCAAAAACGGATATACAAGTCCTCTAAACTGCCTTCTAATCTGCCTAAACAAAGGGAGCTTGCGCTCCAACAAATCAGGCCATAAAAGGCCGACACTCGGTTAAAAAACCTTACAATACGCAGTGACAGCAGGCCAGCAAAACAGGTGGGAACAAAGCAGATTTAGGCCAATGATAGTGCAAAAAGAAAAATCAGGATAATCCAATCCGCTGGAATTTTCCTGATTCTGTAATATTGCTTTTTGATTCCTCATCAATGCTGCTCTAATTAACTAGTCTTCTTGTCTTCTGGTAAAACTCAGGGGTAACCCCTTTGCTGGCTGCCCATTCCATGTTCTTTTGAGTTTTCTTCATTCCCTTGATCTTGGATAGGGTAATCTTCAGTTCCCATTCCGCCTCTTTTTTGAGTTTATCCAGGCTGGTCATTTCCCCTTTGAATTTTCTTCTGTTCCTCTCCTTCCAGATAGTGTATATGGCGATATTGAAGGTAGCTTTAGAGGCCGGGTTTCTCATGGATGTACCTACATAAGCCAAGTTCATAAAGTTAGCAATAATATCCAGACCGCCACACTGATCCTGGATGCCCATAGTTCCCAATAGATAATTGAGAATTGCATGACTAAAGTGGCATTCAAAGAAGAGGTGGTTTATGTTTTCATTCTGATCAGAACATAATGGACAGTCAGGATTAGTTATATTTCCAAATTTAGCTAGTCTATCTTTTGTGCTTAGTCTCCTCCAGCATGCAAGCCAAGTAATAAAACAGTGCTTTGGCAAAACTAGTTTGTTCCAGCACAGCCTGTGAAAGTTAAAATCTGGTAACATCTCACCTTTGGTTAAGTGCCAATATGAAGCTGCAGAAGAGAAATGTTTACCTGTGGTGCTCCACCTCACCTGCCCTCCAGTATTGTCCACCATGTCTCTGTGTTTTTGCAAGCATTGGATGATTTTCCTAGTTATCCAAGGTATATTTACATGCATGTGGACATTTAAAATATCTCTACCCTTTACAAAATACATGTGTATCCATTTGACCCATAGGCAATCCTTTTTTAGAAGGATATCCCAGCCTTGATTTAATATTAGTGCTTTGTTGTTTGCTTCAAAGTAAAATATTCATCAACACTTTCCTAATCAACGAAGTTGAATATTAGAACTACAAAGCATATTAACATTTTTGCACATTGTACATGACTCAGTACACATGATTTCAAGTCATACACTCGTTATTTTGATCGTCAAACTTACAAAAACACATGCAAAAGTCAAATAACTATAATGCAGGATGCACTCATATTAATTTGAAGATGTGCACTACAAATTCTATTGAATATCACATACTTAAATTGTTGTATCAATTTTTTTTAATGCACATTTCAGTGTGGTACACGATGGTGTACTTTTTGATGGAAATAAGTTTTGGTGACTGAAATTTTAAATTATATTTGACAAATTAATTGCCACTTTTATTTTATTGTGGGATTTGGTAGAAGATTACCAAATGTGAGGACTATTTTATTTTCTTGTTTTTATAAGTTATTTGAACGCTTATTTCCATTTATGATTTCATTGAGTATATGTTTCATTGTTCCTTGTTATATAGGTTCAATTTAATTGAAACTCCCTCATCAAAATCCTAAGATCCCTTAAATGTTTTTTAATGAACCTAAATGCATAATTTAATTTTAGGGGGTGTTTGTTGGTCCAGGTCATATATGTGTTCAATCTGAATTTTTGATTCATGTCCAATTAAGAGCACCCAAGAAAAGTTTTCATGAAAAAGGAAAGTATAATGACGTGCGGATGTGCTTTGTTTTGAGAAAAAGAAGCCTTAATAAACTGTGGGCTGGCCCTCTTGCGATACTGCTTGGGCCTGAATTGCATCGTAAAAACCATTACGGTTTGTTGTTTCCTTACGTTTGATGGTGTTTTATGTTCATCTATTACGTGACGACTTAAAACGATTAGTCTTCTGCCATGTCTTGCAGTACGTTAGCGTCGTGATTTGCCGAGATGACTTGATAACTATGATTAATATAGATCAAGGGATTAGATTGAGTTTCTCTCGCTAATCATAGGATTTTCAATTAAAGTTAACCTTTTAATGTAAACTCTGAACTCATTCTGAGCCATCACCATGGGGCTAATTGTGATGGATAATTTCACCTATTCTAATTGAAGTTTATTTGAATTAAAAGGTTCTTCGGGGCCCAATGAAGTTTCAGTTGGGTTTCCGCCCAAATGAATCTCAGTCTTTGATAATAAAAATTAACAAATGAATCTTGATCTTTGATAAAATAAAAATTAACGAACAACTCGGGGAAGAGTTTCGCAGTTCTCACTGTAGTAGAGTTCTCATTTTAATCTCATAATATTCAATTGAGAATACCTTCTTATAGAGAGAGCAATGATCTTTAATCTTGGTCATTGCTCTTATTTTTTTAAATACTTGAAAATTCATGAGTGATATAAGGGGGCTGATTTTTTTTTCTTTTTTGTAGTGTTAAAGAAATCAATTCGAGTTGTAGATTAGCTTTAAGGCCCAATGTTCATAGGCTGAGATTTGTGCCTTTAAACCGGCCCAACATAAGTCTAAATTCGGTGCTCTTTATGCTTGTTAGTTAATGGTTAGTGCGCTTCATGGTGCATTACTGATATCTGATTACTGATTGGGTTACTTATTTGACAAGCATATTTCTGAGTTTCTTGTTCGTGGCATTTTAGGCTATCAATCTTGATGGACCATCATTGGACAAGTTTCTTGAGCACCAGATGAGCAACAATGGTTGGATAGTTGACCAGAGCCAAAGCACTGGAGAACTCATTATTCTACCTTTGCAACCAGTTCAACCATCCTGAGCTGAAAAGAAATTCTGCTGAAACTGTCCCGCTGGAGCACTTAACTCGAATCTTCCCAATCCTTAGTTGATTCTCCTCCCGTGACTTTGCCCTCACTATTTTGTCAGAAGCTACTAGGTGATATTTATTTGCTCTGGACTCCGCAGTGTCTCCATTTTGTGGAAAAAAATATGGAAACATCAGACCAGGAAAAAAAAAGGTCCATTTGAACCAAACTTTATAACACCTTTGAACGAGTGAGTTATCACATCTAACACCGCAAATTCTTGTGTGTTCAAATGTATCCAATCAGACCTTATCCAACTAGATGTGTGTTTAGGGATGGCAATTCAACCGAACCGTCCCCGCCCCGGTCAATATAGATAATAATCGAGTTGACCACGTCCGTGGTTAAAACTGTAATCGAACCGAAAAAAATTGGATGGGTAGGTTAAGGGTATAGAATTTGCCATATCCGCCCCAATTTGACCCGACTTTAGTTAACCACCGATAAATCGATCCGACCGTCTCATAATAGTTATATAACTATTTAAATTAAGTAATACATTTAATTCTATAATACATATTTCTTTAATAATTATTGAATCTTTTTAAATAAAATGCTAAATTTGTAATCACAATATAGTATTATGATTCATCGAGTTAGCTTTATCAGATTGTGCTTATTATATTTTGTTAGTATTATTACTTTCCATAATTTACATTTGCTAACTTTATTATAAGATAAAAAAATTCTGGATAGTAATAAAAAAAATCCTCGTCTCAAGCTGTGCGCCATGTTTTCTTTGATTTTGTCATCAGTTGAAGCGAATTATCTAAGTGAAACCATAGACAACATCAAAACATTTATGTCTGAAGCTACGCAACAAGCTGTATTTTATTTTGTCACCTGCTGAAGCGACAAAGTAGCTATTTTTTAATCATCGAGTGAAGACTTGGCTGAAGCGGCGAATCGTCAAGTGTGGCTTTTATGTCATCAGTCTTTATTTCTCTTATCCAAACCACGATTTACAGAAAGCAAGATGTGTACACTGTAAATGCCTTCTTGGAGTAGATTCGATGAATGAGACGTCACATCTACATGCTCATGTGAAATCTTGCTTGAAAATGAAAAATTAAGTTGTAAGACAGTCCTTTCTTGATGTGAATAATAAGAATAAAGTAAAATCTCAAACTTTTGATCAGCAAAGGTTTAGGAAGAAATTAGTTTCAATGATCATAGTTCATGAATATCCTTTTTTATTTGTCGACCATGTTGGGTTTAAGAACTACTCATTTTCTCTTTGGTCTTAAATAAGATGCAACAATGGATCAGGTATATATTAAGATGCAGTGCGTGTAACTTGTTACTAATATTACACTACACCTGGTTTTAAGTAATATGTGATGGATCTCAACAAGAATTTCTTTAGCAAGTTGGGTATAAGAAGCTTGTTATGCACTAATAATTCGTTGACTGATCAGGACGAGCAAATTATTAATAACATGTTGTACTTGGACATTAATTAGTATAATTGTCTTTTCAGAGATATAAAATTATTTTAGGTTTTTCAAAGCTTTTTATAAAGAAAAACAAAGCGAGCTAAGACTCTTCTCCTCATCCATAGCCAATGACAATGCTTTTGGTTTTTCATATGTGAGATTGACTGTTGGTTAAATGGTTAACCGTGGTTAAACCGAAACCCAACGGGGATGGGGATGATTTTAATTTTCTCATACCCGAGCGGTTATGGTGCGGGTATGGTTTTGATATGTCTTGAGACGGATATGATATGACAATACCACTAACCGCCCCGAACCCGCCCCATTGCCATCCCTATGTGTGTTGTTGTTCCAATCCAATTTAATATACGAACAACAAAATTATAAAAAAATTACAAAAATAAAAAATGTTAAATTGATTTTGAAAATTTAATTAATTTTAAAATTAATAAATTTTGTATTCATTAGTTATATATTTTATTCACTAAATATTTATAAATATTAATTAAATGTGCACTATATTCATCACTAAAGTAGTTAATATTCAATTAATAAACATGAGTACTTATTAGATAAATTATTGTATTTATTACATCAATATATGCTGAAAAAACATAAATTATTCACAAAATAAACTGTTATGTTCACCAAATTGGTAGTTATGTTCATCAGTTGAATATTTATGTTTATCAGATAGGTAACTATATTTCATTTGATTAACCAGAATATTTGTTAGATAAAAACTTGTGTTCATCATATAAAAATTATACTCATTATGTTAATATTGTTCATCAAATAAAAATCTATAACCATCGACTTTTTCATTTTCGTTATCTAAAAGTTTCAAGAACATCATTAAATTTATCTTTATAAAGTCAAGTGCTGTAACACAAATAAATATAACTTCTGTGTATTCATACACAAATTTTATAGGTTCAATAGATCCGATCAGAAAAAAATATGTGGTGACTATTAACAATAAGTATTTATGGAGTATCATGTAATCGGTAGAATTTCAAATTACATGACTGGAACACCATTTATGGTCAAGAATTCAACGAATTGACAAGTTTCGCTAAATCAATATATGATGTCCAACTGTGATCAACATAGCTTTCCACATGTAGCCTTTGAGAGCAATTGAAGCTTTTTAACTTATAAACATTGATCACAAACAAATAAAATTTAGTAATAACCATATGTTAATTTGAAGTCTGTATATCCTTTTGAAAGCATATTAATTAGCATCAAATTATCAAATAAACTTTATTGATATATTACTCGATCATTTATGGTTGAAGAAGATAAATGCAAAATTGTTTCAATTGATTAAACATAGATTTTCAATTGATGAATTTAGATATCCAACTGATGATAATCGCTCACGATTAGATTTTCAAGTTTTAACATTTTAAGACATGTCTCTAATAAGATTGTTGCCACTAAAACATTTTTGTAACGTTTCACGCGCAGGTATGCATGATATAGAATCACTGCACACATAGATATGTATGATATACAATTCATATTCAACAAATTAATAGTTATATTCATGAGATGAGTTGTGATATTTATTAGATTATAATATGTTCATCATATGCTGCTATATTCAGATGAATTATTATGTTCATCAGTTGGATAATGGTTAATATTTCATATATATTTGTAAGATGTTTAGTTTTTTTTATTCAGCAAATTAACAGTAATATTCATGAGATGAGTTGTAATATTCATCAGACGATGATATGTTCATCATATGCTGCTATGTTTAGATGAGTTGCTATATTTATCAGACAGATAATTTGTTAATATTTCATATATATATATGATGTTTAGTACTTTTTTTACTTTTAAAGTTCATTAAATTTTTGTTTTTTATATTTTATGGGAATTGTTTTATTTTTTGATCCTTTATCAATTTTGTAATATATGTGGACAATGTGAGTGGATAGGAAGCTTAAAGCGGTGCTGTTTTGGAAAGAGAACACTCATATGATTGTTTTTGTCTTTGCATCCATAACTAATTGATCAAACACTAACGAATATAAGGGCCCAACTATTATTGTTAGTGGTTGGTGCCTTAAGTAGTATAATAAGGACCTTCATATATTGACATGAAATTATTATAAATAATTTAATTTTAACAATTCACAAAGAATTTGCACTTTTTGATAAAAAATTATTTTTACGAACTACAAACTAAATTCTCTTAACCTTAACTGCACATCTGGTCGTTTGTTTGCGGTGGACAGACTGCTCCGATACATCGTGATTGTGCTGTTGATTTGCTCGCCATTATTATAATTGTCATCATAGGTGAAAAAGGAAGCGGTGGTGGAATGGAGGGGAGCGGAGAGGATTGCAAAAAATGTCTGAATCGACGTTGAATTTGTTGAAATGAGAGTTTTAGGCGCATGTGAAGAATCAGGTTAAGCCCGCATTGAATAAGTATAATGTGGATGCAGAATGTGGCCATTCTTTGCGCATGCTTGAGGAATTCTACACTTAGTAACAGCGAGGAGAAGCATAGGAATAGTTTGAGGAATGAGGTTGTGGCGGATGGACTTAGTCTACAATATAGAAGAGAGAGGATGCAGGTGGCAGGTGGTGTGCTAAATGACTAAAAATTTAAGATAGTGGGGCACGTGTCATGTGCTGAGTGGTCTAAAATGTATATGAATGAGGTGAATATGAATTGGTGAGACCCGTGACATGTGTGAATAAAATCTGTATGAGTGGGGGCAAATATGAGTTAATGAGACACATGGCTTGTATTGAGTGGCTAAACTCTAATGTACTTCAATGTACTTTCTATGTCTAAAATGTATTGGATGAACTTTGTAATTTATAGCAACAAAACACTTTGAACTATTATAAAAACAAAAGTACCATTTTTTTCTAAACTTTATTGGATGACCTTTGTGTTTACAGCCACACGAACAAAAATTAAAAGCAAACTATGAACTTTGAATTTTAAACTATGCTTTAGTAAAAAAAAAATTAAAAGCTAAATAAAAATTACCCAAATAAAATTTAAATTAAAGCTTGTATTTTCTTACAAATGATTCTGGACTTTTATTTTAAAAATTATTTCAAAGTAGTAAGATATTTTAATTGTAAGAAGTAAAAAGGAGGATGTATGTGTTTAAATTGAGAGAGATGGTGCAGGTGGCATGTGCTGAGTGCTGAAAATTTGATATAGTGGGGCACATGTCATGTGTGAGAAGCTAAACATATATGTGAATGAGGTGAATATAAATTAGTAAGACACGAGGCATGTGTTGTATGACTGAAATATGTATGAGTAGAGCAAATGAGTTAGCGGAATACGTGACATGTGTTGAACTGAAATTTAATGTACTTACAACACTACTATTTGAACTTTCAAATGTACTTTTAATTTACTTTCTTAATTCTTAATTTTATTGGATGAACTTTTAATTTACATCTACAAACACATTGAACTATTATAAAAACAGAAAACAATTTCATTCTGTGAACTTTGTTGAATAAACTATGCTTTAAATCCACGTGAACAAAAGATTAATAATGAACTGTGAATTTTGCACTTTAAACTATGAATTTTTAAGAATTTACTTGTATTTTTTACAAAGGATTTGAACTTTGATTTTAAAAATAATTGAAATATAATTAGATAATTTAATTTCAGTAAAAACTATAAAAAGCGAATATGACTACCACACTTTCTAAAATCGCGGGTGCAACTATCAAATTTTCCAATTCTAAGAAAAATATTAATTGAGACTGTTCTTTAATTGATTAAACTAATCTAACTTAATAAATTTTAGAAAAAATTTAATTTGATCTCTAATAACATAAACTAACACAAGAAATTAAAAAAATTTACAAAACAACGTCATTTTTATCTGAGGTGTCTTTTTAGGTCAGTATAAAAATGATATTTTTTATTTATTTATAAATATATTGTGTTAGTTTATGTTATTATAGATCAAAATATAAATATTTTAAAATTTATTGGGGTTGGATTGTAATTTAGTTAATTATAGAGCAGTCTCAAATGATTTTTTTCTTAGAATTATAAAATTTGATAGTTACACCCGCAATTTCAAAAAGTTTGATAGTTCATGTCCTCTATTTGTAGTTTACCCTTAATTTTAAGAACTAAAAGTGATTTAACTAGAAGAGAGAGGGTGCATGTGGCATGTGCTGAATGGATAAAAATTTAAGCTACGAGGACACGTGACATGTGCTGAATGGCTAAAATTCAATGTACTTTCACCAGTACTGGATGATTTTTAATGTACTCTCTTTGTTTGAATTTTATTGGATGAACTATGTAATTCACAGCCACAAAGCAATTTGAACTATTGTAAAAACACAAGATACTTTATATCTCTGAACTTTTTTTGATGAACTTAGTACTTTAAATACACATGAATAAAAGATCAGAAACGAACTGTGAACTTTACATTTTAAACTATGATTTTTTTTGAATTTTTGTAAAACATAAATAAAACTTAGCCACATGGATCTTAAATTAAAGCTTGTATTTCACCAATGATTTAAATTTTGATTTTAAAAATAATTGTAATTTATTTAGATAAGTTAATTTAAGATCTAAATAGGAGGATAAATGGTTTAGAATAGGAGAGCGAGGGTGCATATGGCAGGTGGCATGTGTTGAGTGACTGAAAATTTGAGATAGTAGAACTCATGTCATTTTCTAATTAAGTAGCCAAAAATATATGCGAGTGAGGTGAATATGAATTAATGGAACATGTGACATGTGTTGTGTGGCTGAAATATGTGTAAGTGAGGTAAATATGAGCCAGTGAGACTTCTGGCACATGTTGAATGATTGAAATTTAATGTAATTTCACGTGACACACTCTTTCTTTCACCTGAAATTCAATATTATTTCACGTGCAACGTTGCCTTCCTTAAATCCTGAAAGTACCTCTCAGCCGAACTTCAGTGGGAAACGTGTCGCAATCAGGTGAGACATGCCGCACATCTAAAATAATATGGGAAGGGTGCGCAACTCTCAACGATAGGAGGGAGTTCAAATGAGAACTCTACAGTAGTAAATGGTGTGAAAACTAAGAACTGCTAACCAACCAATCACAGCTCGACGTGTCCCACCCCTTTAAAGGTAGTTTGGGGTTAATGTTGCAGCTATCTAGAAGTAGCCACATGCCCCACTACCAATACTTACGAGCCACTCAAATGCTGCCACGTGTCTCACTCACTATTCCTTCCACCTAGCACTTGCACCATCTCTCTCCTTATTTAAAGCCATCAATTCATAAAATCAACCATTCCCAGCAACTTCAGATTTAGAAGTGAACTCAAGGCATCACTTGGCCACGTCAATTACAAAAGATACGTGACGAAATTTTAAACAGGGAGCAAGTTAGGAGTGGCCAAAAGAAATGGATTTGAAAAGGTGCTCAGTGCATTGGAACCAACCACAAACTAAAGATAAAAAAAAAATACCACATCAGAAACATCTTCTCCAGATGAAGTACCACCTATCGGGAAGAGATCCTCACACATGACTTCCCGATAGCGGTTTAGAAGCGAGTATACATCTCGTGAAGACGTTAAACTACATCTTGAAGGGAATAAACATAGTCTGTAAATTTTCTTTGTATATTTGCATTAAAGTAGTTATAATTTAGTTTGAGTGAGCTTTCGGTATTCATTGAGATCTATGACTTCATTTTATGTGTGGAATGACTAGAAATCACAACCATCCCATGCTCACCTTTCACTATAATATTGCTAAGTCCCTTACATTAAAATGCATTGACTATATTAACTTTTTGGAGAGCTTTGTTTAAGTAGGGGGAGTAACATAACTCATGCATATTCTGCTAGAGTTAAGTATGTTGTAAAATAAAAAATAATTTTCAGTAGATTTTAAATGTTGAGATTTAAAAATTCTAGTCAATCTTGATTTGCTAAAACTCCTTTTACTTAAACTGTTTAAATATGAAAAGGGTATTAAAACTAAGCTTAAATCACAGGGTAAGAATTTTGCTTTTCAAATTTAGACGAGACTTAAATGAATGAAATATCAGAAATGATTAGAACTTTAAAACTAAAGGGGACCGGTAAAATTTTCCAAAATTCTTAATTATCTAGTATTTTCAGGAGATCCTTTTTCTTGATTTGAAAACTTTTTTTATTAAAATTTCTATTTGAAAATTTACAAGGGGTATTGATAAGTTTTAAGTTTGGAATGATTTTTTACCATTGTAAGATTTCCAAATAAAAATCCAAAAGGAAAAGAAAAGTTCCCTAAATCTGTGAAAAATAAAGGAAAAGAAGTTCAGAGAAAAGCGGGGCTGAAGGCCATGTTTTGGAAAATCCTTTACGGAATTGAGGTTAAAGGCACAAATCCACTTTCTTTTTTTTCTTGCCAAGCACTTCTTTGCTTATGCTTATGATTTAACTTGAAACTTTTTCAAAGAAAAGATTTTGGGGAGGACCCTTGTGGGCACATAAAAGTTCTTAGAAACTAAAGATTTTGCTCTTTGAAAAACACCATTCCAAGCTCCTCTTTTCTTATGGTCTAAGTCTTGATAGAAGAGCTTTAAAATGAGCTTTGAGCCATAAACGTGTGGACTAACCCTTGCTAGCGTAGGTGGTTGTCGAGAAAGTTTTATGTGACTTGTTGGGAATTGTTGATCAAAACTTTTGATCCTAGTAATT
Source organism: Kalanchoe fedtschenkoi (assembly GCA_002312845.1). NCBI lineage: Eukaryota > Viridiplantae > Streptophyta > Magnoliopsida > Saxifragales > Crassulaceae > Kalanchoe > Kalanchoe fedtschenkoi. The sequence continues at coordinate 401,815 of NQLW01000011.1, forward strand.
CAAAAGTCCCAGCCATATTAAAAATTACATTTTCTACTCTGAGGAATTTAAATCCACCCTTTCTCTTTACCGCAACATCTTCCTTGACAAAGATGGGAGAATGGTAAGAGGAGACTCTTTCTACATGACATATTTGAGTGTTAGAAAATTGTATCAGAAATTTTTTATTTCCAATAAATCTGTCCAATCTCTTCCAGACATAAGATTTCCCTTGTTGTCCATTACACCATGTGAAGGGATCACCAGCGAAACCAAGGTCACTCAAGTCATCCATGCTACCATCATTATTTTTTCTTCCACCTTTTTTCTCTTACCATTTAATAATAACATTGTAGTAACCTTCCAGCAGCCAGGCACCTTTAATTCTCTGCCCAATCACGCTAATGTAGTCCCATAACTCCCTTCTCTGACAAGGGGCATACACTCCAGCATACCAATACACTAACCTCATATCATTTTTTATCTTCATAGTGATGGTATTACTATTAATGTCTTCTATAACTACATTCAGTTCATTCCACATAACTACAATATAGTGATTGTTGTCTTTTTGGTAAGAAAACTGAGAAACCTATACAGCCTCTTAACTTCTCCAATTTTGCAAGATCAACTTTAGGTCCCCAAATAGCCATGCTTGAACTTTCTATTTAATAATCATTCCAAGATTGTAATTTGTATCTTCATTTCTACTCCCCTGGCATTCTAAGATAGTAAGCTATCCATGTTAAAATATCAATTCTCAACTTCTTTTTTGAACCGAGTAGTTGGTCCTTTGGGAACAGTCTTGACTTTTCCTATCTCCATAAGTGCAGCTTTTCCATTCTCATTATTTTTCCCCATTTTCAGTTGATGACACTTCACCAACACCTTCTGGGCTTTTTGCACATAATTCCCCCGCTGAGTCACTCCTCATCAATTCCTTAGGTTCGTTAGCACTATCAGTGTCATCCATAGAATTTAGTGACACTATATTGTTAATAACTTCCACTTCTTTGTTAATATCATCTCTGAGAAATTATTTTTCTAGACTCTTTAGAGAGGAACTTCCAAGATTTTATTTAACCCCTTTATATTTAATATCTTCCTTTTGTAAAGAAACTTTAGAGTTATCCTCTTTTGGATTTGGTTTAACATCTTTTGAAAGCGTTTTAACTCCATCCTCCATAGACTGTAGAACCTCAAATCTGTTGCTTGGTTTGTCATATTTGATTTTGACTGAAGCCTTTTACCCCTTTTGCTTAACAATAGTCCACTCATCCACATGATTTTTCGTAGCAGGCTTAATCTTATTTACTCTCTGCCTCCTAACCTTCTGCACTCATAAACATGATGGCCCTGAATTTTGTACTTAATGTAGAATGCCATTTTGACTTCGTATATCAAATCATGCTAGTATGTTCTTCCATAACTACAATTAATCAAAATTTTTTGATGAAGTTTTTGCAATAAATCCACCTCCACACATATTCTAGCAAATCTTGCATTTGTTCTCAATTTTGTAGGCCAAATCAATTCTAGAAATTGACCTATTTGCTTCTCAATACATTTCAGGAAACCAACATCAAATAGATCGACACATAAGTACGAAAGTTGTTAAGGTGCCCTGTAGATATTCGGGAGTCTTTAAGTCGGGTCCGGCTGGTTGAAGGCTCGAAGGATCGTTTGGTGTGGCCGGAAATCGCTTCGGGTCGTTTCTCCCCAGCTGATTTCTTATCTACCATCTATCCAACTCAGGGTGGTCGTGATTTCGATTGGTTTTGGGCTCCATGGATCCCTCGGAAGATTGGGGGATTCCTCTGGCGGTTATTTAATAACGCCATCCCTGTGGATACCCGAATTCAGAGTAAGGGTCTTTCCCTTAGTTCGCAGTGCCGTTGCTGCGATCGGCCAACCTGTGAGTCGATTGACTATGTTTTTATTAATGGGGAGCTTGCTTGCTCTGTATGGTCTTCCCTGGGCAGAAGTCTAGATAAGCCGCATGTTACATCTTTGTTTCAGCTGAGATGGGCTTGGATACCATCAGGTCCTGTAAGGTCTCAGATTGATTTTGTCTCCTGTGTGGCAGTTGGATGCGGGTTGTGGGAGATTTGGTGTGAGCGTAATAGGAGGATCCACGACTCCATTCCTGGTCGGCGTCCTTTGCTCAAAAAAGTGGGGAGTTGGATGCTTAGGCTGCTGCCTCAGTTTAAGGCGAAGGTACCATTGCCTTCGGCCGATATTCTGGCCATAGAGAGTCTGCGTCTCCCTGTTCTACCTGTCCCGGTTAGTCGAGTGAGGTGGATTGCTTGGGACCCAGGATCGGGTCTCACCCTTAATACAGATGGATCTTCGGGGTCCCGGGGTTCTTCAGGAGGAGGGGTTATTCGGGGGATTCTGGGCGAGCCGAAGATGTTGTTTGCGTCCCGGTTCAATGCTTATTGTTCCAGCGTAGTTGCAGAGTATGAGGCTGCTCTACAGGGTCTTCAGCTGGCGCGAGAACATGGATTTCATGTTGTGGAATTACAGAGTGACTCGAAGGTGTTGGTTGACTCTCTTACGGGAGAAGGCGAATGCCCTTGGTCGTGTACCTATATTTTTCGCGAAATCAGGCAAGATTGTCGGAGTACGGGTTGTTCATGTGCTTCGTGAGGCTAATCGAGTTGCGGACAGGCTTGCTAATTTTGCCTTGGAAGTCGGATCCATTGTTGCTCTTTCCTCGCAGCCTTTCTCCGCGGAGGTGCGCGCGGCTCTTCGTTGGGATGGGATTCGATTTATGTCCTCTAGGCGTGTGTAATGGGTTTAATTTTTGCTTGTTGGGTAGGTGGTTCGGGTAGACTGGGTGCCATCCCTCTTCCCGTTTCTTCCTCCCTTTTTGTATCCTCTTTCAGACCTTGGTTTTAATAAATTTTTTGAAAAAAAAAAAACATAAGTACGAAAGTTTGATCCACAACAATTAATGATGATTCTCGCCTTAAATCAAACTGTAGAGTCCATCGAAATAGTCTGAACGCTGATGCCCAATCACATGAGTGCGGCATGTAAGGGCTTCAATTACATCTATAGAAGAGCTCAAATAAAACAGTACATGCCTTGCATCCATGTTTGCCGCCGTAACAGCTCCTTTTAATCTCCGGGATCACTTGATATACTGCATAATCTCAACAATTTGTTGTTTGTTTGCCATTGTAAATTTCATCACAACTGTGTTCTCTAATTACATATGAGCAGCTTTCATCTCCAAGGGTGAGAAGATTATCACAAGCTGTTTTTCCTTCCACATCACCAGATGCTTGGGGAACTTCAACGCCGGAAAGATCGCTTCTCCTGTCGTGCTGCCGTAATCTCCACATACGACTTGTCAATACCTACAACAGGCATCAATTCCTTCAAATTCACCTCCCGGTTGTTGATCACAATGACAGGCAAGCTAGCTAGAATAGTAGATTTTGAATGGAGGTCCGTTCCGGCCAATTTGCTCTCCTAAGCCTTCATAAGTTTATTCTTAATCTAACTTGGAAAGTTGTACTTCAATTCATACTCTTGCACAATTATTCTCCATTGAAAGTAAAGTTCAGCAAAGACAACATAATTCATAGATGTAAGCTAGAAGTTCATAAATCATAGAAGCATAGTTCATAGATGCATGTTCATAGGGACAAAAGTTTGTACTTCATTAATCAATCATTTTTTTGAGTTGTCTTCCTGGTTTATTGCGTTTGTCTTTTCAACTGGGATGCAAACTAGTCCTATAAATAATTCTTCTATGATCATGGTAAGCCACTGAATATTTTGACCAACTCTTTTTGTTGGAGTAGGACAGCAGAATATTGACTAGAATACCGAATGAGAATAAATGAAGACACAAGAGTTATGTGGTTCGGTCCTAGTGACCTACGTCCACGGGCAAAGACAATGATCTTATTACTTCAAGGAAGAGAATACAAGAGAGAGTTTATGGCTTTCTAATCTATCTTTCAAATAAATCCAGACTAAGTTTATATAGGCTATACTGAAATCCTAAAACAAATAAGATTTCTAATCCTAATAAGATTAGGATTTCTAATCCTAATAAGATTAGGATTTCTAAATATTAGAAAATCATAATTAAACAAAGTTTCCGTAAACTCAAAACTTCCTTAATAATGATGCAAGACATAACTCAACACTTTTACTTTATTTCGTGCTTCATTGCAGTCTGACCTGAGAATTTCTCTAATCTCCTCAGCAACTGTCAAAGCATAAGCAACAAAACTAGAGTATCCATATTTCTACGGAGCTCTAAAATTTCTGTTCTTTCACGGTCAAGAGCAATACTATGAGCCCATCTCATCTCTGAACTTCTGTTAGAATTCACACCTTCATTAGTCACCGGTTGATCACTAACTATCTCTAGAGTCTTTGTTGATGCTTCAACTTCAAGTTCCACCTTAAGATGAGCCTTATTTACTTCACTACTAACTTCCACATGCTTCGTAGCATGTTTAAACAAAGCATATTCATCAAAAGAAACATCCCTACTGATCACCGTCTTTCTGGAAGTAGGATCCCATAACTTGTAACCCTTAACTACACTAGCATGTCCCAAATAGATAGCTTTCCAAGCTCTCGGCTCAACCTTTCCATCACTAACATGATAATATGCTAGACAGCTAAATGCTTTTAAGTCAGAATAATCATAAGGTGTACCTGACCACACCCCATTAGGTGTCTTACATTTAATAGCAGTAGAAGGAGACATATTCACCAAGTGACAAGATGTATTGACCGGTTCTGTCCAAAATTCTTTGCCTAAACCAGCATTGGAGAGCATTAATCTAGCTCTCTCAATTAGCGTTCTGTTCATTCGTTCAACAACTCCATTTTATTGTGGAGTGTGCCTCACGATACGGTGTCTAACAATGCCTACATCAGCACAAAGATTATTGAATTCACCTCCAACGAATTCTAAACCATTATCTGTTCTGAGACGCTTAATCTTTTTCCCTGTCTGATTCTCCATCAATGTCTTACATCTCTTGAAATTTAAAAAAACATCGCTTTTCTTGGCTTAGAAGAACACTCAAACTTTTCTCGAAAAGTCATCAATGAATGTCAAGAGATTCCTTGCATCACCAAGAGAAGTAACTGAGACGGGCCCCACAAGTCAAAATGAATATAATCAACAGTACCCTTTATATTATGAATACCGGTTTTACACTTGACTTTGTGTTGCTTTCTGAGAACACAAAATGCTCATAAAAGTTAAGTGATCTTGTCTTCTGGCCACATAGCAAACCACGTTCGCTCAATAAATTCATTCCTCTCTCACTCATATGACCAAGCCGCATATGCCATAATTTGGTGTGATCCATCTTAGAATCTGCAGCTACATCAACTGAACCTTCAACTGTACTTCCTTGAAGCCCATATAAGCCTCTATTAAGCTTTCCGTTCAGTACTAGCACGGAGCCCTTCTTTACCTTCAAAGCTCCACCTACACCATGGAATTCATAGCCGCTACGATCCAGTGTACTCCGATAAATCAGATTTTTCTTCAAATCAAGAACATGGCGGACGTCTGTAAGAGTTATGACTATACCATCATGACATTTAATCTGAACATTACCAATCCCATGAATACTGCACTCTGCATTATTCCCTACTAGGACTGCACCGTTCTTCTTCTCATATGTCAAGAATCAATCCCTGAATTAAGTGATCTGATAGGTGCATGCACTATCAAGAATCCATTGTGAATCTGAACGATCATCATGATCAGAAATAGTATGGATGTTGTCTGATCCCTCAGACTTGTCCTCTACTAAACTAGCAGAACTCTCAGAGGTTTTCTTGATCTTTCCTTTCCTTTTAAGCGCTGGACAATCAGATTTGTAGTGACCCATTTGGTGACAATAGAAACACTAACCTTTGCTAATATCCTTCCTAGGGCTGGACTAAGACCGACCTTTAAACTTTCCTCTTTGTTTGTTGTTGTCCCTTGGAGAAGATCTTCCCCGAATAACAAAACTCTCCGCATGTTCATCAAAATCTTCTCCTTCTAATTTCCTCGCATCTCCTCAGACAACAGTGCTGACTTTACCTCCTCTAATGTTAATGTTTCTCGACCATATAACAGTGTTCACAAAACTACGCATAGATTTAAGTAGAGAGCACAATAATGAGATGACCACATCTTCATCCTTAAAATTCTCATTCATACCTTTTAAGTCATGAATGATTTTGTTAAACTCATCCATATGAGTTTGTAAGGAACTGACTTCTTTCATCATGAGATTAAAAAGCTGAGTCTTCAAGTACAACTGACCAGTTAACGTCTTCTTGTTGTACAAGATATCCAATTTATCCCATAATTCTTTAGTTGTTTCTGCATCTGAGACTTCACGGAGAATCTCATCCTTTAAGGATAAATGGAGTGCTTCAAGTGCTCTTCTTCCATCTCCTTAATCTCTGCACATGTCATATCAATGAGATATTTACCATCCAAAGGTCTCACAGTTACCTCATGCCACAACAAAGCCTTCATCTTTATTCTCTATGTCGCAAAGTTGTTCTTGCCATCAAAAGATGCAACATCAAACCGCAAAGAAGTCACCATCATGAAACCCTAAGCTCTGATACTAGTTTGTTGGAGTAGGGCAGCGGAATATTGACTAGAACAACGAATGAGAATAAACAAAGATTAAAGAGTTACGTGATTCATTCGTAATGACCTACGTCCACGAGCAAAAGTAATGATCTTATTACTTCAAGGATTTTTAAATATTAGAAAATCCTAATTAAACAAAGTTTTCATAAACTCAAAACTTCCTTAATAATGATGCAAGACATAACTCAACACTTTTACTTTATTTCGTGCTTCATTGCAATCTGACCTGAGAATTTTGTTGGCATAATAATAAAGTAAGTATGTCATTTGTTGCCTTTGGTGTCAGGTAAAAAAATTCAAGTTTTCATTCATTTAAATACAAAAAGAATTTATATATGTTTTCGAAGCACTAGGAAAGTGTTAAGTAAATATTTAAAAAGACGGATTTGTACCGCATCCTCATCTGTATTGAGTCCCCATTTCCAGTTGTCACACCCTCGGAAGTATGTTTCCATGAGTCTTGACAAGCATATTTTTGACCCTATATATCTGTCAATGTTATGCTTCAAGGATCAGTTGCAGTCAAATATATTCAGAAAGTCTAAGCCGAACTCAGAGGAGCAAGTAAGGCTTGTCAGAGGCACTAATATCCTAGCTAATGATTATTTAATCCTAGATGATTGGTTTTGGATTAAATTTGTCACTACGCAAAACAAAAACAAAGATGGAAGGGAAGTTGTATTCAGATTATGGAAACATCCTAGGATTTCTACTTCACCTAAGTTATGTGCAAACTCTCATGTTATTCTTGAAGTATAAATATTCATTCATAGTATATCATGCAATTTCAATAATACGGCATATCACTCCATAATTCACATGCAAGTCCGAGTTTTGGGTGTTCGTACGCAATAAATTATTGACTACAATTGATTTCATATTGTGTTGTTTCCCGATTCCGATCTTCGTAGCTCACAAATACTAGTCAAAGAGTGATACACTAATATTTCCTAAACATGCAGCAGGATAAATAAACTACTCAATATTTTAAGGCCAACTCTCGATTCTGGTCTGCAGTTGACTAGGGTCATTGACTACAACTAAGTAAAATATCCAAATCAATCCGATTCTGGTCTTCGTGGAATGGAATATCGTAGCCTAGAGGGTAATAGATTTAATCCTAAACTAAGTTCTTATAGCATGCATATTTAAACTTTGAATAAACACGTTCCTAGGCATTCATATAGTAATGGATGCAAGATAAATTCATCAATAAATTCTACACCAGTCATACATAGTATATTTAAAGAGCACGAACAAATATGGTTGAAAATACTTTTAATTGAACAATATGAATCCGAGTTCACAAAAACTTAGGATCCGTAGGACCCTAAAATAATGAGACTACTCATTACACATCATAGTAATACAATCACAATAATAATGAAAGTAAAACTAAAAAGATAGAAGAAGGCTTAGTCTCATGATGCTCCACTCTGAACGGCAGTATCTCTGGCCTCTTGTGTGTGCGAAGATGTGTAGAATGAGTCTAAGTCTTCTATTTATAGATGATATGTCACCCTGCAATTATCTTGTAATTTGGAAGGTTTTCAGAAGGAATCCTTATCGCTAAAAGAGTTCTTGAAGGTGAGAATTCAAATCTGCCTTTTTTGAACCCGACATGTGTAAACTGGACCTGGGTCGAGTTCCTTAAAAGGAAACTCGACTTGGGTCACGCGCTAACATAAAACTGTACCTGGTTCGAGTTATGGTTCTGCATATTTACATATTAGTCCCTGAAACTTCTTCTTTTGATAATTTGATCCATGAACTTGGCTTTTTGTCCGATTTAAACTCAGTTTGCACTGTTTTCATCTCTTTCCTGTTTGGAAGCCAGTATTCTTTATATTTAACTTAAAAGAGACAAATTCAACTATAAATCACAATTAATAACTTAGAAACGACTCAAATATACTAAGTATAAGTACTCAAATTTGGGTAAATTATTACTCTATCAAGTCTCTTCATAAAAATGCCATAGTCTTTGGCATTATTGTTGATCGCCACTTCATCTCTTGTCTCACTAACTTTGCTTATTTCACTGTTGTCTTTTTTAAGGTGTCTACTTTGCATGATGTATCAAATACAATGGCTTTCTGTAGGAAAAAAGGACAGTACCTCCATATTGAGCATTTTGTGAGAGGAAACAGAGTATATGTATTTTGTCTTACTTACCAAAGTAGCAGGTATGGTCTCATATTTATTATCAAACAACACTGCAAGTGCATTATTATCAATTATCTACGGCCGGATCTTGTATTGAAGACCATAAGCCATAAGTGTGACGATTAAAGTATTTAAATAATATCTATTTAGTTAGTCCAAGATTCTTGTAAGAGATTAATTAACAAAAAAAAAAGATTTTTGTTAGCTTTGTGAAGAAATTACCATGTTGAGTTTCTTGAGATATAGTTTTGGATATCGTGCCAACTCTCTGTCCATATTCCCCTCAAATGTCTTGTACCTCGCGTCTTTTTCGGAAGGACCCCAAGTAAATGTATCTGTATGAAACGAGATTCAATGTACATTCATATTAAGCAAACTTGTAATCAAATTTCATGGAAACAAAATTCATTGAGAAAAACTTGTACTCAAAAGTACATAAAATTTGTAATCAAAGTTTAAGGAAACAGACCTAAAATCAAAGTACATGAAAGTTGTAAGCAAAGTTATGGTAAAACAGTTCTTACCATTGCTGATGTCGTACTGAAGAATTTGTATAGAAGTGATTGATAGGACCGTCATTGAGAGCTGTCTTATGTAAATAAATTTTTAAATCTGGCTCAAGTAAGTTCAGGATCGATCTATAGGAACCAAGTTTTTGTCATGTTAGTAATCTGACAATATAAAAGAAAATGAAATATACAAATACAAGTGTAGGGTTTTTTATGAGATGAAAATAATCAGGGTTTAACCTGTAATGTTGCAAACAAGTAAGTAGTCAGTAAACAAACACGTAGCTCTGGTGACTAACTTGTGACCGTGTTCATCATCGATACTAAAGATGAAAATCTTTTAATGAATTGAACTCATCAAAGTATACATCACCTATCATCCATTCCATTAGTACTAGCTGACCACGTGACTAGGTGAAAACAATTGCTCCTACATTACAATTATCATACCCTTTAGCCAATAATATGAATTCCATATGTCTAATATGCATTGATTATGTTGTCAAGCTACCAAAAGACATACTGTGGTAGGGAGTTAAATCTAGGTTATAGTAGCCTAAAGCTAACCTAGATTATATTTGTTAGAGGTGTTCACTATATGGTTAAAACCGTTAACCGAGAAATTCGGTTCGGTTAACCGACAAATTCGATTCGATTAATGGTTAATGTTATTTAAATTTTTGATTAACCGGTTAACCGATTAACCGAATCAAATCATGTCGTTTATTTCGTAGGACACTGCCGTTTTGATCTTCTCCCTTTCATTTATTTTCCTCCATTGGATTTCGATCTAGGTCAAGCTCAACCGAAGCCGACACCCGACAAGGACAAGAGACAAGCCCTCTCCGTCTGTCGTCTCAACCCTGTTGCCGCAGCGGACGAGCCTCGTCGCCCTATCGGAAGAGAGGGCAGTGGAATGAGGCGTCATCATCTGACGTTCTCTCGAATCGAGATGAGAAGCAAGAGTAGCCAAATCGACTTCAGAAAAGAAGGGTCCTTTGAAGGTCGTTGTTGACTCAATCGAAGGCGCACAACTTGGACTCTTGAATCTCGTGGTATGGCATCCCTCCATTTCTCGGCATCTCCATTGCTCGCTGATGGAAAAACACCACTAATCGACCGAGGAAAATTTCAGGAAGAATAAATGGATTAATAATTTAGGGCAAAAGTTGTATCTCCATTGCGGTGAGGTCAGGATACTATGATTCTTTATATTTTGTGCTTTTCTAAAGCTGTTGGTGCCTTTATACTCATTGTTCTTCATGTTCTGAAGTTTGATTTTAAAGTCATGTTTTATCTAATGCTTATTTTTCATATGATGATCACGGTTGCCCCTTTCTCTTTACAGTGTGTTTTGCTTTTGATTGTTGTATTACTCATCTGTACATGTTTATGAGTCCAAAAAACTGTGAAGCCAAATTCCATCATAAACTACTTAATTTGTTTGGCTGTAGATGGCTTTTAACTGTTCATTGTTTTGCTCCGAACTTAAGGCCACAAAACTATGACATGTTCTCATGGTATTGTTACTGAACATGGAGCTGTCCTCAGGGCGCCAGTTTGAATACATTGGTTCAACACTAAAAAGATTTGATAGACATTTTCCTCATCCTTTGGCACATCAACATTGAAACATTTTTCTATCCAAGATTGTTATTTAAGCTTGTATGATGTAAGTTCTTCCTTTATAACTTCTGCCATTAAGATGTTTATGAATGCATAAACAGCTGCAGTTTGGAAACACACATGAGTGACTTCATATTTTCTTCTTTTATCTACTTATTATATTTATTTCCTTTGGGTACTTTGTGTTTTGTGCTCTAGTAAAACTACAGGTCTTCCAAGCTACCATTCTATGTTTTGATTCAATCCAATGCATAAACTACAGGTTTATTTTAGTATTAACAGCAAGGTTTCTTTAGTTTCTTGACAATTCGGTTAATATTTCGGTTAAATTAACCAATTTTTGTGTTATTCGGTTAATCGGTTAAATTAACCGAAATTAACCGAATTTTCGGTTAACGGTTAATGATTTTTTCGGTCGGTTAATCGGTTCGGTTAATCGAATTTCTTATTCAGTCGGTTAATAACCGAATTTACACTCCTAATATTTGCCTATAAACATGCACATGTTTATTTGCTACTTGTGTAGTTGATATACGCTTAAAGCCTCACAATTAAATCACGGTAAGAAATCATGCAATAATACAATTCATTCATTTAGGTTTTCATGTTATAAAGGTAATCATTTAGTTGAAGCACAATAAGCATAACACCAAAACAAGAATTTACTAAGAACAATTATCTCACAATACTACATCACAAGTATTGCACCTGAACTATACATGGATTTAGCCACAAAAGGCCATAGGAAAGAACATAACCAAATCAGAAGGAATAATGTCCTGACAAAGAACGCTCTCGCTTGCTGCTCACCAGTAGGTCTTTAGTGTTGAAAATTTTGAACTAACCCCTGACCCGGTGTTGAAGCTCCCCCTTTAAGCTCTCTTGAGCTCTCTTTAAATAGGAACAAAGTAGCTTAGAGTTCAAGCCACGAATATGGGCTAATTCCAGATGAAAATCTTTGTGGGATAATTATGAAATTCAGATTTGTTGGCTTAAAGAAATCAAAATCGGTTTTTGAGGTCGCATTTGGAAATAACATGTCCATCAACATTGACTGTCTTCCTCGCAGAAATATGTTGCGACTTGAGCATTTACCCCTCTATGGAAGTTGTAGATAACTTGCTTATCTCTCTATAGCCGCTTGAATTGTACAAATCAGAATTTTGGTGTGAAAGTTATGGCTCACACAAGTTTATATACTCTGCTAATTCAGGATTTAGAAACTGCTACTTGTCACGTGCATGTCATGTGCCTACCGCGCGCGGCCAATGCCACATTAGCTCTCTTTCCTTCCTTATTTGTATTACACGTGTATCTCCCTCGCTACTTCACCGCACGCGTGGTAGCTGTCCACTGCGTGCGGCTCTTGCGCTCGATTGACTTGCAGTCTTTTGCCAGATTTTCTTCTTTGTCCGAATTATGCTCCAAAATTCTCCTTTTTGCATGTTTTCGCATTAAGACCTAAAATAAGTCTAAAATACAAAAACTAGCTAAAAACAATAAATAACACTTAAAAATGGTCAAGAATTAGGTGAATTAAGTATAAATGAGACATAATAATTTAGTCTCATCAAATACCCTACACTAACCATTGATCGTCCTTGAGCAAGAAATAAAAACGCAAGACATCGCAACAAACAAATGTATCTCATTATGTATTTTATTTTTAATTTATCCTCACTTCACCATCCATCCATCATTAGAAGTCGCCACCTAATTCACATACAACATCTAACAAATAATCATAATGAAGACAAAGTCATTGGCAATCAATCTTATGTAGCTACTTGTATGCACCTGCTTTCGCATGTTTCAAATTTTATCAAGAATAACCAATAATAATAATGTTTATAGTATGAACAAGGAATGAGCATGCCATAGTAGTTCTACACAAACACTGCCTACCCTACACCAAACTGGGAGTAAGTGGATACCCAATCCGTGATTTCACTCCATGTTAGTGGGATATCAGCTGATGGCTTAGGACACAAGCTCATTTTTAGAGGATCTTGACAGTTTAAACTTTATAATCATTATGAAAATATTAGATTTTTTAAAAAAACTCTATCAAACAAGTTTTTTTCTTTTTTTCTTTTTTTTCAAGTTTCTTGTAAAAACTTTTTCACTCTGATTTTTATGGCCTTTGGCTGAGAGATTTTTTTGTTGTAATTTTTTTATCTTTAACATTTTTATAAGTCATGCCTTCAAAAGAAGATAAGTCACACATATAGCACAATTTTGAAAAAATTTTAACGGCATGAACTCATAGGCAATACTCAAACTAAGTAATTCATAGACAAAATCATTAAAGATCACTTCAATTTAAGTATCGACATATTCTAGAATGTTTTTTATTAAAAAGGACGATCCCCTGGAAGTTTATTTTAAAGAACCAAAAAGCCTGTTTCGGGGCATTACAAAGAGCAGCTCATACGGCTTAAGAAGAAATCCAAAGAGTAACAAAGAAGGGCCAAAAGGCCTACAAGAGAATACCCCAATAACACCTTAACTAACCACTCACGACCACAATCAGGAAAATCCTATGATCGCCATAGAAATATCGACGATGACGGCTGGCCAGAGCTACAAAGCCAGGCCAGCACGCTTACCAAGCAGAAAATCAAGTCCTCCACCTCGCGATCCCTTGACGATCCTCACTGAGGCACCTCCTCACCGATTGGTGACATCGTTCCTCCAACTTCTGCACCTCCATCATATCTGAAGCATCCATAGCTTGCAGCACCACCGCTTGATTGATCACCTTATCCACTCCTTTAAAGCATATGGTACTCCACCCCTCTCGGAGCCGCTCCACCGCTTCCAGATATCTCCAAGGAGGCTCTTTCCAACCTTTTTAACTATTAATAAGCCAAAAATTATCACCTTGAATCTTAGAAATTTGGATATGACTTTTATCAGCTATGTCCAACGCAGTAAATAAAGCCAGCAACTGAGATTAAAATTCATCCCTACAACTGTTCAAAGTGAGATTGCCGCTCAATATAAGGTTGCCTCCATTGTCTCTAATCACAAAACCCCCTTTTCCAGTTAAACCGACAACAACACCATGTAAATTCAAGGTGAATCCCTGAGCGTTTGCAGTCTATTTGACCCAAACCCCTGGTTTTTAGGAATATGCAAACTGTGGAAGACCACTTCCTCATACCATGATGCTGTCCTGGCAGGGGAAATGAGGAAATTGTGTTGCTGCAGCTGGAAAACAATTTTATGAATAATGGACCTCAGATCCTCTTGATGATCAAAAATAACCTTGTTCCTCCATTTCAAGATTTCCCAAATCGCTAAAACGAAAGACAAATTTTTGAGGCAGCCATATTGTGGAATTGTTGATGTTTCCTTAATCCAAATATAAGCAGCCTACTTAAAGGAAGACAGATGAAGATGCACTAAGAAAATACCCTTCAGGAATTTCCAAACTAGAAGGGCAGTGTCACTGAAAATAAAGAGATGATCTAGGGTTTCTTGCTGGCTGGCTGTACAACACCTGCATTTAGATACAATAGGGATTTTTGCTCTGCGGATGATTTCATCAACAGGAATAACATTATTCAAGCACTTCCACAAAAAATAGCTGCACTTAGAGGGAAGCCAGGCCTGCCAGAATTTAGTCCCCTGGTCTTGCTCCTAATGATTGTTGAACACTTGGGAAGTTCTGAATTTCCTTATACTTAGTTGCCCATCTTCAGATTGTGTCCAAATAATGTAGTCCTCTGAATTCCTAAGAGTTATGTTATTTGCAAACTGCTGTAACTCAGCTGGTAAGGCTGAAATATACATATCATTCTTCCTTTGATCATTCCAAATAGCAACAAAAGTATCATTAGGCAAATCACGTTGCTCCACAACAGAAATGTCCATTGACCACCATTTTTTATGCCAAAAACTAGTAGCACCCTCACCAATTTTCTAGAAACTTTTAGCACTCAACTCACAAATGATAGGAAATAACTCTTTTCATAGTTTAAAATCAGTAGCTGAGATACTTCAATGTTGGTATTTATCATGCATAAATTGGGACCAAATAGATTTGTTTTGCAGAAATTTCCATGCCAAATTGCTCTTCCAAAAATAACTGGAATTAGACAAAAGTTTTAAATTTAACCCACCTTTTGTAATGAGCTTAGCAATCTGATTCCATGAAATCCAGTGGTACCTCTTTTGGTCTCCACTACTCCATAAAAAATTAGTACTACACTTCTAAATCTGCTGCACAGTTTTCTTAGGAATTGGTAAAACTGACATAGCATATAAGGGAATGGAATAGAGAATGGAAGATATCATTACCAACTTTCCACCCCAAGACAGTAAATTGGTTTTCCAACCTGTAATTTTCCTCCTGATCCTCTCTAAAATATACTCAAAATGAATAGATTTGATTCTTCCATTAAATAGAGGAATGCCCAAATAGGTTGAAGGAAGATTTCCTTTTTGACAGTTCAGGATTTCCTTGATTCTCCTATTCTGAACAGAACCAGCCTTGTCAGACAAGAAGAATTTACTTTTTTCTTCATTGATGACCTGACCTAAGGAACAACAAAAATCATCCAACAGCTTCTTAAGATGCTTCACCGACCTGCTAGCCCTATTGGTAAAAATCAGAACATCATCAGCAAAGAGCAAGTGAGAAACTGCTTTAACTCTTCTAGCACAGGAAATTTCTTTAATCTTCAAAAGCTCAATTCTTCTCTGCATCACCAGAGTGAAAAGAGCTGGAGACAATGGATCACCTTGTCTCAAGCCACAATCTTCCTTAAAGAAACCAGATAGTTGGCCCTGTACCTTAATGGAGGACCAGCAGTAGTTGTCGAGCCTGTAAATCAGATCAATCCATTTCTCCTCAAAACTAAAGGCTCTCATAGTTTCATGTATAAAAGACCATTTCACCTTATCATAAGCCTTGGATAAATCAAGTTTCAAGACTAAGTTATAACCCCTTACTTTCTTATTCAGATCCCTCATTAATTCATGAGAGAAAGAAATGTTTTCCATTATACTTCTCCCCTGAATCAAGTTTCTGTTTCATTGTGTGTTTGAGGCTGCTTTCCTTTTGCAGCAACGTGTCTAAGCAGTCTTGCGAGTTTTCACAGGCTGGGCAGTTTTCCGCGCAATCATTTTTAGTCTTGGGATTTTGACAATAAGATTGCTCCGCATGACATTTGAATCTCTTTCACGCCCATTGGATTCCTTGTCAGTGTGTGGATTTAAATCTACGTCATATCTGGTATGATCGTCCATTTCTGCGTGCACTTGTCCATGTTCCCGCATGTAAGTTTTTGCAATGTTGCACACATCTTCCATTGATGATAAATCTTCAATGTGGGGAGTTGCTAGCTCTACACATCCTTTCTCAAGAGGTGTAACTGTCTCCTGATTTTTTGCGGGTTCGGTTGACTTAGAATCGCCAAAATGTTAACATAACTGTCTTTTGTAAATTGTTCATGATGTTCACTAGTTCCTCAGACTCAGGAAATGCATGGATAGCTGATGCGTACACAGTAGCATATTCTCTGTTGGCTGCAATAAAAAGTTCAGCATGTGTTCGACCAAATGGATAGCTGATGCGTACACAGTAGCATATTCTCTGTTGACTACATTAAAAAGTTCAGCATGTCTTCGGACAACACCAAGTCTGGAAGTAAGTTTACCCTATAAAAAATACATGTTACAACATTTTAGTTTGAACTAATATGCATAAAGTTTTATCCATGTTATATTGCTACATATTTTGTGCCTCGTCATCCAAATCTTTTCTCTTAATCCTGTCTATTTCGTTGTGCACACTGCGGGGATGTGAAATATAGAGTTAGCGTTTGTCACAAAACACAAAACACAACAGAAGGCACAACAAACAACTGTTTTATGACAAATGGATTACAATAGTGGAAGATATAAGTGGAACTAACAAGTGATTCATTATCTTCATCCCATGAGGAGTCACACGTATCAACATCTGGGCTTATTGTTCTATCTTCCGCAATTAGGTTAGCAGAGGTGCCTGAATTGTCTAACAAGTTAACATCACCCAGTGCATCTGCTTATGTCATCATTGTTGCAAGTGTTTCCTCACTGTCTGGGTCAAACCTGTTTAAGCTTATCCGGACTAAGTCTTCTGCTGCGGACGTCCTTTTTGCCAAGCTATAACACAACAATCGAAGTAAATGTAAGATAAAATGCTAAAAACATTTCACTAAAAAACAACACACAAGATATGAATTAAATAACATGACAAAAAAAAACACAAACCTTTTTTGGGTCCAACTCCTGCGTGCTGTGTTTTGGATCAGAAAATTTTGATTTTTGGAAGTCCATAAGCTGTGCTCCAGTTAGCGACGAGATGCAAGGTGTGCGATGTTGTCGTTGACCTTGGGCCTCTTTGACATGTTTTGCATACAGTCTCTTTAAATAACAAAACGAATGTTACATTAGTTTCAGATCTAAATTTTCTGTGTTAATCATAAATTTACCTTACCAATAATAACAAGATAGGTCCTCTAAAATGAACCTTCCGATTGCCCCTTAACCACTCTTTTACGTCAATCATATACTGACACCAATTTATATCAGCAATCATGTCAACATTGCTGATCGAATTCAGAAATGAGTGTTTGACAAAATTGTTGGTGTTGCTCTCAATGATCCTATCGCTGAATAACACCCCAAAGTCCAACTTAAACCCCAAGCCAACTTCTTCATCTTCAGCCATTTTTTATTTTATTTGCGCAGGTGTTATCAATGCTTTCATTGTTCCATGGTGTTGTCTCCATTTTGCTACGAGTCCCTTATTCAGTTTTGCTCTGTTCAAATCATGACTCAGTTTCTGTGACCCTTTTGGTATGCCAAACACCATTTGCACTTCATCTTGTGTCATTTTTATCCGTCCATCAGGCAGGGCGAGTTCGCAAGTTGTTTCATCAAAATTATTCACTAACCAGAATGCTAATTTTAGTGGAAGCTCATCCACATATAAATGAAGAACTTCCTTAAAGCCTATTGCTTTCACTGCTTGGATTTTTGACGGACTCTTCCTGATATCCCTCAAAACATCCATTAGTGTCTTAGGCGTAGTTCTTGTACATAATGTTCCGTCTGTCTTATGTGTAGTGTGCCTCAGTTTTGCTGCTTACGTGCTTTTTTGTGAGTTGTTGGATGTGAAGATTTTGCTGTTCTTTTCCTTTTCAATTCTGCAATTGGCCGACTCATGAAATCTGAATCTGAGTCGTTATTTTTTTGTTCATTTGTTTGGTGTTTTGATGCAGCTTCACTAGGACCCTCGTTTGGCTTCTGTGACTTAGGTTCGACACTCTTTTTTGCTGCGTTTTGTATTCGCCGACTGAGTTGACAAAACTTTGCATGACTTGTCTGTCTTCCTGCAAACTCGGAGCACATTCCAATAAAAAACACAACGAACATAGCAGAAAGCAAAACATGAAAACTCTAAAGAGAAAACGCAACGAAGATTGCGGAAAGCACAACACGCAGAGAAAGCACAAGACACAAAGCACAATAACATAATACCAACAAAATAACACAGCAGATGGAAGCAGTTTTGATTATCTGAAGCACATGACAAATAACACAAAATACAACGTACATAACAGGTCGGACAACACTCAGACCAGGGTTATAACAAGTTAGAACATCAAGCACATTAACACACAAACAACAAAACACAACAAGGGTAAAACAATTGAGTTGATAAAAAAGATATTGCTGTAAAAGAAAAGCACACGGTGCTTGCAAGTATTCAGAAAGCACAACACAAAGAAAAACAAACAACACGAATAACACAAAGCACAATGAACATTGCAGAAAGACAACAAACAATCTCTGAAGAGAAAGCATAAGACACAGTCCTCAATCGACACAAAGCAGATTGAGGACATGAGCGTATAACTAGTCAGAACGTACAATGAATAAAAACACAACAGATGGAAGTAGTTTGATTCCATTGAGGAAGTACACCACAGAAATAACAAACCAAGCACATTAACTCACAGACAACAAAACACAAGACAGAAACAACAAAACATTAAAGTTGAAAAACACGTCAGAAAGCATAAGCACGAAGAAAAACGCACAACACCAAATTTGGGAACATTGCAGAAAGCACAAGACACATTTAGTACATGAGAGTACAATAAAGAAAAACATAAAAAATAAAACACAACACCAATAACACAAAGCACAATGAACATTACATAAAGCACAACACTCAATCTCTGAAGAGAAAGCATAAGACACAGACCTCAATCGACGCAAAGCAGATTGAGGACATAAGCGTATAACTAGTCAGAACGTACAACGAAAAAAACAAAACAAACGAAAGTAGTTTGATTCTGTTGAGGAAGTACAACACAGAAATAACAAAACCAAGCACATTAACTCACAGACAACAAAACACAAGACAAAAACAACAAAACATTGAAATTGAAAATTCCGTCAGAAAGCACAAGCACGAAGAAAAATGCATGACACCAAATTAGGGAACATTGTAGAAAAGCACAAGACACATTCGGTAAAAAAAAAACACAGTACTTCCGTCTAATACCAAATTTGGAAACATTACAGAAAGCACCAGATCAAACTACCAAAAAATAAAACAGAACACACAAAGTACAAAAATAAATACACGCCCAATTAAAATACATACCTCTTTTGTTCTTGCTTTGTGAGGCCACTACTCGCTCAATAACAACATCGGACTCTGTAGATTTATCTGGAAAAAACATTTGCGAGAATAATTTTCGTTTGGTTGCATATTTTAACAATAGAATGATATTTTTCATACGCACCAATGTTTTACGCTCTCTTTAGAAGTTCCATTATTTGAAGTGAACTTGTTTTTGTAACTAAAACAAGTCAGAAAAAAAAATTCAAAAACACAAGTCCAATTTTTTTTCATCGCACCAATTTTGGAAATCATGGTAGTTCTGACCTCAATTGGATAATCGGTGGTAGTTCAGGCCCCTTTTGAGTTTTATCCCTTTCAAAAAATATCAAAAACCTAAAGTTCTCAATGAAAAACACAAGTCACTATATGAACACCCAGCGTCGTTTGAAACCCATTACCCAACTACCAACATCCTGCGTCCGTCAAAACCCAAAACAGAAGTCACAAAAGTACAATTTCAAAAACATATTAAAATCCTAAAGTTCTCAACGAAAAACGCAAGTCACTATACAAACACCCATCGCCGTTTGGAACCCATCACCCAACTACCAACATCCTGCGTCCGTCAAAACCCAAAACACAAGTCACAAAAGTACAATTTCAAAAACATCAAAATCCTAAAGTTCTCAACGAAAAACACAAATCAGTATACGAACACCCAGCGTCGTTTGAAACCCATCGCCCATCATCCGGCGTCGTTCAACACGACATAGTTATTTTTCTTCTCCCCATTTTGCCCCTAAGGAAGACAACACGCGACACGTCACTGTGTCCAACACCCAACATACGACACCTGTCCACCACCCCCAGCCATTAGATCATCTCAGCCAACAGTCAAGATTAAGTTCTCAGTTCTCGCCAAATTTGGGGTTTCCAGTGGAACCCCTCCCTCTATAATGAGAACCCTCACTATTTATTAAGAGCTGAGAACCCCCTAATCTTCATCCATCTTCAGATCGGACGGTCGAAAATGATCTAAATATATTTTTAAGGGATAGGTGTATTTTGATCTTTCGATCGCGGCCAATGATATTGCGTCACGTGCCTCACTACACTCGTTTTCGACCACCCAGTGGATGACACGTGTCCCACTATCTCTTTTATATCTCACTCACACACATTTTGGCCAATCAGGACGCGCCACGTGCCCCACTATCTCCTCCTTTTAGCCAATTAGAACGCGCCACCCTGTCACACACCCCCTCTCTCCTGCACTAAACTCATTTCTTCTAATTCAAAGATAAACAAGAGAGAGAGAGCGCGCGCTGAGATGTCACGTCTGCATGTGTGACACGTGTCCATGCATGCACGAAAGTACATCAAGACTCGGATATTTTTGCCCCTCTGGACACGTGTCGCGCACCGAGAGTGGACACTTGGCAGCATCTAAGCGAATCTAGGCAAAAATGAACGAGGATGAGGGGGGGTTTCAGCTCTTCATGAATAGTGGGGTTCTCATCCGATCCCCACCCTATTTACATATATATATGAAAACAATAATCTAGTCCTAATAGGAAAAATATTTCTTAAATCATTGTGAAATTTGTAAATACTTGAGCGCCAAGGACTTCAAATTAGAAGTAAATATCTTGAAAGATTATATATTAAGGCTTAGAAATTTCAAAATGTTCATCTGTCAAGACGGGATTTTGCTATTTGAATTACAACTAGTTTCATGAATTCAACATCCTTATTCCTTTGCTACAACTAGCTCCCAAATGGGTTGCGACTTAATTTACAACTTCACTTCTTTTCTTATCAATAATGCCAAAATAATAACTTCTCACCTAAAAAGAAAGTTAATTTTACTAGATGAATTTAACTTTTGTGATTAAAAAAATTGAGTTGACCAAAAAGCAAATAAATGTGAATTTAAGGATTAATTATAGGTTGAATATGAAATTTAAATAAAAAATCATACTAGATTAGGACGGCCCAACCTACCTAGTCATACTAATCAACAGGGTTGGGCACCATCCGGTCCGCCAATGTTAAACGTTAGAGACAGAATCAGACACAAGAGCATGTGATTGAAATGGGGTGCAAAATGGTTAGGGTTTCTAAACCTTTTTGGACCCGGCAGACATGCATATATCAGCTCATGGTGTGTTTGGGATGGGGAATCTGGCAACTCTTCGATAACAAGTTCTTGTCCATTATTGTCAGGCTCCTAAATCCAATTTTTGGTACTTGCACCGAAATCCCTTTTTGATGCGTTTTGCTGTAGTTCAGCACCTCTTAAGCTTCAAAGTCGTCATAAACTATTTAATCTATCAACTACAAATACAAAAAATCAAGAAAACCCAATTATAAACATAATTCAGTTCAGATTCATTAAATAACAAAGTGATGATTAGTTAAATTCTTAACTGATCAATGCACAGTCCAGGGTGTCATATTTTTCATATTTGGAAATGCAGTAGCAGCCTTCCTGAACTGTATACGGGTTCGGAAACCAATGCACAGTCAACAGAATATGTTGCCACTCAATGAATGAATGACTCAAATCAGACCACAAGCACTCCAATAGAAAACTGTGTTATATCAGTGGCTTCACATTTCACCCCAGTTGATATGAAGTACTATCCAATGTTCCTTTGCTAGTCATGGAGGAAGTTTTCAATGAACACTGATGGAAAGCAATTTGGGACATATGATGCATCCACAAGATTAGTGTGGTTGGAATTAATAAACAATTTAGATACAATAGAGTACACAAAAAAAACATGGTTATCACTTATCAGACCTGGATCAAATATAACTCAAGAGTCAGATGGGGAGGATACTGAAATACTTGCACTAATGAAATGGTGAAGTGGTTTACCATGGGAGAACTTCTCTTGGAATAGATGGCAGGTTTGGGATCACATAGTTTCCTCTTTCTCAATGAACTTGAGGGAGATATAGGAATCATCTCAAAGTTGAAGGCTACAGAGCCAGATTCTGGTAATAGAAATCTTGATTTAGTAAACAAGGTACACAAAAAGTCCATACAAGTCTCGGTTCTATTTTAACAAAGCACATATAGAAGCCATTTGTACAATTTGGTAACGAGATCTTGAGAAAAGACAATTTTTGTTCACATGATAACATTATCATAATGATGCAACAACGGCATTTTAGATAGCAGTCACAAGTCCAGACACAAATAATAAGTTAAACATCACAATCCAAGCCACACCTATAGAATTACATCACTGCAACAAAATCATAACCTTTTGAGAGAAACTGTCATCTTTTTTTTTCCAGCTCATAAGGCACGATCAGCATAAATGTACACAAAAAAGTTATGTCGAACCGGTGTTTGTAGTAGAAAGTAATTTCATATTATATTTAGGGGACCAGTTTGCATACGTAGGATGGACTATATCCTAATCTTAATGGTTTTCTGTTTTCGTACCTTAGGAGGACTCAGTCGAAACCATAATTATCATGACGACGTCAAGGTATCGCCAGGACGACTAATCGTTACAGCGGACGGCTAATTGTTTAAAGTTGATCACTAGTCTTTAAGTTTATAAGATATTTAAATTTACTTAACATATAATTAACATTTCAGTATGATAATCGGGATGCCAATTTTAATTATATTTTAAAAGTATTAAGGTTTAATTATAATATTTATATCCAAAGTTTTACATTTTCATGTTTAAGGGGTAAATTTCATATATTGAAAGATTTTGGGGTATGATTGTATTATTTAAAACTTATAGGATCTATTTAAATGAAAACAACACATGTTTTTATTTAACTCATTCCTTTGTAACTCTAAATTGGATGCTGCCTAGGCACTTACCACCAGATTTTCCGCCTACCTTCAAACTTGGCTGTGGGATTTCAGTTGTCTGCGACCCATCAGACGATTAAGTTTCTGCTCTATCAATTTCAATTTCTATTTCGACATGTAGACGACGAGTCATTGACTTGGTCAATTAGGATACCAAAGCGACTATGTAGACGCCGAGGGCTCATTTAAACAAGTCGTCCGGATGGCTAAGAATAGAAAATCGTCGGGACTCTTTGACACCAAGGTGACGACGTGATAACAATGCTCTAGACTCAAGACAGATTATTGAGTTCCATCTTCCTAATATTTTATGGCGGATGCCACAATTGTCGATTGAACTAACAGTAACAGTACGCTGCTCTTGTTGGTTCAGTCTCTACACTCATACAGCTAGACACTTAAAACTTTGTACAAACAGGAAAACAGCTGTCAACATTTACAGTTCACTGGAACCAAATAACATACCATGGTCTCCTCCCATTCAAGATTTTTCTGAGCCACCTTCAACTGAACCAAGGATTATTGACGAAATCCAACGATTTGTGAAGCCCCAGTTGTTAATTGAACTTAAACTAACAGTAGACTGCTTTTGCTGATCAGCCTCTAAACTTCTACAACTAGACATCGCAAACTTAGTACAAACAGGATATCAGCTGTAAATATTTATAGTTCACTGGAATCAGATAAATATCATACCATGGTGTCGCCCCTATTCACGTATTTTCCGTGCCACCTTCTTCCCATAGTTTGGTTGCCTTGGATATAAAAACACTGCTAATAACATAGAGCAAGCTAAACCAGATATACCGCTAAAGGGTTGACCTGGGTGCGTGCCCTTGATCCATACAGCAAATTCAGGCTGGTATGTCAAAAATCCCCCCTTTTGCAATACAAAAGTTGAAGCCATCATGCCAGCCCGTAACCCTATTGGTGTAGAGAGACTCCCTTGGCTTCTTTCCTTTGCCCCAGCTAGAGCCAAAGATAGCAACCACAGCCCAGGTATAGCATTCAAAGACCTAGGATTTTATCACAAGAGAGATTCTATTTACAAGGGAACTTACCCTCATGGTATAATTTCTGCATATGAGACTTACAGATCTGATAATTACCTGGAAAAGAATGCATGAAAGAAAAATTGAAATGTCAAAAACACTACCAACCTTTGAAGTATTGAAAATGTGAATCCAGATATGATGATTCCAAGATGGAATCCCAAGTCTTTTTCAATTTCCGCAGGCAGCCATGATCTGAATAGCAGCTCTTCTACAAGCACTACCCCTGTTGCACTTATAGTCCCTTGAGCAACCAGTAAAAGAATTTTTCCAGATTCCTGAAGCCAAGTTAAGCCTAACGAAGGAAAGCAGGTATGCCACGATAGACTTGCGCAACCAATTACCATATTAACATACTGAATCGACAAGATAATCAATGCTCCACCGATGTATGCCCTCAAATAACATTTGAACTGCAGCAGAGGATGTAACTGACGTACATTAATGAATCGAGGCAAAAGACAGAGAAAATAAGAGAAAGACTAACACAGTAAAATATATCGAGCAGCATAGCATGTTTAAAGATGAAAGCTGACATTTAACGGTAAGGGTTCTTTTAGGGCTAGGGGTCAACAAAATAACCCATGATGGCTCAAAGTCTGACAAAAGGAACGAGCAGTCCGTTACAAAATATATTTCATTAGATCTTCAGAATACCAAAAAAAGCGTATTATTTTTCACATTTATCGTTAAGATTCAGTACCGCAGAAGAACGTGACCAGGCATGAAGGCACAAAAGGCTCTCATCTAAAATGACACAACAAAGATACTAAGTAATACCTCAGGTAATGTGAAATCCAGTCCATACTGTTCAAGTGGTCTATCATATCCACGAATTCGTTTTCCCCACAATGTAATGAGTATCAAAACAGCAACATACATCCCGATGATGCAAGTGAGCTCAGCAACTATGGAGGGACTCTTGGTGGCCCATCCTCGTGCAAGTGTAGGAAGTAGAGGTATGTAAACGGGTGACCACAAAAGAATTACCATGCCCACAAATCCAACGACCCTACGGAAATGAAGAAGATTGAAATCTGACTTCAATGATATAAACGTCTTGTAATTTATAGCATATCCTTATTTCACCTTAAGAATAGTACTAATATATCTCAAATTCAACATAAATCCCACATACTAGTCCTCTTCAATAGAAAAACAATTATAGGAAACAGAACAGATGCATTATCTGGTTAACAGTTGTGTTGACTATACCTGTGAACTACCAGTTCGATAAATGATTACAAAGCAATGACTGCCTATTCTCACATCATTTACTTGATAAAAACTAATCACTTCTTAGACAATGGTACATTTATGAATCCAAAGCTAATGTCAAGCCCATCCCTTTTGATTTTATAAACTATTTTGCTGCTAAGTCGTGTAAAATCTTTGCGCTTCAAACTTACGCCAATTCTAAAAGACATGAAAGAAATACCATCTCTTTCTTTTGTGTGTCTCAGATCCACCTCCAGATTAAAAAGAATAGAACTGGGAACAAAGTATTTCATCAGACATCCTGATATCACTTGCAATAAAGCGCATATTGCACAAGTAAGTATCATGGAGGTGCCTGGCATAATCCTTCAACAACAGCAAGAATATTCAAGATGATAGAATAACTAGTCTTCTATAGATATGTTGATTTGTCTCAGGAAGAACCCATTTTATTGTGCTTAACATACTTCACCAGTTGCCTAACATAATCATTCGATAGCAGCTAGTATATTCAAGACATACCTATGCAGTAAGGGACGCTTGGACAGGTGCAGAAATGAGATAAGCTTGTCGGTCAAGCTCATAGCCCCACGTATACCACCCCAAAGCAAAGCAGCTTTACCAACAAGTTTTAGCATTCCAAACCTTTGTCCTAAATCTGCCAGCATGGCAACCAGCCTGTAGACAGAAAAACCTTGTTGAACTAAAATCCATAAGAACGCGAAGAAACCAAATTGGCTATCAGCCAAACAAAAACCTTTCTTGATCCACTGCACCATCTTTCTTCATGGGAACAACGGGACCAGCAACTGACATGGCTTTTTCTGCAAGACTTGTGACCAGATTATTTTGGCTTTCAGGTGTTCCATCCACAAGGTTATGAGGCTCCTTATTTATGTATTTTTTCTTTTCCTGGTACTTCATTGAATTCTCTGTTTTGTGTTTACCCTTGTATGAATCCTGCACACCAGAAAAAGTATGTTGTGGAGTAGGCAGTGAGAAAATCTATACCAAAGCGGTCTCTCTAGGTTGATTTTGTGTGTATGTGTGTGTGACCTTTGGTGAAAATTATATAACTCATTAGACATCGTTGATTGAACTTTAGATTAAGAATTCAAATTCGTCAATCCTATTTTCAAATCTAATTTGGGTCCATGAGTAGACTCCAAGTCAAGTTTTTGTCCCATAAATCTAAAACATTTGATCTAAAATTTAATTAATGGCATTAGAAGGGTTTGTAAGTTTTTTTATGAATTTAAAAAATGATACAGATGGGTTTTATGTCTTGCCAGGTTATTAGGGCAAGAGCGCCAATTTAGGGCGAGAGCGCCTCTCTTGGGTGTTCTTGAACCACCAAGAAATTGTCAAGCTACCCTCCTCTAGTCACCTTTGAATCAATTAGCCGACCAAACCGACTCCACTTTCACCATATTCAGCAGCCACTTAACCCCATTAACCTACAATTCCTCCACCAAGTTGGTCTGCCGATAGCCGACCATCAATCAGCTATCAAAGCCGGTTTCACCATCACAAAATAAAACGTCCCGTCCACCCATATGGAAGAGTGTCCCAGATGCTAAAATTAATCAGCTTGCATATCCCACCACGCTCCATCCCCATCTTCATGTTTGGCTCGCATGATTCAACTTCAGTTTATGACAGTTGAGAGGAGAGATGAGGTTGAAGAAAAATTAATTTTTCTAGGAGTTGAAATGGAGGGTACCACTAAGACTTGAAAAATGATTACAACTTCTAGTGTTAAAGTAGGAAAAGAGGTTAAAAGAAGAAAGGATTTAGCTTGTCCTCATTGGCGGAGACGTGGAATGAATCAACGATCGGGAGGTAAGGTTCAACACGGAATA
Organism: Kalanchoe fedtschenkoi; assembly: GCA_002312845.1. Classification (NCBI taxonomy): domain Eukaryota; kingdom Viridiplantae; phylum Streptophyta; class Magnoliopsida; order Saxifragales; family Crassulaceae; genus Kalanchoe; species Kalanchoe fedtschenkoi. The sequence goes on from NQLW01000011.1 coordinate 429,352, forward strand.
CGTGGACAAAACTTGGACGTAGTTCTTGTTGTGGTGGTTCAGGTATATAATGAAGTGACATAAATTTAAATAGAAACAGATAATGCTAGTCAGACATGCAATACTAATTATTGATTTGAAAACTAATATAAAAGTTTAATTTTGTACTTCTTTGGATTGCGGCACTTAATTGAGGCAATTCTAACCGTGATAGTTTGAGATCCATTTGATAGTTTTTTTTAAATTTAGTAAGCACTAGTCATCATAGATTGGTTTTTAAAACAATTGAACCGAAACAAATTAATTATGTAATTTGATTTAATATTTAAAGAACCAAAGACAAAATAGATTTTGACAATTAGGTGTGTGGAACAAAATATGTTCAGTTTAATCCAAAACCTAACAACCGGCCTTTTTCTTTTCAACTCATGGACGACTAAAAATCCAAAAGGGCCAAAACTCTGTCTCTCCCAGTCCCAGCCATCATCTATCTCAATTCAACTATAACGGAATTAAATGAATAAAAAACAAAATCAAACTTCTCCAGGACATAAAACCAGCAATTGTCTAAAATAAAGCAAGTTTACCTGCATCAAAAGAGCTGTTGCACCGAGGGCAGTCGTGACAGCACCAGCCATGACAGAATCATCTTGAAAACTGTTTTTCTCAAAATGGACATTTTCAGAAGTCTCCAAACTTTGGCCTTCAGAAGCATGAAAGCAAACAGTTTTTTTGCTGACCTTAGCCTCCTTTGGTATGCAAGTGGTCAACTTATGATTACCTACACTTTCGCTTTGAGCACTATTAACCCCAACAGTAACGTTGAAATATTTCTTCAAAGCAGCTAAGCTAGAACCTATGATAACACCAACTGGGAGAATTCTTCTCAAGTAATGGGCTTTTTGAACAGCGAATGATACTGTACTAACAATATCTTCGGCACGAAGGGTACCATATATCATTGAAGAACTTACAGCACTGCTAAGTTCTTGGACAGCCTGAGATATGACATTTGAAACCAACTCCAAATCTTTCAGAACATTATGTCTCACTTCCTTCATATTTGATGCACTTACCCTGTGATAGACATCAGCTTCTAAAGAATCCATAATAATACTTTTAACACAGAGAGACCAGTCATGTACGCTTTCGTTTTCGGTCTGAGGATGCTCACGGCTTTCATCTTTATCATTACCTCCAATAGGTTTTCCTTGCCTTTCATTATCTATAATCACATTCATTGGCTTGAGATGTTTGTCTGTTATTTTTTCCTTTACATTGGAAATTGCATACACGTTCCCAGGAACACTATTAGACTTATCGCAGTGTCTTGAGATTCCTGATTGATCTAGAAGAGCTGATTGGCCTTCTTCAGTGGAATAATTAAGAGGCAGAGAAGTAGGGTAATTCATGTTTGTGTCTTGCACACTTGGAAGCATATGTCCCAAGTAAAAATCAGAATGTGGATTTTCACTCAAATTTGTAACCTTGTTTGGTGCAGAGTAACTGGTATTGCTTCTGCATGCCCAATCATTATTACACAATTGTGCACTAACTGACCGGCTGATATCTTTTTCAGCCTCGGATGAACCTTGAACAATCATTTCATCCACCTTTTCATTTTTTATCTCATATCGTGATTCTAGGGAGTCTCCTGGGTAATCATATGTAGAAGAATCTTGTATTTCATCATGCTGCATATTTATATTGCCTCCTTTCTCTTTGATATTGTGGTAATTATTATTGGCATGATGAGATTTTTCATCTTCGACATCTTGAATATACTTAATTTGCTTTTCATCATCTTTCTTTTCCTCATACTGAGTAATCATATCTTCAATAGCGCCAAATACACTGTTTACAGCCACTTGAGTAGAGTCTTCCATTCCTGTCAAAGCATCAAATGCTTCGGAAAGATTGAAGCCTGGAGGAGAGGGGTTCGAAAGGCCAGTCTTGCTGTTTTCTGGAACCAGATGAGCAGATTTTTCTTCATTCTCCCTGACATCACTTTCTGGGTCAGAGATTGATGAGGATTCTGCTTGATCTATCACAGCTGGAGGCTTTATCTGTTTTCTGTCAGTTGATGAATCTTTCGCTTTTTCTTCGATATGTACATAATTTTCCTCATTAGCAGCCAACTGAGGACTTGCACCATCCTCATTGTCTTGGTATTGATCAACAATTGGTATCTTATTCGCCGATGCAGCCTCTACTGAGCTTGCTGAGTCACCATTCACGTTTACAGACTCCTTGTAGTCAGAATATGCAGGTTTTTCGTTGTCATCAGACTGTGCACTGTCCTTGGAAAATATATCTGTTCCACCATCCACGTAATCAACAAGCCCCTTGGGGACAGAACCAGCATCTCGATCTTCATGGTTGTCAATTGATTGAGGGTGAACAACATTTTTCCCTTCACCACGATTATGCAGATCAGATTCAATTGCTTTAGCCTGCGGCTTGCTGCTGAATAAAGTGGCATCCGATCCATATTCAAGGTCAACGGCCCTTACAATCGAACTTTGAGAGCTATAACCATCCATGAAAGATGTTTCTCCAACTTTTCCATGAAAAGCTGACTTGGGACCAGACAACACCTCACCGTTCTGGCCTCTAAGAGAAAATCCATCCAGCTTCAAATATTTTCCACTGTGCAAAATCTCAGAAACTGAAGTGGTAAGTTTGTCAAAAGCATCTTCAGGAACGGCATTTTGTAATGCCTTTAATACTGTCTCCCCCTGGCCCACAGCAGTAAGGACCTGAAAATGGAACTCATGTGTTACATGTTACTGTAGCAAGTGCAGTTAATTATCGAAGATCTTACTTGAGTGGGGAACTGATTTCCTTCAAGGGGAAAGAAACGTGAACTAATCTTATACAAATGCAAAGATGATGGTCGTGAAGTAACATAGTTCTGGACAACTCTGTGAGTGACCTACAATGCATCTTTCACTACCATAGCAATGAATTATAGTATCCAGATTCAAGATTTTTAAATCAACAGTTTTAGTCAACAAGAAAAAAAGTATAGGTTGCCTTCACGACATGGCAAAAAAAAAAAAACTCTCCTTTGAATTTGGATATTCATTCTAATCCCTTTAGAAAATAAATTTTGAAAAGAAGGCTATGGAAGTAGAAACAAAACACGAGATATACACAATCTTCCAACATAATCACAAGCAAGACTTGCGCGCTCAAGTTTTTGCACGTGTTATACAAGAGACAGTAACAGCCTTCAGGTTTTCACACTTTAACTCCATTAATCATATTCATAATTTGCCAAACTTGGTCCCAACTATGTACTATGTACATTCTTATCTCGTAAGTATGTGACAAATATGGCATATAATCATAGAATTAAATTTTCATTAAGTTTGATACTAGACATTAAGCGGTATGCAAATGACTAACACACTCGTTAGTAGATTTCAAGCTCATCATAATAAGATATCAAATGCGCAAATGTTCTCTTTTGACAGTACCTTTTCCTTTTGTTCGGGAGCTAAAGTACCAGGCGCAGCTACTTCAAGCAAATTCAAAACTACTTCAGCTGTCTGTAACACCTGGCCTCTATCAGCCTCTATTGCACTCCCTTTATTTTCTTTCATGGAGTCTGCATACACAGAAATGTCTTCCCCAATTTTTGCAGAGTTAACCTGTTGCAGCCTCATACTTTCAGGTCCTGAATATCTCCTTGATCGTATCCCTGAAGATGAAATAATAGTTGTAGCCACACTTGTCTGGCCAAGCATCACATCAGTAGGGTCAATATTATTGTCACTCGAAGATTCTTTTTGTCCTAAATCAAGAAGTAGTTCAGCTTTCCCTCCCTCTTTGAATCTACTCTCCTCCTGAAAACGTAAGCCGACATCAACATAGTCCAGAAGAGGATCATGGCCCTTCAGTAGTCCAAGCTCCACAGCAGTAAGCCACTGGTGAACCCATTAACGAAACAAATTACTAAAAACAAATGGTTTGCTTTCCACCATATCAGATTTAGACAGAACCAATTCTTACTTGGTATATTAAAATCAGATGAAAATGCAGAACACACAAACACATATGGACGGTTCTCAATATTTGGTTACTTACACTCATATATAGACTATATAATCAGCAATGTACTAATGCAACAAATTTGTGAACCTGTATTGAAACTGGCTGAACCTTTACCTGGTGAAAGATTATTTATGGACTAAGAATATCCATGATGGATTAGCACCTCAGTATTATCCAGTTTACAGAAATCACAAAAACATACATATATATTATGTCCCACTGCCCCAAAAAACCATGAGATTGGCCACCTTGCATTTATTGCAGGATCCTTTAAGGAATCCTTTCTAGATTAGCTTGGGCAGATACTTAAGTTAAAATTTAAGGCAGCTATAATGCCTTCTGCAGCCTATTAATCCGCAATCTACAACAATAATACCAAACCTTAGCGTCCTTGAAATGAATGTTTGAACCTGCAAGAAAAAGGACTGCCTAGCAAAAATTTGTTGTTTATCAGCTAGCAGATGAAGAACCAAAAAAACAGCTGGAAAATACACGTGAACCTCATTTAGGTATACCAAAAAGAAACATTCAGAAGACGTCTTCACTTATCAACCTCCGGACAAGGTTTTATAACAACCAAAGGTCAGTCTGCCTCAGTGTAAAATGTTAATTACCGAACATAAGAATGTGAAATAATTACCTCCATTGCCAGATAGTGATACTCTACACGCCCACTGGCAACAGCCATAGATGGCGAAGAGCGCAGTAACAGACTTGTGTAAAAGTTCTCTGCTATAAAACTGTGTGGGACAGAATATACTGGTACAGATCCATTGTCACTCTGGCAAGATAGGGAAAAAACAAAGATAAGGTCATATAGAACAACATGTATGGACAGTATGCAGAGAGCACTTGGCATTACATCAATACCTGTATAAATAGTACAGGGATCTTGATGTCCCTAACTGCATATTTTGTGCTACACTCTGAGTAGAAGTCTTGAATTGTTTTAAACCCATACGATAACATAGATATCGAAGACTCAAACTCGCGAACGGATCCGGCTTGCATTGCCTTCTCCACATCAAAACCTTTTGTTTTGCCTCGGAAAATTTCCTGAAATATCTCCTTGCATATTATATTAGATTACATTACCAGGGAATTTCTGAAGTGCACACGCATTCATACAACTTCTTCAAAACAAAAATCATAATCATATGTCATCAGAAGAACTTGTGAACGCAGAAAAGATGCATTAAAGGTATATATATTTTTCCAAACCTTGTTTGAGTGCAAAATACTTTTGAACCCATCAAGAAGCTTTTGGTCATTATCAATTCGCGAATGAGTGGTCCTTGAAACCTCTTCTAGGTCAAAAGGATTATCAATACAAGTTGCAGCCACAAGAGGTGTTTTCTCTCCTGCTTCCGCCAGGTATTTTGTCAGCATATTGGCACCATATCCCCAGCCAACCCCCATTATTGCTGTCCGTGTTCTCATCTTGCTGATGAACTGAACAGCTTTGCAGACGTCGTCACTGTCAGCAGCAGTGAATATCCTACATTGATTATGTAATCAATCATATCAGTCAGGTAACTATAAGAATATCCAAACAAATGTCAGCAAGGTGGCCAGATTCATAACAAGCCAGTACCCCAGAACACAGGAAAATATAATAAGTGGCATCCACCACCCAAAATAGAACGGGACAAGCATTTTATCTAAAGAAGAAGAAAATCTTAGAATTTGAGATATCCAAACTAAAAGTTAGTAGACAGGTAGCACCTTGGATAATGAACACATATGCCTGTGTCATAGCTTCTCTACTTTTTTAAAGTTTTATGGACACAGAGTGACACAAGGGAAGGTCTACCTATGGGAATTATTGATCTAAGGGATAAGTCCTTAAAGCAACTTCTTATGAGAGTGTTCATGAAACAACAATCTGATTCACACGACTTGCAAGCAGAAGTATGTCCTTGACAAACATAATAATTTCACATAATCAATCAAACAAGCCGAATAAATTTTTTTTTTCTCACCTTGATTATAAAAAGGATCAAAGAAAACTACTCTGACATTCACACAAGCAAGTCATTTTGACTATTTGAGGCAAGGTTAGACTCATTGTTTTAATATGAAAGGATATCTGATATCAATATGTTTATATCGTATTATACAGTTCATACATAATTTTATAAAATCTACATTTTTGAGTTGTTTGTGTTAAAACTGAATATAATTTTACCTGAGCGCGACACCTATTTACGGACGGAGGAAGTAATGTAGCAATTTGTACCAACGATTGATTACCTAGGCGTGGTGAGTGGTGAACCAGCACATCCCCTAGGATTTAATACAACTGGAAAAAACCCACATCTTATGCTGTGGGACACAAACATTCGCACATTTAAGTCCATGCTTCCTTCAGTTACACCAGGAACAAGCAATAAGGTGGTGTCCATTTCATGGTCTTCTCCCAAATTCAAATTTGCAGGGTAATCCAGGGATATAACTCCACCATCATCTGTGGGCACACACAGCCTCTGATACTCGAATTTGTCAACCAGGTCAGTGGTCATTCCTGCATCACGAATAATTCTGCTAATACCCAACCTCAGGGAATACCAGTCCTCCTTGACGAAACTGTCCTCGAAAGACACAGACGGACAACGAAGCAGCACAAAGCGATTAAAAGGCGTGGGGGAGGTAAACAAGATCCACTCTCCCACCTTCTCATCATTCTGCTTCGCCTTGTTGACCCTAGACACGTAGAGAGCAAGGACGGAAGTAAAGCCTAGCGCGGGAGCAATGACGTCCACATACCGGAACTGAGAAACGAAATCAGAAATTAAATTTCCAAAGTGAGAGCGAATAGCGAGCTTTCTCGTAGCAGTAACTTTGAATCGCCCCCGTAGCCGAAATTCCTCGACCCGGGAGGATTTCTGGCGGAAGAGCGGCGCCCTCGCATTGCAAGGTGGCTTCTTCACCGGTGATTGGAGACTGAAGCTCATTCGCTCGGATAACGAGTACGACTCGTCCAACGAGTGGCCTTTACTTCGATAAAAAAAAAGGGAAAGAATTTATTTAAGGAAGTAAATGACTTTTTGTCAAAAACATCTTACAATAATTGTCAAATTTTAAAAATATATTAAATTATTTTAAAAATTGGAAAATATAAAGAAGACATGAATTATCACTAATGCAAAAAGTATTAAACTTAACATCAAATTTCATAATAAAAAAATCACAATTTAGGGTGATTGACAGAATGAGTATGAAATTTCGGCTTTTTTTTTAACCCAATCAAATGGAATAAGGTTTGTCTACAAATAAAATGAGGGTATTTGTTAGGGAATGGATTTGAGAACTTATCAATTTAGGGGTAGTTTATGTTACTTAAGTAAACTTAGGCATATATTTTGAAATATTGTAATAGGCACAAACTCTACAAAAGATAAGGGGAAAGATGAGAATGAGAATCAAGAAACAATTAACCTAACTACCTCTCTTCCTCCCTCCCGTCGTCTTCCCCTCTCCCCGAGCTCAATCTACTGTTCCCTTCCCCTCAAACCTTCTCATTCTTCTCTTCTAATCATCTCCAGTCTCTCCATCTCCCATTCCTACCTTGGTGCGGTACCCAGATCGCATCAGTATTTCAGTATTAACAAAACTTCGCACACACCTATTTGTCCTATTCACACAACTTTGTGACATAATTTTAAAGTAAGAGTTCGCCTTGAATTTAGTGATTCAAGTCCAATATTTTCAAAAAGGACTCATGGTGAAGCACATTTAGTAAAATATTCTCAACTTTGACAAAGTTAAGAAATTCTTAACCTCAATAGATTTAGCTTTTAATGATGTCATATAGAAAGTAATTCTATTTTTTGGAACTCTGCTGACATTTGTTTTTCACCTCGCTCAACATTCATTTTCTTCTATAAATCTA
>NQLW01000011.1:456669-469290 GCA_002312845.1 Kalanchoe fedtschenkoi
CTTCCATATTGGGAGACATTGACCATCAGACATTATATCGATGTCATGCATGTGGAGAAAAATGTGTGACAGTTTGGTCGGTACATTGTTGGACATTAAAGGCAAAACCAAAGACAGTGTGAGCGCACGATTAGACATGGTTGAATTTGGACTGAGAAAAGAATTGGGCCCTGAAACTTATGAAAACCGAACATTCTTACCACCCGCTTGCTACACTCTATCGAAGAAAGAGCGCGAAGCGTTTTGTAAGTGTTTGCACGAGATCAAGATTCCGTATGGATATTCATCAAACATGAGGAAGCTTGTATCTATGAAAGATTACAAGATGCAAAACATGAAATCTCATGATTGCCACATCCTGATGCAACAGTTTCTACCTATAGCACTCAAAGGAATCTTGCTGAAGAAAGTTTGGACCACAATCTCAAAATTGTGTTTCTTTTTTAGTGTCATCTGCAAGAAATACTTATCTATTATTGAGTTAGAAAAGCTGCAATCAGATGTTATTGTCACTATATCCGAGATTGAAATGTACCTCCCTTTCTCATTATCATATGGAATGCAAGGGGAGCCTGCAATCAAGGTACATGCTACCATCTTAAATCTCTTAGTTCTACTTACAAGCCATGGTGTTTGTGTGTTTTGGAGCCTAAGGCTAGCGGTATTAAGCTTAGTAGGCTAGCTAGGAAACTAGGTTTCCCCTCTATGTTCTATAATGAGGACATAAATGATCATATTGCCATCTTTTGGATCCCTGAAGTGGACATCAAAATCATCCATGCTGATGACCAAGTGGTCACGGTTGAAGCTACCCATCCTGATATTAATATTCCTCTGTTGGTGAGCGTGGTGTATGCGGCCTGTTCCAAGCATGCTAGACGGAGAATTTGGGACAATCTTTTAGATTTAAATCAAAGCATTAAAGTTCCTTGGATTATTGGAGGGGATTTTAATGTGATTTCTAGCTGGGAGGAGAAGAAAGGAGGAAGGTTTTATGATGATGGTAGTATGCATGAGTTCAACTCTTTCATAACTCAATCTGGGCTGCAGGAAATATTGTCTGACAATGATTGTTATAGTTGGACAAACAATCAACAGGGGAGCCGAAGAATTTACAAGAGGATTGATAAGGTGTTTATTAATCCAGAAGGGCTTATTAAATTTCCAGATCTTCATTTATCGCTTCTGCCTAGAATCCTTTCTGATCAAACGCCGATGTTATTATGTTTGGAGAGGCCTATTGTGAAGAAATCTTCTTTCAAATTTATGAGAATGTGGTGCGAGCATGATTCCTTTTATACTTTTGTGAACCAATGTTGGAATGAGACTTCTCAGGATCCTGGTCTGCACAACCTGGCAACCAAATTAACTCATCTGAGAAGAAGGCTTAAGCTTTGGAATAAGACTGTGTTTGGAAATGTGGATCAACACTTGGAGGGCTTGGCTTTTGACATTCAATCTTTAGATGACAGCCTTTGTCAAGGGTGGAATGCAGAGGTTTTCACCAAACTCAAAGAGAAAAAGGCTCAGTTTATGGTATGGCAAAACAGGAAATACATGATGTTGGAGGACAAAGCCAATCTTCACTGGATAAGGGAGGGGGATCGAAATACAAAAGTTTTTCATGTTGCCATAAAAGACAGAATCAGTATTAATAGAATCAGTATCAAGCTGGAAGATGGTTCATATTGTACTGATACCGAAAGCATTGGGAGGCTTGCAGTTTCTCATTTCTCAGAGCATTTCTCAGGTCAGAGGTATTCCCCTATCAGAGATCTTCTACAGGATGTGCCTCGGATGATATCTGCAGAAGATAATGAGCATCTTTCTATTAAACCTGGGGAATAGGAAATTAAAAAGGCTGTTTTTGACCTTAGCGCCGTAAGTGCTCCTGGTCCGGATGGATTTACGGGCGTTTTTTATCAAAAGTGCTGGGACATTATAGGAAAGGATGTGGTGGCTGCGATCCACCAGTTCTGGGAAGATGGAACTATCCTGCCGAGAAGCATATCATCCTCCACTATTGTCTTAATCCCAAAGACTAGAAACGCCCATGATTTTAAGGATTTAAGGCCTATAAGCTTAGGTAATTTCAGTCACAAGATCATATCTAAAATTCTTGCCTCTAGGTTGTCTACTGTCCTCCCCAGAATTATTTCTTCTGAGCAGTCAGGCTTCATAGAGGGCAGAAGCATATTAGAAAACATTGCTCTTGCCCATGAGATGACAAGAGATGTTAACAAGAAAACCAGAGAAGGAAACATTATTATGAAGGTGGACTTGTCTAAAGCATATGATAGGGTTCATTGGGCCTTTCTGCACGACGTAATGAGAGCTTTTGGATTTAATGAGAAATGGATTGATCTTATCTTCAGGAATCAAAACAACTGCTGGTATTCGATTAACATAATGGGAAATAAACAAGGCTTTTTCAAGGTGGGTCGGGGTCTGAGACAGGGGGATCCTCTGTCCCCTGGTTTATTTGTGCTTATGCTGGATGCTTTTAGTAGGAAGTTGAACTCTCTTATTGCCCAGAAGAGGATTCAATCTTATGTCTGCTCAAAAAAAAGCAAGGCCATTTCTCACTTGCTGTATGCTGATGATCTTCTGGTTTTTACTAATGGGACGGTTAATTCAGTGAAAGTCCTGAAGGGGCAGGAAATTCGGGAGCTAAGCTTTCGAGGTTTGTCAGTTCCTCTATTCAAATGTCATTGGTATGACAACAAATATGTGGATCAAGATGAGTTTGAGTTCACTCTTGTACGTAGTCGACGGGAAGGCTACAAAGGTGATCTGTTTGTGATGGCGGAGCAGTGCAGACAAGTATTCTACATCACCGATCCCACGGAATCAACTACACTCATAATATTAGAAGGAAAACAACATCATACTGGCCTTGGAGTTGATGATGAACTGATTGATGACATAGTGCCAGTTATGAACCAAATCCTGCCTGACGACGAAGATGATAATTCGGATGTCTATATACATTCTGATCACGACGAAGGATTGTGGTTCGATAATCAACAAAAGTAGTATGTTTGATTTTCTTGTAAATGTAATGTAACAAAAATTCAATAAATAGCATGAATGTTTTAGGAAACTAATTTATTTTCATCTTTTAATAGATATGGGTCCACATAAGAGATTTGATGGGGCATCAGGCAGTGGCTCTGAGAGTAGGAAGAACCATCGTGGCCCGACGCACTGCAGACGGCAGCAGCAGATGCGTGACCGCGGGGAGACGGCGACTGTAGAGTGGCATCCTATGACGCGAGAGCCCGTAGGATCCATTGGACGGCTCTACAGGAGCTACCTACATTTTTGCACCAGAACGGTACTTGGCTTGAGATATCCCAAGTGGCACGAGGTCCCAGCACATCTCGAGGATGCGATATGGGTGCAAGCTAGTGTGAGTATTTGTTTTTAATGATATTATCATTGTTTAGGGTTTTAAAATATGCAAAATCTTAGACATGCGTCCTTCGTGTAGACTGTGTTTAGGAATATTGATCATCGCCGACACGATGAGTTGCGACTGGCGGCAATTCAGTACAGAGGGTGGCGTCATGAGCTGAAGGTTAGATACATCGAGCATCCTGAGGTTGAGGGCGCATCCCTCGTAGGATACTATGATGACATTGACCAGCAGGTAATAATATTTACCTTTGGCTCGTACACATTAATCTATATCCATATTTGTGTATAACATTTACTTTCATTATAACATAGATGTGGGATGAGTTTGTTCGATGTGAGTCAGATCCGTCGAAGAAAGTTCTCTCTGAGGAAAACAAAGAGAGACGGAGGGCGAACAAGTTTCCTACCACTATGTCCAGATGTGGAAATGGTGGGTTGGAAGAGAGATTACTCGAGGAGGAGAGGGCACGATATGCCAAGGAGCAGGGTGTGTCCCAGGAGGAGGCTGCGGTCCACATTTTAGAGATCCCACAGGATGTCCTGTGGAAGGAGGGACGACGCAAGAAGGGCACTGGAGAGTACACCACTCCTGAGGTTGCAGCGGTAGCAGGACGTATTGTAAGTCATTTCTTAATTTTTTTTTAATTTTGATTCCCTATCTGATACACTACCATGTGGTGTATCTACGCTCATATGATATTTGAATGAATTACATAGGATGAGCAACGTGGTAGCCAACCTAGTCAGGGCTCCACGGTTGACCGTGTACAACATGATATTCTGGTGGAGGCGCATCCTTCTCCAGAATATTCCGGTCGAATCCGCGGTAAGCCTAATGTGTGGACGTGGGGGAATTTTTGGTTGAGTAAATTGACCAAGAGCAGTAAGTACTACGCGAGTAAGGACTAGTACGAGCAGGATGTCGAGAGACAGGCATCCCAGCTAGCATCTGCATCGGATTCGCGTCGCCATCCTCCTTTGACGACCAGCAGTTCACCGTTGAGGATAGATGATTACTTGCCAGCCATGCGTCCGAGCTCCCCGCCGACGTATCCCACTCAGGATTTGTCTGATATACCCACAGACATTCAGTCTTGGTGGGATGGATCATTCCCTGATACCTCACACCCTCCCACACACATTTCACCGCCTTCACAACCAGCTGATCCATTCGCGGACATTCCCGACATAAGTATTTGATTTCCAATGTTTCATGATAATCACATTAATAATTAAAAAATAGTTAATTTAATATTAATTATAATATTACAAATAGATTGGAAGAAAGTGCGCACTCTACGTGTCGGAGGGTGTAGCGCCCCATGAGGTGAGGCGACTTGCCGCTGTTGGGAGGGTCTTGAGGGGCAGAGTCTACGATTACCAGACTCTGGCAGAGGACCCGTCGAAGGTCCTTATTGAGCATGTTGTTTTGGAGGGTGTTTTACTACCCGTGGTAGTCGAGTCAATGTCTTGGGCCTTGCTGGAGTGGAAGCACCAGGTCAGTCAGATCATTCCATGGCCCCGACACTTGATCGAGCTTGACGAGAGGGTACATCCTCAAAATGAAATTATAGTGGAATTAAAAAAATTGATAGAAAATCTATTCACTATTTAACTTTGATCTTATAGCTTTTTGACGACCATCACTGGCATCAGATGACTGCTCCTGATTCCTAGAGTACGAAGTTTCCACGTCTAGGGTTCCACACTAGACAGCTCCTAGGACTAGCTCGATCCTATATGATATATTTGCCATTGGTCCTCCCTCTGACGCCAGATATCATCGGTTTCGATTATCCATCGTCATTTGATGTTGATGATGCGATGGATCTATTGAGAGTCGATGAGTTGACTCAGCCTTGCGTCGCTGCGTACATCAGGTATTGATTTTGATAACACAACTAATGAAATGTAAGTTAGTACTATGTTGATATATCTAATCGAACGCGAAATGCGTATGCAGATACCTATTTTATAGGTTCTGCCCCCGCGGGTCTCATATGAGGTTTGGCTCTTTTGACTCTAGTCGTATGGGGGAATATGGAGCCGTTTTTGATGTTAGAGCAGGCTACATACACCGGCGGATCCAGTTTGGAGAGAGCCAGGGATCTACCACGTGCTACTTCTTACCGTACCACTCTGGCGCATCGTAAGTGATTTCTATGTGTTGTAAGTCAATTAAGTATGTGTTGTAATTCTCTGATTGAAAGTAAGTTTTATTTGTCGCGAAGGTGTCATTTGACTCTTGCCGTCATCTTCCCGAGAGAGTCCACCGTCTACTACTTCGACTCCGTTATGTGCACAACGGCACCACATAGTCTTGTGTTATTTGTGGAGGAGTGAGTTATCTAAAGTTTAAGCTTTTAATCGTGAACGCATTTTATTTTTTGACAACTAATAGATGTCGTTATTTGGTAATGTTTCAGAGGTTTGACACGATGGCATGGATCTTGCGCTTCAATCACGTGGGAGTTAGTTATGGTACATTTTCAATAGTAGTCCATTTGTATGTTCATCATTTATTCTGTTCGATAACTAATGAGGGTGTATGTATTAGTGCCCGCGACAGCCTCAGAGTAGCCGTCTGTGCGGCTACTATGTCTGCCGAAACATGCGCCGAATCATCGAAGGTTTGTCCTTCAGCATGATACGAGTCGGATCGGTCTACAACAGGTATAATTACAGTTTTGAATCATTTTGTATATATTAATTTAAATGTGATCAAGTACAATATTATTTAATCATATTAATAATTTACACTTGTTTAAAGTTTTTTGACGAGGGAGACGAGGGACTCGCACCTTATGAGTTGTCGGAGATCGACTCAGTTAGGGAGGACATAGCGGCGCATGTTATGGAGATGCACCGAATCTCCGTAGCCGGTGGATTTGTAGCCTAGACTAGATGTGTACATGATACACTGCGGCTGATTTTGTATTGTTTGTAATAAAATTTGTATGTTTTGTTTTCTAATTTATTTATATATATTGTATTTCACACTATATAAAATTATTAAATAATTAAATTACGGATTTAATTAATCCGTAATTTAATTATTTTTTAAAAAATTATGGTAATCAATTGGTCTATACCTATTACCACGCTTGGGACAGCAAGCGTGGTAATCGGTATTGATCAATCACCACGCTTGTTTTCCCAAGCGTGGTAATAGATTCACCACCTATTAGGACGCTTCAAATCGTGGTAATAAGTTCGCGATCTATTACCACGCTCTGTACTTTATCAATTACGACGGTCATAGTCACCACACTTGTGAAACGTGGTAAAAGCTTTGGAATAAGCGTGGTAATAAGTCCCGATCTGTAGTAGTGAAATTACATAATAGGGTGAGGTGTTACGATTGATTTTTTATTGGTTTGTCAACGTTGGTCAATGCAAAATGAAGTTTGCAGTGAGTGAACAACAACATAAACCCGATATAAGCGCTTGGAAAATGAGCTAATAGATGTTGAAACTTGTGTGTATTATGAAAGGATATAAGTTGTAGATATTTAATATAAACATGAGAACAAAAGATGATATGGTGCAAAAAATCTGGTATGATGCAAACATAAATTGGTATGATGCAAACAAGATGATAACAAGATATGCAAACAGGAGGGGAAAAGATGATGTGAACAATGGCGACATGATGCAAAAAAAGAAGTAAGAAAATGATGTAAAGAAAAATTGGTAAGATGCAAACACGTGACTAAAAGATGATATTAATTAAAAATGATATAATATATAAAAATGAACTCAGCTATGAATGTATGATTTTTTAGGAATTTTTTATCCTGAAAAAATCACATATTTGACTCTCCCATTTGGTAGCTGGCACCGACTTATTTGCCTTCCTTTTTACCAGAAAATAACTGTATAACTCAAGACATGCAATAATTATTTTTAGTATGTGTTCTCAAATACAATTGTCGTTCCTTGAATTTTTTTGGAGGAGCCGGATTCGACTTCAAAGAAACGGCAGTTTTTATAAAACTATTTTTTTCTACTGCCTTAGTAACTTGAATTGATCTCTACATAGCTCCACTGAATCATTCTCGTGACATTGAGGCCAATCCACATATGGAGAAGAAGCTTGATAAAAATGGACGGGTTATGAAGTTCCTCCCTACAAATAACTCTCAAAAATAAACATATGAGGTATCATTTTTGTAGATTTAAATGTTTCCAATCAAGTATCACGAAAGCCGTTATCAACTCAATCGTTAAAGCAAGAGAGTGGCATTATGTACCTCTATATGATACTATTTTCGGTAACAGTCGGCCACAAATAGTGAGTTGTCGTGATTGCATAGAAGAACACACTAAGCGTACCACTTAGGTTCAGGAACTAGACAAAGCATGACCAAGTTTCATTAAGCCTAGATTGGAGACCGTAGGAAAGTAGTGAGATATGACTGACGTACCTCAGCTAAGAGAAAAGTCGGAATACTCAGGAAAAACAAAATAATTGTTGGTCCTTCATGGCCCCTGAAACCGAATAAATAACAGCACGTATTCAGGCTTAGTTCTTCAAAGCAGAGAATAGCATCCATACAGGAAGTTACCCACACCAATATTAAACATACCATCTCAGGCACCCATTATGATCTATTACCAGCTCCGGCGTGATTTTAATATTCTTGGCCAGTAGACCATGAAATGAAACTAACCATCCCACCTGCAGGCACACATCAAACAACCGGTTCAGCAAGGGGTATCCACATACAAAGGAGAGCAAAGTAAAGGTATTTGTACGCACAAATATTCCCAGCAGTGGGCTTGCGACGAGTATAAGAACAATTTTGCCAATAGCAAATAGTATAACACGCGGGAGAATGGCGCGAGAGGACAAGTCTAGGCCCTTGATTGTTTTGAGCAATATGATAGATGATGCAATGCTTATAGCACCATCTGCAAACATTGGGCCTGACTCATCATAATTGTGTCCTTTAGGAGGAGGTCCAACCTGAAACACCACAAAATTTATCACGAAACAAAAAAGAAATTGCAAAGTATCAAACTGTGTAAAAAGCACATCATACCGGTACTGCAAAAATCAAATTGTTCGGCACAAATATGGCTCCAATAGCTTAGCTTGCACGAGAGAGAAGAAGTCAGCACAGGCCACACAACACGTTGTTTAAATATGCACAAGAAACTGTATGAACGGAAAGAAAACATACCAAGATAATCCGTTATCGCTAGGGAGCCGATTCCCAGTTTAGTTAAAAATAGTGCAGCCCCTGAAAGACATGAGTCATCAAAGCAATGATACAAACCAAAGATCACAACTTTACCATAACATCATCACCTAGCGAGACAGTGGCGAAAGAGATGAGCTTGCTGACGAAGGTACGAGCCAGAATGGATTTCCAATTGGCGACAGTGTGTTCCTTCACTCCCCACGCTCTGACAGCAAGATTCAATAATTAACCTTCAAGTTAAGAATACATTACAAAGTAAGTAATGCCAACACAAAGAAAAGAGTAACTGAATTACCCAGCAAGATATACGAGAGGCGGAAGAAAGCCCAGAAAGAAGGCCAGCTCATTGTAGATTGGTATCCCCTCCTCTAGTAGTCTAGACTCCGGTGTAGAAACAAACGCCAGTCCGCATACGCAGAAAAATCTACAAAAAAAATAAAAATAAAAATAAAAAGACAGATAATACTGAAAACAGCCGTAAAAAAAAACAGAAACAACATCGGAGAGGCACTCACGCCATGAGGAAGGCGAAGCAACACATGATTGAAACAAAGCGATGAGATCGCAGTTGAAACTGCAACTCGCGCGAATTGTATCAGAAGCTCGGTTCGAAATAGGAGAGAGAGACGCGAATTCTCGAAACCCAAGGATCCGATGATGACTTCCAGTTCCAGTTGAAGCCGTGAACAAGTATATAAACAAGTTCGACAGACGCATCTCTAAAACGACCGACGTCGTTTTAATTAATTTATTACGTATTCCTACATTAATAATAAAAATATTATATTTATGGCCTACTGAGTTGGATCATCGACGGCCCAATACGGTAATAATCCTGAATTAAAGGATATATATATATTAGATAATGATGTATTGATAATATCGTCTAATTTTAAGAAATATTCATATATTTTCTAAACAATAAAATCTATGTAACATATTATTAATATTTATATATAAATAATGAAATGAATTTTTTGGTTAGTATTAAATATATCGTCTCATTATTGATACGCTTTACCAAACAAGGGCAAGGAATTTTTATTAGAGGCGCGCACTAAATATTTTTTTAGGAAAAAAATCTAAATAGGTCTTGAATTTTTATTTTAGATTTTATACAATTGGTAAATTATAACTAATTGATAATTGATTAATAATAAAATTGATAAATATAATAGATGATATAGGTCTTGTGCACGTAGGAATGATATAGCCAAATTAATAATAAAAGAAAGTTCTGAGATTGATTGATTTCACTTGCGCCGTCGTTTGAAAGCCGTCGAATATCACTTGCGCTCCGTCGTGTAGTATAGTGTTGATTGATTTCGCAGCCTCATCATCGTCTTCTTCTTCTGAGATTTGGTTCGGCGAGAGCGATCGCTACAAGCCAGAAGAGAGAAGAAGCAGCTCTCTCTGCAGAAGCATCTCGGATCGCCTCGACAATCTCCAGATCTCCGATGTCTTCTACTTTCAGCGGCGATGAAACCGCCCCCTTCTTCGGCTTCCTCGGCGCCGCCGCTGCCCTCGTCTTCTCCTGTAGCTCCCCTCAAACCCTAATCTCTACTGTTTCTGATTCTTGGACCAAACAGTTTGATTTTTGATTTGTGGCGGTGTTTGGTGAAGGTATGGGGGCGGCGTACGGTACGGCGAAGAGCGGAGTCGGAGTGGCGTCGATGGGAGTGATGAGACCGGAGCTGGTGATGAAGTCCATCGTGCCGGTTGTCATGGCGGGAGTGTTGGGTATTTACGGGTTGATTATTGCTGTTATTATTAGCACCGGAATCAACCCCAAGGCTAAGTCTTACTACCTTTTTGATGGTTATGCTCATCTTTCGTCTGGCTTGGCTTGTGGACTCGCCGGGCTCTCCGCTGGAATGGCCATTGGTATTGTCGGGGATGCTGGAGTCAGGTATGATGCTTGTTGCCTCTTTGAGGATGGCAGCTGTTTGAGAGGATTGAATTATCCGAAATCATACATATTTCTGTCATTGTTCTGTGATCCGTTGGTGTGTTAAAACTTATTAGCTGCGAGTGAATTATCTGGGGAACTTTGACAAGTTGATGGGAATGGGAATTCGATCATAGTTGTGGTCTCGGTTCATTTGTGCATTGAAGTCGTTAAGGAACTAGTAAAAGTGGACAAATGAATGTTAGTTAAGTAACAAATAAAAGAGGGCACCGAGAGTAATAAAAAGTATCTGTAGTTGTGCCGTCGCTTTTTATATTGTCAAAGTTGTTTTGATGGATACTAGTGAACGCTGAGCTAGGGTATTCCATGTTTAGTTTTCATAGCTGGATGAAGAATGAAATACGCAGGAGCCATGCTTGTGTGATATCTAGTGAGTATTCTGATATAAGTCCTCATTTGGCTCTAGCAAGGCTGATGACATTAGTTGTATCAATCAAAGTACTATTATGGATTTGCTTTGCACTGCATCTCTTACTTGAAAAGAAACTAGTAGTCATTGTCACTGAGGTTTTATTCCCTAGTTTGGAGAGAAAGGAAGAGAAAGTGGGGAAAAATTAGTTGTTTAAGAATGAGTCGGAGGAGAAGAGAAAAATATAATTTATTTACTGAATTACCCTTTAAGTTTAGATAGGTAAAATAAGTGCAATTCAATCTCTTTCTCCCCCTCTCCCTCCAATCCAAATCGGGAGGAAAGAAAAGGGCCTTTCAATCCCCCAAACCCCTCCAAATCTCCCATTTAAGAAACTGAGGAACATCATTTTTATTTTTATTTGCCTTCCATTTCCTATCCTCTTTCCTAAAACCAAATTGGGAACACAATTTAACTGTTGGAAGATGCTTGCTAAGAATTAGGAAGAGTCATACTAATAACACTTATTGGTTCCTGCAGGGCTAATGCCCAGCAGCCGAAGCTCTTTGTCGGAATGATTCTTATTCTCATTTTCGCCGAAGCTCTCGCCCTTTACGGACTGATTGTGGGCATCATCCTGTCCTCTCGAGCTGGCCAATCCAGAGCAGACTGATCTGTGAGCACTGATTCCTCACGTCTTACTGAGACAAGTTGCTAAATTACATTCATCTGTGTCCTTCCAGGTCTGCGAAACTTCCGCTCGTGCAGTCTTGAATTCATTATACAGTTCTTGTTCTTCCATCTGTCCCAAGTGTCATGTTCTAATCTGTCTTGCAATGAGCAGAGGTTGCTAAACCATCTCTCCAGATCTCATCACTTGAAGCCTCTGGAACTTTGCTGTATAAAACAGTGAGACTCATCTGTGGCTATAATGTCATATTTATCAAACATATGTTAATGGGCTGCTTCATGTTGTTGTTTTCGTATTTGCAAAAATGAAAAGAAAATTTGGAGCAACTGAAATTTTATATTTGATTGTTATAAAATTAAAATAAATTATAGGATTTAAATCTCATATGGTCAATCTGGTTTTGATCAGTAACTACCAATCGAAAATTAACTTCCGTGGTTTAAAATTTAAGTGATATTTTTAATTTATTATGATAGGCAAGTTAACACCAATCTAAAAAGCCTTAGGCAGTTGACATGTAACGTTTAGCGCTATGTGAAATTGTATATTTAATAATTGATTATAAAAATACATATATAAAGGAAAATATATTTTAAAAATAAAAAGTTTGTAACAATTAATTAAACGGTAGGTAGATGTTTAGACACGTTTTTATCACCGTTTATCGACTAATTACTAATCGATTGCCTATACATCTACACGATGCGTTTTAAAATTGTGATTAACACTCATTACTAAAATATTTTTTTCAGATTTATGATTAGAATATGATCTCAAACAGTCAAACAATTTGTTGTAAGGATGGTTATTGGTTTTCATACCAATCATAATATCAAAAATGTATTAATAAATTAATAATAAAATTAATTAAAATGTAAGCTATCCGATTTTAGTGAAAATCACCATTATTTATGCTAAAATCATCTCGGTATTTGATCGTCATGTACTGACTTTGCATTAATGTATCATTATATGATTAGACATC
>NQLW01000011.1:470484-481713 GCA_002312845.1 Kalanchoe fedtschenkoi
AATGTTAGTTTTAATGAAGCAAAATAAACAAAAAGAGTTAAGTTAAACTGTGAATTGATTTGAAGAATTGATTTTTAATTGGTTTTACGCATTAACAATATATAATATATTTTTAAATTATATATAAGAATTATATCATTTAGAAAAAACATGGTTGTAGAAAGAGGGGAAATTATATCAAGGGCGGTATCACTGGGTGGACAGTAGGGGCAATTGTCCACACAAGTCCGAACCAAACAGTCATAATTTAATGGAAAAATAATTTATTTTTAATTTTTGTACTTCCAATTAAGTCTAAAAATATTATATTTCTTATTTCTGTGTCCCCAATCAGTGTAAATAAATTTTCGTACCCCCAATTAAATTTAAATAATGTTATATTTTTTTATTTTTATACCCCAGTCCATTTAAAAAAAATTATACCCCCAAACTAAAATTCCTGGTTTCTCCACTGAGATAGATAAGTTGGTAATGTGAATGAGTTAATTAGTTGATGAAGGTTAATGATACAAAAAAAATATTTATGTTGTGTTTGCTTGAGGAAAAATTATAGGGAAAGAAAATTTTGATGGAAATGAAACTCATCATGGATTTCATTTTATTTTTCTTTGTTTGGTTTAGAATGAAAAATTTGATGAAAAGTTTGAAAACTCCTTTTAATTTACCTAACTTTCCTTCCAACTTTTCACATAATTTTCTTTTCCTCATATTTTCCAGCTAAACCAAACATTGGATTTTACCAATTTTTCTTCAAAATTTTTTTCCACCAAATTTTTCCTAAACCAAACACACCCTTAAGTAGAATAAAATTAATTAGTTTAGACTAATAGAGGAGGGGTACATGTATTTGTTAGCCATGCATTAGCAATGTTTTAAAAATCGCTAGGCGGTGAACACAACGTCTAGCGATTAATTGGATAAGCGGAGATTAATCGACACGATTTATCAGACAGTTAATCGGAGTTATATATATTAATAATAAATTTATTAATTAATTATAAACATATATGTTTAAAAACGCCGTATTTAGTTATGATCTTACACGGCGTTGTATTCCTGACTGAGACGACTTGATTTCATCCAATTTCGATTTGCCATTCTTTGTACCTGAAAAAACATAAAACAATTTGTATGAATATATATATATATATATATATATATATATATATATATAATACAAATAATATAATTAATATAATTAATTTATGAAATCATACATATTGGTTTAATGACCAGTAATCACATTGAAACTGAATTGTGAAATCATGGACATATAATATATATTGAGATTCAGCCAAGGGAGTAGGATTACATAAATACAGCGTTTCTGAAGACAAAATGTCGTATGTATGGTTACTGATATTCGACATTTTGTGGTAGAAACCGCCGTATTAAGTGAACAAGCTATACACGGTGTTTTACACTGAAAAACGCCGTATATAGTGTGACATTTAAACGGCATTTTGTATAAATAAACGTCATTTAAGAGGCATAGATCAAATACGGCGTTTATTTCTCATAAACGCCATATAAAGTTTATATTTTATACGACATTTATTTCTAACAAACGCCGCTTATACTTTATACGGCGTTTAGGTGTATAAAACGTCATATATAATCCTAACAAAAATGGTGTAGTTCTGTTATTTCAACTATATACGGCTTTTTATGTACTTAAACGTCGTATAAAGTATAAACACCGTATAAAGTTAATTATGAAAATGTCGTATTTAGACATAATATGGTAGTGATGATGAATCAAATGAGTACCAAACAGGCATCCATGTTGGCTGCCAAGTATTATGACCGGAGATGAATTGACTTGCAAGTTTCATACATACTAATTAAAAGTTTGCTAGGTTTGTTTATGTTTCTTACTTTTTTTACTTTGCTTTATGATTCAGTCTTGTTTATGGATGTGAAAAAATATCTTTAAAAAAAGTTGAATGTAGATTTTTTATCCTTGTCTTGATAGAGCCTAAGGATATATTCAGTCGTGGTTCGCTAATAAATAAGTAATACCTCCCGTCACCATTGTAATGAAAGATTGATTCGGTATTAGTTACTAGTAACTGCCGTAGTAGGCAGTTCTACCAGCTACGAAGATAGCTTTGTTTTTGCATCGTTCTTTATGCGCCCCTTTAATACCATGAGCGCTGTCATTTGTTGTCAATCAAATTTATACAGGACATTTATAGAAATTTATGTTCCCGAAATACCGAATTGAGTTGGACTTTCAACTTATACGTAGTTACGTACCTATTATGTTCTGGCGGAGATTAACATTGATTGGTGATTTCTGTGTACGTGTTTCTTGTGTTGCCATGTCCATGTCAGTTGTCTATGTCTCTGCCAGTCTTCTCTATTTTGTGGACATATTCAATCAAACAAATATGACTTTACAGCACTTGCATGATAATTCCAAATTACACCTATCTCTAATATGATACTCCATCTCAATCAACCCGCTTGCTGCTCCTCTCCTATTCTGGCCCACCTGCCCAAATGACTCTGAAAACGACCAGCCATCACATACACATTAATGAGTCAAAAATAAGTGGAGCCATATGAGCGACTGGAAAGACCAAGCAGCTGGCGGCAATATCACTCACCGCTAATACCCCCCATTATCATTATTGCATTGCTCCAATGCACCTCCCCAGAAGCTAGCCAGAACCACCACTTCTTGTCGTTATAAATTTCAATATTTTTCCGATGAATAAGTATGATAATACCCTAGCTGCTGAAAGACCGTGATGTACTAAAACATATATTGAACAACATCAGTGACGACTTACTCTAAAAAACTATGTGAATCTCTAAGCTAGTCACTTAATTTGCTTATATAAGGCTGTGTTTGGTTTAGGAAAAATTTTAGGAAAAGAAAATTGAATTAAAAAGAATTATTTCATGAATTCTATTTGATTTTCCTTAATTTGATTGGAATGTTAAAATTTAAAAAAAGTTTCAATACTCTTTTTAATAAACATTAACTTTCCTTCTAATTTTTCATTCAATTTTCTTTCTCACAAATTTTTTCTAAATCAAACATAAAATTCTCCCTGACTTTTTCTTAAATCTTCATTTTCCTCTATTTTTTCATAAACCAAACACAACTTAAGCGTGTGCATAGTATTTTCAAATGATGATTAATGAGAACTCATATCATAATATAAGATTGAATAATGATATTGCTTAACTGTATCTGTAAATTCATGAGCGAGTTTATAACACTGCTATGAGTCAATTAGCATTAAAATCTAGGAACATTAACCTGCCAACTAAGGCTAATAATTCAGCTTTAGCTCCTCAATATAGGGTAATACAGTATCAACTAAACTGTGTATTTTGGCTTAATCTCATATGGATGGGATGTGAAGATATGCTCTCTTCAAACTCTTATAAAATTTCTTATAAAAAGAGTCATGTTTCATATTAACATGCATCATTTCTTAGTTACAATCATTTAGGCGAAATAGAGATGGTTGTATTCTAATTTAATCTCATATTTGTAATGTGTAAACATATGCTCCTCTCGAACTCATACTTGTTATATGAGTTTGAGGGAAGTTCACATCTGAAATTAAACCAAAATACAACATAAATTATATATATATATGAACAGGCATGAATTGACACGCAAATTAAACCTAGTCGTGAAGTACAACATCCATCTGAAATCAGCTTGCTATTGAGTAAGGCAATGAACAATAATGTAGTATAGACAAGTCGAATTAAGGTGCTGGTCATTACTTGAACTGGCTGTTGTTGTTGATGTCGTACCCAGATCTGCTGGCTTCTGAGATGATGGGATTCCACTCCCAAAATCTATCGGAAAAGGCAGCAGCGGGATTGGCTGTACTGTTCACTGAGGTTCCACGCAAAGAGTTACTGAAAGATAGCAAATGTGATTGTGATGGCAGCATTACACTTGGAAACTGGTTAGTGGTGGGATTATGATGAATGTGAAGATTATTATGACTATTGTGAAACTGAATGAGCTGCTGATTCGGTGGCTGCTGGTGGTGGTAGTTCAGCACGAGCTTGTGGAGTTCATCATCTGAATTGATATCGTCACCGTGATATGGCTTATTAATAAGCATCGGAGCAGAAGAAGCTCCTGCAAACTGAGTCTTTGATATTGATGAGGATGTGTCGTCTGCATAATGATGATTTGGCGACGGTATAAGCATGTTCATCTTATCCTGATTGGTCATGTGATGATGAGCTTCTTCTGCTAGTAGAAGTCCTAAAACAGATGAGGATGAGGACGGAAACACAGCAGCCGCAATGCCCCCTATTGGGGTTAAGCAGTAAGAATCATTATCCTTGCTCAAAGCAGCATCAGCAGCAGCAGGTGGGTTAATGGCAGTGCTACTACCATTCTTAATCTTTGAGAGTCTGAGGGTCGTCGTGACATTATCTGTAGTAGTAGCCGTGGTATTACTGCTGCTACCATCAGTTGTGGCATCGTTAGCCATACTACAATTGTTGACTATGAACAGATGTTGCTGGTGGTGGTGATGTGACGAAAGTAGTCCAACTGATGCTCCAAATGCAGCTTGAAAAGCATTAGATCTCCCCATGGATGCAGCTGCAAATTGATTATTATCGGTGCTATGCTTTCTCCTGTCCGAGTTGGATGACTGGCCACTTCCCCTAGATGACGACGAAGTCGAAGACGGTCTCATTGAAGACGTTGATGGAAGAGAACGGACAAGTGAAGGGTGGTCCTCAACTCCTGCTCTTTTATAGACCCGACATAGAGAGATCTCCGCCTGTAAGAACAAAAACGCAGTACCCGTTCACAAAATAATATGAATAACAGGATCTGAAAAATAATAAGACAATTGTTCAATTTTATATGCACTCCGAGGAAAGAAAGTTGAGATATGCTTATTCTAATAACTTGCAGCTTGCTAGAAGATTTGAGTTATTATTAGTCCGTACGGAATCCGTACGTTGATGTTATTATATTTCCATGTATTGGAATGGCTGGGTACCTGCTGATGTTGGTGCTGCTTGTGATGTTTCTCAGTTTCGTGATGAGGCAAGCGGTACTCATTCATAATCCAACTGGTCCGGATGCCCTTGGGAGCTTTGCCAGAGTAGAAGACGAGTGTCTTCTTGAGCCCAATCGAAGACCTGCTAAGATTGTCGCTTCTTATCATTCTATCAGCTCCAGTTGCCTTCCAGTAACCTGATGTCGTGACTCTGTTAGGCCTGTCTCCATTCCTATACTTTCTATCTCTGGGCACATAAAAGAACCATTCCTTCTCACCTATGGCGGCCATGGCTACACAACACAACAGAAAAGTGGATATAAGAGAGAAGATCGATCAGTAAATTAAGGAATGAAAACAACAGGAGGATTAGGAACAGCATGTCCAACTTCAGAAAACTGTGGTGCACTGCTACATGCCTAATTTCATCATTTCATATGATGAATGTTTGGTCAACTCACTTGTTCTACTTTCTCTCTCTAACTGATCTCCCAGATATTAGTAATTGATGACTATCTCGAAGAAAAATTATAGTCCAAAATAAATTCAACACATAGTCACAATCACAGCGATCAATCCACAACAAGCGATATTGGTAGTTCGTTTAGACATATACAGAGACACGGGTTGGGGATCCATATTGTAATAGGAAATAAAAAGGGGTGGAGATCGAGCTAGATACCAGGAAGCTCCCATGGGTCGTAGCGATACAGATCGAGAAAAGTAATGAGCTCAACGGTGAACCGCTTTCCCTCCACCTTACGGCGAAGGTAAAATTCAACCAGTTCCTCCTCGGTGGGATGAAATCTAAAACCAGGCATTACCATCTCTTGTTGCCTGTCTCCCACTTCCTCTTGATCTTCCTGCTGCTCAATTGGACGTTGTTCATCATTCACGGGCTCGTTCATGCTAGTAATTTGATGAAGAAGAAACAACTGATGAAATCACGCTATAGTCCTATCCTTTACACCTGCCTACAAACACATGGTGCATGAGGCACTACAAATGGATTGAAATTATAATCCCATATATCTCTCGCTGCCCGTTGTTCTTTACCTGCCTAAGCATATGAATTCTCGGCACCCACCCACCGATTCGTGTTAAGGCAGCTGTAGTCCTCCTCTCCTTCTCTCTTAGCAGCTAGCTAGTGGTCTATACTCTATATATCTCTTATTCTCACATCCATGTCTTGTCTAATTATATATTTGACTATTTGTTATGTAACTAGCAGTATTTACATATACTTAATATATACCATTCTCTTTTAGGGCTTCTTTGTAATTGTACGAATAAAAAAAATATCAAAAGAGGTGGTGGATTAATTAATTAGCCCAGCACGCCGATTTGTCAACTTGTCTTTTATCTGCGGCTGCGGGTCTTTTTTTCAGTTTCTCTTCCAACAATATATAACCTCAAGTATGTAAGATCTATATACATATAACAGAATAGGATTGGGAGCGTCGCGACACTTCCGGTCAGTTCGGTTCGATCCCAGTCGATTCGGTTTGGTTCTGATTGGTTCGGTTCGATTTTAAAAGTTAGTGGATTGGTTGGTTTTAAATTTTCGGTTTCAAATTTCAAAAAACCAATGATTAATAATTTGGTTCAATTTTTAATTTTTCTCAAATCGGACCGATCCAAACCCGTCGATTTGGCGGGTACTCTGCCTTGTAAGTATAGAACAGGTAATTTGAGATGAAATTTCGAGGGTCGCCGCTTCTTGTCGTTTTACACGCTAATAACATAGTAGAATGGTGCTATTAAATCTGATCTCTCTATGATATATTAGAATTTAAATTAGTTATTTTGAGAAAATACATGTTATAATTATCATCATAGTTTCTATTGTAAAGAAATTTATGTTAGCACGAGTTAGGTTGTCATGCATTATGCAATAATCGACATTGTTTTCACATTATATTTTAGGGAAAATTTAAAAGGAGCTTAACAATCACCGCTTACTCAATTGCGATCCGAACTACCACGATTTCCAAAAGGGTGTGATGAAAAAAAGATTGGACTGATTTTTTATGAGCTTAAGATCAGTTTATTTGAACACTTAAATATAATTGATCTTATTAAATTTGTTGAGAATTATTGATGATTGAGTATGAAAAGACGTCGTTTTCTTTATATGCGCAAAATGATATTATTTATTTTGATAACCAAATGACATAATTTTCGCACACAAAATTAAGTCTTATAATAATATTAATTTATGAATGTAATGGTAAATTTTATTTTAAAAAATCATTCAAATTTTTTTTATCGCACCATTTTTAGAAATCGTAATAGTTCGGCACGCAATTAGGTAAGTGATGATAGTTCAAACCCCTTTTAAATTTTATCCCTATATTTTATTATGGGTGAAGGGATTCTCCTTGTCACGGGAGAAAATTTTTCTACCTAAGTGGATGAATGGTCTAAAATGCTCTTATTTTTATTCTATGCAAATTATGAATGCAGGGGTACATCAGTCATTATCCATAAAATAATAAATGACAGGGGTAGCTTAGTCTTTTTGAAATTATTCATTTACTTTTTTATTTATTTGATATATAGATAATGACTGATGTACCCCTGCTTTAATAATTTACATAGAATAAAAATAAAGGCATTTTAGATCATTCATCCGCTTAGGTAGAAACAATTTCTCTTGTGACAAGGAGAATCCCTTTACCCTTTTATTATTCATCATTTGAGTTTGTTGGTGTTTTAAGAATTTTAAAAAATATAATAAAATATTTGATATTGAATAAAAGTGAAGGAGCATGACCGCATAGGCGGTGCCGCGGTGTCACCAATTTCTTTCAACATAGTTGTAAATAATTATAAGAACAGGAGAGAGATCTGTTGCGAACACTTATGTTGTGAATAAAGTGTGAATAATTTCGGATCAATCATTTTGTTTCTTTTTAAAATTTAGTTATTATGCTTTATTAATTATGTGATGTGATAGATTTGGAAATATGTAATTATGTACTATAATTAATAAAGTGTCATTAAAATTTGTGTTTTACTTTTTATCTTTATATTGTAATTTACATTTCATTCATTAAAAATAAAGATTTTTTTCAGTCGGTCGAAAAATACTAATTTTTTTTAACATTTTTCACTATGATGTGCATCGTGTATGTTGATTTACTAAAACAAATTTCTTCTTTATTGATTCGCTTTGATACATAATCTATATTCGTATCCGGTGAATCAAGTGCTTGTGTAATAAAAAATCCTTCGTTGCAGAAACATGTTCACTGCCACATGTTTACTGTTATCTCATAAGCATGTTCACCATCGTTTTCTGAGCATGTTCACTACCATTTTAGGAGCATGTTTACTGTTCACTGTCAAATGAAAATAAATATGCTATTAGAAAAATCAAACCAGCTAAATAATGTACAAAAAATGAGAGTATAAATCTGCTACCCAAGTTCACACGTTCACAAGTTCACCTAACCAACACAGTAAAGAGAAACAGTAATCATAGCTAAGTTCTATTCCATAATCCCAAAATTAAACACATACTCCCTCTGTCCTCTTTTACATGTCACTTAACCGAATTTTTTTGTCCACTTTTACTTGTCACTTACCAATTTTCAATGCGTATTTAATATCAACAACTACCTTAAAATGTCAAACATTAATTACTTCATTATCATAATCAATAAAGAATACATTTCTCACCAATAATCATCTATCAATTTTACTTTTTGCACGAACTTTTTCAAAAAATTATTAACCTCTTACTTATTAAATTTGTTCAACCGCTAGCATTAACTTCACATTAATCTACTCAAATTAACCTTAAACGACATGTATTAGAGGACAGAGGGAGTATATCAAGAGAAATAGCATTCATTGGTAGAATCCATTCCAATAATCTTCACACATGTAAAATCTGTGCTTAAACCAATAATAGTATGTTCACTGTCCAATAAACATTCACTATACACATTATTATCGTTCACTAAACCAATAAAAAAAATTTCACTGTCCAGCAATGATGAAACCATAGAAAACCGACAAATCTTTTTAGCGTGAGCTTGCTGCATTTCTTTTCTCTAAAAAAATCCAAAAATAATAAACGAAACGATATCTCTTTCCAACATAGCACAGCACAACTTCGAGCCTTCAATCAATAAACAGTTCCTACCACTTGGAAGATTACCAACACAACACAGACTCATTTGAGGAGGCGTGGAGTAGTCCCACCAAAAGCTCAATCTTATCTAAAAAATCAATCGCAGTAGTCCCACCTAAAGCTCAATCTAATCTGCCTCGGTTTCATCTCGTCGAGGTGTGCTGATTCAATTTCATATAGTTCAATTTGTGTGATTTCTGATGGTTGGTTGGTATTTTAAAAAATTGAATTTCTGTTGAATTGATGAATCTCTATCTTCTCTGGTAAATAACTAGTGTCCATGTCAAAGGCTAGTGGTGTATCTTGTAGTGTGGATCTTAATTTATTTATTTTTGTTGCCAAGTGAATTCCGGTTGAATTTGTTCACAGCAACGATATTGGGGCAAACTTCTACATTTTTTGACAAAGCAACTTGAGCTCTTCTCAATGATTCATCATGGTGGGTTATTCGAAAATCCAGATGTCTTTGTATATATTCCATTTTTGTATCAGTTTGATATTCTTAATGTCATTGTATATTTATTCCAGATGTCATAATGATATATGATGAATTATTAAGGAAATGATATATTCTAGATGTCATTGTATTCTTCTCAAGGAAACTTTAATTTCTATCTAAGTATGATGAATTGTTATTTTTCTATAGAATTGAGACTAGGTATGTGTTGTCCTTACACATGTATTTACTTGATTTTATAATAATATATTTTGAAATTGAATATTGAACATTATATTAATATGAGAACTACCGATTAATTATCAGATTAATCATTTCGATTAATTCCCGCCTAACTAATTAATCGCTAGGCGCTACCTCCACCGCCAAGGACTGCCTAGTACTTTTTAGAACATTGATCACTTACAGCATTGTCGTGTACTTTTTAGAATGTATAAGTGGTCGCTGTTAAGTTGTATGTAGACACAAAATGAGTGTGATTCCAATAAGTAATTCTCTCAGAGTTTTGAATAAAGTTACAGAAGCTCCAAGACCTATTTTTTCTCTTCTGTCGATTTTTAGATTATATTCGGCAGCTTGGCGGCTCACCGGCGAACTTTTCTATAATTTTAGACGGTGATCTTTTAAATTAATTAATTTTAAAAAAAATTATTAAATATAAATTACAATGCACACACCAGACCATGAGGGGATTCGAACTCTGATCGTGATGATTGTCAGAATTCATCCCGCACTCATTTTAAATTAATTAAGTATCTAAATTTTCATTTTAATGCCCTCGATCAGTGATGCGACCAACCATTTGTGACCGAGGATAGTCACTGGAAATGGAGAATAGAGTAGAAGATTTGAGGAGAAGGGAATAGGAGATTGAGCAAGGAAGCAACAGATAACGATAAGAGGAGAAGTGATTAAGGTTTGATTCTTGTTCCATTCCTCATTCATCAGTGCCACACTCACTTTTGTTGAGTGAGTAAAGAAATAAAATACTCAAACTGCATCCTAAGTTTTCTTAAATGCTAAAAACTCCCTTTAAATTGATAATGTTTCACATTCATTCCCTAACATTGCATCCTCCTTCGAAGAACCTTATCCTCAAGGTTCAGTTAAATACCACAATTTCAAGTGGTCTCAGTGAAGAAAAGATTGCAAACTATTCCTTTCTCATAAATGTGTTTGTCATGAAAAAAGTGTCAGCAGCCCTTTCTGGCGAACCTGAGTCCCTTAAACTCATGAAGTCTTACCGAACATGGATGTGGCTCTGAGGGCCATGGAAGGTGAATCCATATTCTTTGAGGAGTCACTACCACCAGATTGCTTTCTCCTCAATATACGAATAGAAAAAGATGATGACTTATTTGGTTCTCTAGTACTGTCAAACATAGTTGGCGAATTTGGCTCTCCATCCTGCACAGAAGAATACCTCTCCATTGACACTTCATGGGATGCACAAATTGAAAGCAATGAAAAATGGGATGATGACTCTGAATGCACCAGACTTCGATGGTCAAACTCTATGATTTCAACCACATCCACTCCCCATAAAATCCAATCCTGATTGTCCATTTGATGTAGCGGATTATAAGTAAAAATGCTCCCCCAAGGCAGTGCGCCCCCATGTCCTCTTA
>NQLW01000011.1:489481-505565 GCA_002312845.1 Kalanchoe fedtschenkoi
TTATTTCCTCCTGATCATAATCTTAATCAAAATCCTAGTATTAAATAAACAGGGCCGTCAAGTCAGAATCGGTCAATCAGCTATTATTGCAACGTTGTAGTTGCTGATCGAAGATGAAGAAAAAGTGGCCTGTCTGCGTCACTGGAGCCAATGGGTTCATCGGCTCCTGGCTCGTCAGAACCCTCATCGACCACGGCTATACGGACATCAACGCCTCTGTATTCCCCGGCTCGGACGCCTCCCATCTCCTCAATTCTTCATCCTCCGTCCGCATTCGACTTTTCGAAGCCGATCTCTTGGATTTTGGTGCTCTGTCCCAAGCCATCCATGGCTGCTCCGGCGTCTTCCACGTCGCCTCCCCCTGTACCCTCGAAGACCCTTTGGATCCTGTCCAGGACCTCATTAACCCCGCCGTCCAGGGTAGTCTCAACGTCCTCGAGGCCGCCCGCAGCTCCGGTGTCACTCGCGTTGTCCTCACTTCCTCCATCTCAGCGCTCGTCCCCAATCCAACTTGGCCCTCACAGAAGCCCGTTGATGAATCTTCTTGGACCGACCTCGACTACTGTAAATCTCGCCAGGTGATCTTCACAACTAGTAATCTCAAAACTCTCAACTGCCTTAATTAGGATCTCCTATTCTCCTGTGTAATATGTGCTGTAAGAAATTAACTTTTTATATGTTTTGCTGGATCACCAGTCTTTCTTCATTTATTTCATCTTGCAGAAGTGGTATCCAGTGTCCAAGACTTTAGCAGAGAAAGCCGCCTGGGAATTTGCACAGAAGCATGGTATTGACATTGTTGCAATCCACCCAGCTACATGCCTTGGCCCACTCCTCCAGTCCAATCTCAATGCGAGTTGTGCCGTCTTACAACAGCTCTTACTAGGATCGACCGACACTCAAGAGTACCATTGGTTAGGAGCTGTGCATGTTAAAGATGTGGCTGAGGCCCAAGTTTTGCTACTTGAAACTCCTACAGCTTCGGGACGGTATCTTTGTACCAATGGCATCTATCAGTTTAAGGAATTTGCAGACAGGGTAGCTCACCTCTTCCCTGGCTTTCCGGTTCACAGGTAATGTTTCTTGGTTTTCTACTTCTTGGTGTTTGCCCGTCACCTAATAATGTTATTCTTTAGCTTTTTTCTTTTGGAACGACCGAGACATGTAGATCAGGTTTTTCAAGCTAGTTAGCTAACATATCTGCTGTGGCCCATACCACAAAGTTACTGATACATATATTGATGTCAATTGGTGGTTGGGGAAGGTAGGGAATAGAGGAGATGAAGATAGGCATTACTTATTAGGCAGTAGGTAAGAGGAAGGAAGATGCTGGATATGTTCTCTATATTCCCATTTCGGATGCAACATACTCTAATACATGGGTAGGGAATTCAGGACTCAGGAGGGACTCATTATCGCTACTCAACCTATTCTAACAGAATGATGCAGTGGGTGATTACTGCTGGCTCTTGAACAACAACCCATTCTGTTGTAGGATAGAAGTTGTTGAAGTCTTGTTAGGGTTTCTCCTCTTTGGTCTTGCTCCCTGACCTTCTTTTGGTGACCCCAGTCGAGTCAGCATTATGCCCTGCATCATACATTGTCACCCATTGTGACATCTGTATATGGAGTTTGCCTATTCTTTGGGAATGTCCATTGATTATCCTTTATGCATCCTCTTTTCTATTTTGAATGGCGCCAAGTTGCCCATCACAGTTTGTCCTGACAATCTTGAGAAATTGATGTACAGGTGTAAAGAACACACACAACCAGGTTTGATGTCGTGCACTGCTGCATCAAACAGATTGATGGAACTGGGCTTAAAGTTTACACCCATTGAAGAAGCTATTTGTGACACTGTAACGGGTTTGAAAGCTAAGGGATTCCTAGAGGAACAGCAGTCTCAATCATTACAATAAACCAATGTTTTCAGATTTACAATTCTGTACTATTTGGCTTTATATATATATATATATATATATATATATTTCAATTGTAGCTTTAAGTGATCTGGAACTAGAATAAAACTTATTGGTTCCTCATGTTATTATGTGATGTTTCACCGAAATGCTTTCTCGTTTGGTTGATGATTGGATAAGTTTCAATTTATCTAGATAAGTTTGAGATCAAGAAAGAGTGATCCGGATCAGTTCTGCGGTGATCCAGATCAGACTGGCAGACTAGCTCGCAGGGCCGAGATGGGAGCTTTGGTTGGGGGCTAGGCGCTAGGGGCCTTCGCTGGGCGCAGTGCCTAGGGTTCGAGTCAGATCGAGGTGGGAGGCTTGGATCAGCGAGGCGCAGCACGGGATCCGGTCGCAGGATCCCGCATCAACCAGGATTAGCCTTGCGTCGGGCTGGATAAGTTGGAAGGCATCGGTCGATTTTTGGCCACCAGATCAGTTTTGAATCATACCCTTCCGAGGCATCTTGGAGGCAAGGTAGAGGGCTTTGGGCGTCGCTTATGCTGTAGGGGAAGAATCTATAACCTAAGTGTTCGAAGGAGAAGCACTTGCCAAAGAGGTGTGAATGATGTCCGTTCGGTTAAGGTTGCACCTCTTGAAAAATGGTGCATACGCGTATAAATAGGTTGTCTTGTAGACTAAATAAGCCATCAACGAAATTGTATACACTCTGTTGGGTATAACTCATATACTGATAAAAAGCTTATGTTAAAGTGGAGCAGGAAGTGACATATGGCTGAATCTCAGTGGATGGTGACAGCAAGACTAATAGTTGTGGAACAGGATTGATTGGAATTAGGGTTGCGGGACCAAAGGCCCGCGGTATGGTATAGAAATATGATTATAAATACCATGTAATTGTAATCTAATAGGGTACGACGACACACTCAATAATGCACAGTTGCTCTTTTGCTCTCAATGACGTAGGCACACTATCAAACCTCGTTAAATCTTGTGTGCACTTTACTGTTTTTTCTCTTGTTAGTTAGCCGGAACTCTCAACAAGTGGTATCAGAGCAAAATTGATATGGCTATGTCAAGTGCTAAATTCGAAGTGGTCAAGTTCAATGGTCACGATAATTTTGGATTGTGCAGACAAGGGTGAACGATCTGTTACCGCGGCAAGGGATTCTGAAAGCTTTGAAACATGTGAAGCCTGAATCAATGAAGGACGAGAATTTGGAGGATATACAGCAGCGAGCTGTAGGAACAGTGAAGAGGGAGCAAAAGAGAGAAATCTGGCCCTTGAGGGATATGTTTGGCTGACGAGGTTATGAGCGGTAGGATATGTTGCACTTGATCAAGCTGTGTTTGGCGAACGAGGTTATGTACCACATGATGAGTTTGTCGTCTCCCGGAGAAATCTAGAAGAAGTTGGAGTCTTAGTTTATATAATCCCTTACAAATAAATTGTATTTAAAGCAGAGGTTGTACGGGGTGAAGATGTAGAAAGAGAGTGATTTGGCTCAGCATATGAATGTCTTTAATCAAATCATCACGGATCTTGCGCAGCTTGAGGTGAAGATTAAGGATGAAGACAGAGCAATGATCTTATTGTGTTCATTGCCTCCCTCTTACAAACACATGGTGACCACTCTAACATACGGAAAGGAAACTATCAAAGATGAAGAGATTACTGCAGTCTTGTTGGCCCAACACCAGTGAAAGCAGAATGCAGGGGAGAATTCTTCACAAGTTGATAGTTTGTACGTCAAGAGTAGTCAGAATCGTGGGAGAAAGTCTGAGAAGGATGGTTCTGGAAAACGGAACTCAAAATCAAAATCAAAGGGCAAGATGACGATTCTTGCAAGGAGCCGGACATATGAAGAGAGATTGTCCAATGTGGAATAAGTAGACTGATGAGAAAAACGGAGAATCATCAAAGTCTGTGAATGTGGCACAGAATGATTCTGATTGCAGCGAGGGCGATATGCTTTCGGTTTCAATTACTCAGTTCGTGGATACTTGGATTCTTGATTTGGGATGCTCTTATCATATCACGCCCAACAGGGAGTGGTTCTCCACATAAAGGTCAGTTAATTATGATTCTATCCATATAGGTGATGATAGATGTTGCAATATTGCTGGTATTGGTGAAGTCGGAATTAGGATGCATGACGAGATAGTGAGAACATTATGTGATGTTAGACATGTACCTGAATTGAAGAAGAATCTTATATCCTTGGGCACTTTGCATAAGAATGATTTTATTCCTAAGACAGATGAGGATAAGAAAACTATTAGAGTTATTAAAGGTGCGTTGACTGTGATGAAAGAAAAAATGACTGCAAAAAATATCTATAAACTATTATGAAGTACACTGCAGGTGGAGTTCATTCTGTTAAGTCACATGATGATAGCAAAAAATTATGGCGTATGCGTCTTGGTCATCTTAGTAAGCGAGGTATGACTGAATTGCATAAAAGGAATCTGTTGCATAGTGTTAAAAGGTGCAAGGTGGAATTTTCAAGATTGGAAAACACACAACTGAAGGGATTCTTGATTATGTGCATTCTTATGTATGGGGCTCTGTCAAAGAAAGGTCAATGGGTGGATCCGTTTATTATGTTACGTTTACTGACTATTTTTCTAGAAAAGTTTGGGTGTATTTCTTGAAACAGAAATTTGAAGTCTTCAACAAGTTCAAGTTGTGGGGAGCTGAGATGAAGAACTAAACAAGGAGAAAGATCAAGTGTTTGAGGTCGGATAATGGCACGGAGTATACTTTTTCGCAATTTTAGAAATTCTGTGAGGAGAAAGGGATTCAGAGGCACTTCACAGTGCGTAAGATATCACAGTAGAATGGTGTTGCCGAAAGATTGAACAGGACTTTGATTGAAATGGTGAGATGCTTGAGGTTGAATAGGACTTCCTAAAATCTTTTGGGCAGAGGCTGTGAATATGGCATGTTACGTCATCAATAGATCACCACAAGCATCATTAGGAGGAAAAGTTGCAGAAAAGGTATGGACAGGTAATCCGGCTAGTTTTAATCACTTAGCCCACATTTGGTAGGCGGGATTAAACGTGGGACTGGATAATTAATAACACTCTATCGTGTGGTTCAAATCAGGATAAATATTAATAATCTCAAGGGGTTTTATCTTTAAAATTCAGGATTATTTATTCCACTAAAATAGGTGGGATTATTGATCCCGTTACTATTAAGACCCAGATTGCTACCAAACGTACCCTTAAGGATTTTTTATTGTCTAGCTTATGTGCATGTACCTGGTGATGAGAGATCAAAGCGAAATCTAGTAGCAATGAAGGTGGTGGTCAGTAGAGATGCAGTCTTTGATGAGCAGTCCATGCGACAACAGAATAAAGAGAAGGTGTGGTTGGGTTTGGAACAGATCCCTACAACAATAGAGAAAGTTGAACCAACAAGGTGTTGGTCTAGTGGCATTGGGTGTTGTCTAACAACCCCAAGGTCATGGGTTCAAGCCCTGTTGGTACCGCATTTATGCTTAGATACGCTGGAGGTGCGCGTGAGCTGGCCCGCGGTGAGTATGGGCGTACACTATCAATGTAGAGGGGGTGTGCAGCCCCTGCCCACCAAGGGGGGAAGTGGAGAACCACTATCGATCCCCTTTAAAAAATAAATAAATAAATAAATAAATAAATAAATAAAATAAATAGAGAAAGTTGATAGCTCTACTTCAACACCTTATACCTCAAGTAAAGATGATTTGCAGAGCTACAATCTGGTCAGAGAAAGAGAAAGACGTACCAATGTAAAGCCTCCAGACAGATTCAATTTTGAAGATATGGTCTCTTATGCACTTCACATCAGTAGTGAAGATTCGAGTATCTTTCAGGGAGCTATCACTAGCCATGAGAAAAATAAATGGATGTGTGCAATGGTAGAAGAGATGGAGTCTTTGAAGAAAAACGATACACGGGAGCTAGCTCGGCTTCCTAAGAAAAATGAGCAAGTTACTATAAATAAGTTCAAGGATTGTTTGGACTGGTTGAATGTCTACAGTTGTTAGAAGAGTAGGAACCCCAAGCCACTTTGAGACGTGAGTCACCCTGGATTTTATCTCCTAAAGAGCAGGATATTCGCTAAGGTGGAGATTTGTTGGGTATAACTCATATATTGATAAAAGGCTTATTTCAAAGTGGAGCAGGAAGTGACATAGAGCTGAATCTCAGTGGATGGTGACAACAAGACTAATAGTTGTGAATCAGGATTAAGTGAGCTTAGGGTTCCGGGGCCAAAAGCCCGCGGTATGGTACAGGAGTAGGGTTTCTATTATAAATACCATGTAATTGTAACCTAATAGGGTATGATGATACGCTCAATAATACACAGCTGTTCGTTTGCTCCCGCGAACGTAGGCACACTGTCGAACCTCGTTAAATCTTATGTGCTTTTTACTGTTTTCTCTCTTGTTAGTTAGCCAGAATTCTCAACACACTCTTGACACTTGAGATCAGTAAAAGTCGAGCAACATTCTCCTTATATCTCTGTCCACTTATCTTGTCTAGACACTTAGAGAATATCCGATGTGCACTTATCTAATTTTTGGGTTAGATCCGGAAAAGGCTGAGCAAGGCGTTAGGCCTTGTTGCCGGACTGATCCGATTCTCCTAAACCTTGATAAAGGATTATTGAGAAATTCCGTGACGGATAGAATGCAAGAATTAATAAATAATTATTCTATTAAAATTAAATTTAATCTAATGAAATTGAAAAAATATATCAGCAAACCATAAAATTGGTCTAAATCGAATCCTAATCTAATGAAACTGCTGAGTATTTTGGAGAAGAAATGTCTGTTAGAATGGAAGCTTCGAATTGGGTCAACTAAAATTTTCAAATGAAAGAGGTTGGGTATGAGTAGAAACAATTGTCGTCCGTAAAAATAAGGCGAGGAAGAAACCCGGAAATAAGTGAAAAGAAAAGCCTTTGTCAACACTCGTCGCTAATGTTATGTCTTCACTCTAAAAGTGATAAATTAACTTCGTTGCTAAACAAATAATGCCCCAAAGACGAAATATATTAGGTGGGTGAGTGCGGGTCGAATAGTTGTTCTATTCTCTCGCTTTCCCCTGAATGCGTTTGTACCTTCTTCTGTCTGTTTTTCTGTTGGATTTTCGTTCTCGCGACAAAATCACTTTCTCGCCGGAGAAACATTTTTGGTTCGGTCGGTGAGACTGGCGGTTTGTTCCGACCGCAGCTCAGCCGTCCGCTGCACCTAAAGGTAAACTCTAAGTAGCCCTAACTAGCTAGCTTGCGCGTTTTGGTTTCTCCGCCCAACCCTGCGGTTAACTATGCTGCTATTAGTCGCATCTACTGCTCCTATGATGATGAAGTTATTCTGTTCTTTCCCTCACGCTTTCGTATAATTACTAATTTACTACAGTTTTTACTTGCTCATTCTTCTGGGTAAATATTTCACCTTTTCAATGGCCTTGTTTTATTTATTTATTTTTTCCAGCAAGCTGGATGTCATTCCATGATGAAGACTCATATGGACGCAAACCTCGCTTGGAGAACAACTTGAAGGAAGAAAATGAACTAGTAAGGCTGGTCATCTCCGATGATGATGATACTGGGATCCTTGATGAACCCATTAGTCTACCTCCAGCAGAAAAAAGGATTAATTCATTTATCTGGTGGATGAAAGCTGCCATATGGTGCATTATGGGGCTGATTGTTATTCTCCTTTTTTTGAAATGGGGGTTGCCCTTTCTTTTCAATAAGGTATCACCTTAAGGCTCTATTTCTGATATAATTGTGCAGTCATCTACTCTAAACTTATTTTAACAGGGACATCTTGTATGATAGCATAAATATCTTCATCATTCATATGTTTACTAGTTAGAATACACTTTTAACCTGGTACAGTGGTCGAGTTTCGTATGTGCTCTCTGATTACACATACCATACTCCATTCACTAAAGCTGGAAACATTATATTTGGTGATGCAGTCCTCCACCCAACCGATATGCGACTCTCGCGTCAAATGTTGGTCATTTCCTGTTCCAATGCATTTACCATTATAGGGAACCCTTCCTATATGTTGATATTACTATAAATGTGTCGATAAAATCTCCCTTATACTTCTATTTCAAAACTCAAAACTAATAAAGGAGTTATTATACTAGATTATGTTATGAATCCTTGATTTGATTTATTTTCAGGTGCTACTCCCACTAATGCAATGGGAAGCTACAGCCTTTGGTCGGCCTGAACTTGCTGTCATACTTGCTGCATCTTTAGCTCTGTTCCCCGTAATTCTAATCCCATCAGGCCCATCAATGTGGCTTGCGGGAATGATTTTTGGATATGTCATTGGATTCATCATAATCATGATTGGTACAACTGTTGGGATGATTCTACCTTATACTATTGGACTTCTTTTCCGAGACCGTATCCATGTAAGCAAATTTGATGCTTCAATTTCACCTAACATTTGTTTGATTTCGGTGTTTTCTTCTTTCCCGTTATGCTCATAGTTTAAGTCGTGTTCAGCGATGGCTAAATAGATGGCCCCAGAAGGCTGCGATGCTTAGGCTGGCAGGGGAAGGGAGCTGGTTTCACCAATTCCGAGTGGTTGCACTTTTCAGGGTTTCACCTTTCCCCTACACGGTATTTAACTATGCAATAGTGGTCACCAGTATTACATTCTGGCCCTATATATCTGGATCAGTTGCTGGAATGGTTCCAGAAGCTTTCATTTACATATATAGGTAAGTTCTTAATTTAACCAGAACGGAGTTGCCAATGCTTGTAGCTGATATTAAAGGTTTAAAGAGTATATAATCGGTTCTCAATTCTAATCTCGAGCATTATGGTATTGCTGGTTGCTAATGACACTTTATGGTGTGCAGTGGAAGATTAATAAGGACCTTTGCTGATATTCAGTATGGAAATCATCACCTTACAGGACTAGAAATCGGATACAATATTGCTTCTTTGATTATTGCAGTCATCACCACTGTTGCTTTTACCATTTATGCAAAAAGGACTTTGAATGAGCTAGAAAGAAAGAACTCTGCAAGTACAGAAGGCTCGACCTCTGTGAAGGATGATGTTGAAACCCAGTAGCTTCCAGTTGGAATTATCAAGCTTGCTAGTATGACATCTATTGTCAAGTACTTTCAATTTCAGGGTTTAAAATTTTAAACAACACTGTAAATATTTTTTTTTTTGTCATTATGTGGCTCATAATTTGACTATGCAGAGAAACAGGTACAATAGATGAACCAAGAGATGTATTGTGATTTTAGCCTTATAAACAGATTCCACTGATTCAAAATTTGGCTACCTGCACTATTTGATTTGTTGACTGGCAAGTCTGTATGTCAGCTGGGAAAATTGAATTTTATGATCATTTATGTATTCTGTAATAAATTTGTATCTCCATACGAAATTCAATTTAGTGCTTATGAGATTCGTAGGAACTACCCCTAAAAGTATCAAACATAATAAATCAGTCAGTTTTGAGACGCCCATTGATTGTTACAAGTGTGAAATGTGAATGTAACAAATGCGATTCCACATAGATGTGCGTAACAGAGTTCATACAGAAAGATAGGTATTCATATTAATATGGAGTACACAAGTCATCTCATTCACATAAAATATATTACAAAAACTAGAGGTATAGAAACCCCATGTAGCCAAACCTATATCAGAAGGGATAGTACATCAAAGTTATGTTTCGTTCAAGTGTGTGCCTGCTTCGTACATGTTTTCACGTAAGAAGTAAATCAAACCAGAATCAGGACACCCACAGCAGATTCTAATGCAATGTCTTAGTCAAGGTTTCCAAGGTGCAGGAGGAGGTGGGGGTGTCGGGAACATGGGAGGAACGGCTGAGAATATGGTGTTTTTGTCTATCCCGAATGACTTGTCTCCTGATAATGCCACAAGGGCAGCAACTAAACCTGCATTACCTGCTATGGTAGGCTCTGTGTAATTGTAGTTACTTCTGACATCACGAAAACCATCATGCTTATCAGGACCAGCAACCATGGCACCAACTATAATGTTAGGATTTGGCTTTGAAGAGTCCCTCCATTTCCATCCTCCTTTACAGTTGTACTTTACCTTGTTTTTTGGGATTGACGCGGCTCTGTGGTGAACATGCTTTGGGTAATGGTTACCAAATCCCACAATGTAACTCATCTTTTTGGGGTTCTTGCCAAGTATGTAATCCATCTGTCGAAATAACACAAGTTTTACTAAACCAAGATTACATGAAAACCAGCTTAAATTGTAAGGTTTCCCTGCTCTATTCCTTGCCACCTCCCATCCATATTACAAACCAAAAACAAACAAATAAGAAAATATGTCACCTGAGTTTTTGCAAAGTCCCGCAGCACATCCGTGGAATAAAAGTTGGGGCCACAATACCATCCAGGCGTGTCTGCAGCCTCGAGATAATCACTGAATAACGTAGCTAAGAAAGCTGCATTCACAACATACTGCAGAGGCTGAGGCCTTCCATGGTTGAGTTGGATCAATCCACCTATGAGAGGTCCACAAGAACAGTTAGTCAATAAATGCTGATTTGATGTCAGTGTGGTGCATGCATCCAAATATAAATTGTTATACCTTTCGTTCTGTTAAAACTTGTATAGTATGGTAGATATGAGCACATGACAATACTGGTCTGATTGTGAAAAGTTCTCAACATCTCTTCATATGGATATCCTGGGCTCAAAAATAATCGTAGACGGCTTAAGAGAACCTGGTTTACAAATAATATCAATTACTGACATATCTTGTACATTTGTCAATCATAAATATGTAATATTGCAAAAAACATTGGAAAAAATCTTGCTGGAAGTAAAACAACACTATATTCATGTCTTTATAATTAAAATCAACTAAATCAAGTAAAAGACACATAATATCCATCAAGGCCACATAGTTAGGAACGGAAACTGACGGATTGAACATGTCATATGAGCTAGTTTCATCGTTCTACAATTGTCAGAAGTGAAATTGTGGTAACTTCAAGTTAAATATATTTCAGAAGCACATTAATTAAGAAAGATTATAGGCAACAATAAAGACTAATCTATTCAACTCTCCAGAGCAGGGAAGGCGGAGAATGTTATTAACTATCAGGAAATTTAAACTTACTTGTGCACCGGCAAGCTTGTTGTCCCAGCTAAGCACACCATAGTCAGGTCCTCCCCAAAAGGCACCAGCATGTTTAGCGAGGGTAGGATTTGTTACAAGTTGAAGATATGATGAATTCCCCGTCGCATAATAAAGCCAAGCTCCACCCCAAACGAACTCATCCCAATAACTTGTGGAATTATAGAATATAGCAGCTTCAGTACCAGTGCTGTATCTGCCTCGTTGGGCCCTACCAAATGCAAAGAGAGTTCCAGCACCATGAACAAGCTTCTGTGAATAAGCCTTGTTGTCTTTAAAGACAATTGATGCGGCAGCAAGAGCAGCAGCCATCTCTGAAGCAAGGTCTGAGCAACCATGACAATCGGTTACAGGTCGAATGTAGTCAATGTCTTCAGGTCGCATCCAACAGTAATGGTCATTTGGAGACGTATTGCCATCAGAAGTATCCC
Source organism: Kalanchoe fedtschenkoi (assembly GCA_002312845.1). Taxonomy (NCBI): domain Eukaryota; kingdom Viridiplantae; phylum Streptophyta; class Magnoliopsida; order Saxifragales; family Crassulaceae; genus Kalanchoe; species Kalanchoe fedtschenkoi. The sequence goes on from NQLW01000011.1 coordinate 500,998, forward strand.
CAACCCCAACCTTGGCAAAAACAAAAATAAAAATATGAAGAGAGAAAGATTTTAGAAAAAAAAACTGAGAAGTTGAGTAGAATTTAAACAAATGAATAGAAAGAGTTATTATGTTGAAGCCAGTTCTTTATGTGGTTGAATTTTTTAATGGAAGTAAGAGTCAGGCAATAAAGAGATGGCAGAAATTTTGTTTTATGGATAAAAGGTGAATAATAAACTCTAGTACATGGGCAAGATTAGGATATTAATCCATAACTCAAACGAGGATCAAGTATGATGAATATTAATCATTTAATCAAATGAGGATCAATTATGATGACGCAACAAGGTTTTTGTGGCAAGAGTTACCTGAACAGCAATCCTGTCAATTGTGTCAGCAGTAGAGTTAAATGTTTTGAGGATGTAATCTGTGCCCCATTTGATAATCTCTTTTACATGGGTAAGCTCCCCGGCAGCTTCATATTTTGCACTGTATTCAATCACGCTCCAACTGAGCATGGTCATGGCAAAGGATGAGGGGAAGTTGAACTTAATGGCATCTCCCGCATCATAATATCCACCGACAAGATCCTTGGTCAGAGTCCAAGAAGCATCTTTGCCATCATCAGTACACGAGCTTCCTCTCCAAGAGACATTGTTATGTTTGGGGAGCTTTCCTGCTGTACTTGGAAGATTCAAATAGTGTGAGAACACTAGTTCTTTTCTGTTTTTAATTAGTTAATGCTACCAAGTAGTAGAGTTTTATTAAAAACAGTTGACATTCATGTGACGGAGTGAAGTAAGGGAGCAGGATCTAAACATACATACAATTCAAGGATGAGGTACTACATAGCAGTATATATGTACAGGTGATGATTAGGCGAGTGGCGTATTAAAAGTTGAATGAACACAAGGAAAGATTACTGACAGCGCTGGGCATTGAAGAACATAAGGGCCTTGTGGAGCGCAAGAGTGTAATTGTCGGGAGGGAGATGCGGCGCGTGATGTCGGGGTACGAGCTTGACGATCAAGGTGATGAAGCCAGCAAGGAAGCCGGCGGCGAGGAGGGTGGCGAGGGTCCAGACGAAGATCTTGCGGCTGACGATGATGCATCCGAGATCGACGTACTTCTTTTTCTTCTGCTCGCCAGGGCCGAGGAGCCAGCTCTGCTGCGTCTCGTCGAGGGGGCGGGAGAGAGCGGCCCGATCGAAATCATTGAGATTGCGGCTCCTGTCATCGTCGGTGGCTGAATCGGCGGCAATCTCGAGCGGACCTCCCCATGGATCCCGACCGTACATGCTCATAAAAATCGCTTCGGATTCAGGCAGGAGGCGGCGGCGCACTAGCAGAATTGAGCAAGTAGCTGAGGTGAGAGCGGTCTGGTCTGATCTGCTAGCTAGAAGTGTCGGTGGGTATTCGATGGGCAAATGCTTCAAGCAGCTAATCTCCAAATCTGGTTGCGGCGAGGAAGAGAGAGGAGGCTAAACTCAACACTGGAGACTAGAGAGAGATATCGCTGTGTTGTGTGGCTACGCTACGCTACTGACGGTGTGGGTTGTTAGCATTTGTCTGCCTTTTTACTCCATCTCCATCTATTATTAAGCAGCAGTTTCTTTACTACTTTTATTTATTATCGCTAAACAAACTTTATCCCTCTTACTCAACTGACTGTACACACTTGTTGCTCTGCTGGTATGTTGTGCTGCACATGGCCAGTAGACCAGTTCGATCCGCTTCCCATTTTGCGTTTGTATATTTTATTATGAATGGTAGACTCATGTTTTTGCTTAATATGGAATTCATTCAGTCTCATCTAGCATTTGATTGTGATGTGAGATGCCAACCAAATGGGTTCATAAATTTGTACGCAAAGTGACGTTAATGAGGCATCCAGTGCACCTAATTGATTTTGATTTATGCTTGACAACCTCCCTTCGTCCTCTTTTTACACGTTATTTAAAATTAATTTGACTTAATTAAGATGATGTTAATACTAATATTTGAATAAATTTAATAAGTAGTGGTCAATATTTTTATTGAATAATTCGTGCAAAAAGTGAAATTAATAAATTATTACGGGTAAAAATTAAATTTTATGATAATAAAATATTTAATATTTAATATAATTATTAAAAAATATTAAATGATAAATAAAAATAAATAAAAAAATTCAATAAAATTACATGTGAAAAATAATAGAGAACCCAATATTACTATTAATACATGTGGTGTCATTTCACATCACTCCTCTCCTATCTATAGTGACTCACGTGTCATTTCTCAATCAGACGATCAGTTAGTGCCAATGGTTTTTATTCATTGGTGGATATATCTTCTAATACATTATTTACTGTATATTTAATAATTTTACAAATAATAGTTTTTTTTTATTCGAGAAATAGTTGTTTTTTAAGTAGGGTTGTGTTGTAAATGGTGGGACGACGACAAAGAGATACAGCCTGTGTCCAACCTCACGGAATCGGTTTACCTTCATCTCCAATCTTAGCTGTTTCCTAGCTAGCTAGCCGATTTACTCCTCTTTATTATTCACCTTCTCACATTTTTATTATTTGTAAATCTTCAATTACCACCTAAATAAATGACAAAACCTAATATTTGTCCGGAATATAAGACGAGACCTGAGAGAGTGGTTTGCAAGGAGTTTAACAATTCAATATAATTTTTAATAAAAACACTAGGTATTAATGTCCGTCCAAATGCACGGGCTTATTATTTTATAAAGTTTTGTAAAAATATTATTATCATGTAGTACAACATTTACTTGTAAAATTTTGTTACATCAAAATCAATATTAGATCAGTAAAATATTGTTTTGATATGTGAATGTAATGCGGAAACGTTAACCCAAAATCTACTTACAAATATTTTAAATCAACCAAATATGGATAATGGGAATTAACAAACATAATTGAGAAATATATAAGAAACTTACTTAGATCCATAGTAATGACTTGAATGATCCTATGTGCTTTCTCTTTTTGATCTTATATCTTTGTAGCTTGCTCTTTGATGATATAGGAGAATTCTCTAATGGGTGTTTTGTGTTTTCTCTAAGTGTGTTGTTTAGGATCCATAAGAGGATATATATATAGTGTATGGGTTTGTCTCTTGTAATTCCCATAAACCTTTCAAACTCCTTAACTTAATATGGTCACTTAATTTGTACAATAATGTTATTAATTTAATTCTCATAGACCCTTGGAGTTCATGCTCTTAATATGGGTATTTTAATTGTACAAAGACCATAGACCCTTAAGCTTCTTCATAAACACTTGACCTTTAAGCTTCTTAACTTTAATAGGACAAGAGAGAGGGATTTTCACCCAATAATTTCAACCATAATACAACACTAATCATCACCATGTGTAACTTTAATTGAAATTATAAAAAAACAAGTGCATGAATCGCTAATGTTAAAATTAATTCTAACATTCTCCCACTTGATTCATGCGCGACTTGAAGTTTCAAATTATCTTTTATTCATGAACTTTAATATGAAAACAAACAAGTCACATACCATACATAAGTTAAATCAACCGAATCATGGCGGTCACGGGCCTAACAAGCGTCCCGATTCCTTCCATGTATTACAAATCAATTTAACTCAATCATCGTTTAATAATAAGGTGAAAACATAAGCCTTATTCTTTAATGTCTTATTTCAAGACCCATGCTTGTAATCACAAAATAACATAATGCATGTCAATAATGTGATTAAAAAAAATTTGCAAAATCCAAATAATATAAATCTTAAAAGTGTCATCCAAATAATGCGCAAGCAAACATAAGTACATATATATGTCTATAGTAAACCGTTCTACAAGGACTTAGCTATAACGCCCATTTTCTTTACATGGCCAATGTAAACTTTGGGCAATAATCCTTTAGTCAACGGATACGCTATCATTTCATTTGTGCCAATATGCACATTAGACACTCTTTGGTTTTGCACTTCTTCTTTGACAGATAGATACTTTAAATCCATATGCTTGACACCTTTAGTGTATCTATCGTTCTTAGAGAAGAAAACGGTTGCGGTGTTATCACAATAAATTCTCAACGGTTTGGCAATACTGTCGACAATGCCCAAACCTGAGATAAAATTTCGTAGCCACAATGATTGAACTGTAGCCTCAAAGCACGCTACAAATTCTGCCTCCATAGTGGAAGTAGCAATCACAGACTGCTTCGCACTCTTCCATGAAATTGCTCCATCAGCTAAAAGGAACAAATAGCCAAAAGTGGATTTTCTTGTATCCACACATCCGGCATAGTCTGAATCTGAATAACTAATTACTTGCAGGTCATTCGATCTTTTATACGTGAGCATATGTTCTTTAGTGCCTTGTAAGTAGCGTAAAACTTTCTTCGCAGCTTTCCAGTGGTGTACTCCTGGATTACTTTGATAACGGCCCAACATTCCGACAGCAAAACTGATATCTGGTCGCGTACAAGTTTGGGCGTACATCAGACTTCCAACCACTGAGGCATAGGGAACATTTTCCATTTCTTTACGTTCCAAATCATTCTGAGGACATTGAGATAGACTGAAACTGTCCCCTCTCTGA
>NQLW01000011.1:514627-564338 GCA_002312845.1 Kalanchoe fedtschenkoi
GTGGACCAATCATTATTTACATGAAACAACAATGTATTAATTATATGGTTTCCTTTTTTGAGTTTATTTATTAGTCTTTATTAATTATATGAGATTCATTTTTTATTTATTATGAAACGGATTTACTTGTCATTTTGAGATTTCATTTTGTATTTAATTTACCGGATTTTTTTGTCTAGATTCTTTTGAAATATAATGAAATAATTCGATTCAATTTGTAAAAAAAATGAACTAAACCATTAATTATGAATTTTTTAAAAACTAAAACTGTAACCAATCCTATAAGTCTGATTCGATTCGATTTATTAATTTTTATTTACACTAACTACTTCTTATGATAGCAAATCTAACATTTATGTACAACTGATCATATCACTTCCACCTCAAAATCATCATTATCTCACCTCTACCTCCAATTGTAAGTTCAACATAAACTAATTTCTTAATTCATTTTTGTTGACGGTTGAATACCAGTTATTAACCTTCAACAATTTAAAATTTATGTTTTTTTCGAGAAGAAAAATTTTATCTAAAGTGCTCAATTTAAAAAATACGCTTATTATTCTCAAATTTTAAATTTTCTGATCATTTAATATGTAGGAGTTTTTATTTAAATTTCTCACTCAGCTAATAAATTTCTTAAATTCACTTTAGCCCCATGTTACACTATTTGTTTCTCAACCAGACTTAGGGTTCGTGTTTTGTGTGTAAGTTGACAAAATACGACATGCATTTCTCATATGATGATAAGAGTTGTAAATGAGTTGATGTGCTCGTCAGTAGTTCGTTAATAAATTCAGTCAAAGTTCGTTCATTAAATAATGAGTCGATAACAATAATTTTAAATTTATTTAATAAACTAGCCGAACATGAGCAAATGGTGCTCGGCTCATTTATGTTAGTGAACAAACTCAATAAGAAGCTCGATAATTTTATTAAAAAGCTAGAAGACTTACCTACTTAGATTATAGTGTAACTCAAATTCAAACATGTCACTCTATCCTAACACGAATTAAGTGATTAAAAATTAGTAAATATGACTACAATAACCGACATAAATTATGTATGTAAATGAAATGGAAGTAACTTATGTTTATTATTTGAAATCGTTTATGGACTCATTAAATAAACAAGTCAAACATGAACAATGAGGTATTCGGCTCTTTTATGTGCATGAACACCTTGTTTATAAGCTCATTAAAAACCTATTTAAACTCGTTTTCAGCTCGTCTGCGAGGATCATTTATGAACTCAACTAGAAATTTTTTTTATAAAATTATTAGTCAATGAAGTGAGATTCTCTTACAAGTAGCTCGTTAAAAACTTAGTCAAACTCGTTTATCACATAACTTAAAGTTTATAATAGATCAATTTAAATGGCCCAGCTCGAACTAATTAAAATTAAATAATTCAAGCTTGAACATGTAATTTAAAGTTCGTTAATACTCGGCTCGACCTCGAGCTCATTAAATTTTTAATGAACAAACATAAACATTGCAATACTCGATTCAACTCGACTAATGGACTCATTCACAATTTGTTGTTGACTACAAATCGCATAAATAAATCATTAACTTTTGGTCACCTTATCTTCAATAATTTACAGTTCAATTAGGGAGAGAGGGAGATTAAGCTGTGGCTTTCGAATGAAAAAAAAATCACCAAATTTTGCTGTCTTACCTTTGATAACTTGCGATATTATTGAAACACGAGGGTGATTGAGATTCGGATGTAAAGTGATAAAAATTGCAAATTAATGAAATAGTAATTGTGGATAAATGAGGCTTAGTACCTATATCGATTGTACAGTTCGATTGGAGAAGGGATTAGAGCATCCTCATCAAAACAAATTAAAAAAGGATTTGTGTCATACCATATCAGATTTGTGTCATGTCAATTCAGCTTTATAATAAATCTTCTGTTCGCAAACTTACATCCATATTAAACAAACTATTTAAAGCTCTGCGCATGAGACTCACATGCCATATTATACTTTTTTCCCATATTTTCATATTATGTTAATTAAAGATTTTCTGAATTGATTAAATATTTGATTGTTTATAATTATAATTCATATTATCTTTTTTTATTTATATGATAAAAAATTAAAAAGTAAAAATTTCATCAAACAACAACAACAATAATATATTAAATTTAGGGCAAAGAGATTCTACTTGTCAATGTAGAAACGTTTTCCACAAAAGCGGGTGAATTGTCTAATTCCTCCTTATTACTTTAGCTTATACCAAATAATTCATATGGGTAATATGGTAAATTAAGTATTAATAATCATGTCATTAATCAGTAGATATATATTGACAATTTCACATAAAAATCTATTTTATCTTTCTTATTTAAATGACTATTTTACTCATATTAATTATGAAACATAAACAAGTGGAACAAAAATTTAATGGTCATTTCATCCGCTTATGTAGAAAATTTTTCTACACTGACAAGTAGATTCCCTTTACCCTTAAACTTAACATTAAATTTAGTACATATCAAGCTTAAAATAAACAAAATAACACTTAATAATAGATAAAGACAAATCAAGATCACCAAATTGTTACCAAATATGTTCGATCAAATCAGTTTGAAGTTTATGATGAGCATTTCTATCACGTAACTCAGCTTGTCTCTGAATATATTGGTAAAATTAAGGAGTAGATCCTTGAGTTGGATTTACTAGAGGCTCTCCTTCTTCATATATTCAATTCATAGCAGCATCTCCTTCTTCTTCAATGATCATATTATGTCAAGTGATGCAATCATACATTATATCACGTGTATGATTTTTATATTAGAATCGTGCAGGACCATGTACAATAGCCCAACGAGATTGCAGCACCCCAAAAACACGTTCAACATCTTTCTTTGGAAACTCATGTTTCTATTTGAATATCTATCTCTTTGGATCACCTGGATGAGAAAAACTTTAACAAATGTGCTCCACTTGTGATATATGTCATCAATTAGATAATAATCTTTTAGTAAGTTGACATATTTAGCGTAAATTGAACAGTAGGAAAATCATCTCTCAGTACATCGTTGAATAACGGGTGATTGATTGAGCACATTATATTTATGTTGTTATTTGACTCATCGACACCAAAAAAAGCATGACATATCCACAAATCATTTGAAGCAACTACTTTAAGCATAACTGTGGAGACCCCATGATCGTCTCTAGTGAATTGTCCTTTCCATACCACAAGACAATTTCTCCATTTCCAATGCATGTAGTCCAAATTGTCTAGCATTTTGAAAAAAATCATGTTTATCTGAGTGCATTTCGAGTGACCATTAAGCATCAACATCATTTGATCTTTTGAAATACTTTTCTGTAAACACTTATATTAGATAATGATAAAATTTAAATAAGCATTGAATCACTGTTAGTTCGCCCATTTATAGATACTCAACTTAGTGATCAGCTGGAGATCTTTAGGCTAATTGACGGAATAGCAGCAGTACACTTTTGAATTGATGAGAATCCCATCCTGCCATGACCATTACTTCTCTTTTGAAACAGAACACTATAATTTAAAAAATCTCTCGTAATGCAAAGAAATAACTCTTTTCACATTTGAAATTTTCTTCAAAAGACATTAGGAGGGTACACTAGTTGATAAGCAAAATAGTCCATATGAAGACGAACATCTCCAGCCTCTCGTTCTCTTTCGATGTATCTACGAGGACATCGATTTATGCCTACTGCTTCTTTTCTTTGTTATTCGTCTTATAGGAGTAAGAGCATCATTTGCTCGTCAGTGTCATTTGTAAACTTATTAATTAAGGATTACTCGTAATCAAAATTATTTGTAGGATCATAGTTTTGTGACATTTTTATTTATGAGGTTTAAAAAGAGACGATGCAAGAGTATAATGTGATAATATTTTTTCAAGTACATTTTATAGATATTTTTTATAACGACTAGTTTTCTCTAAATTAAAAACACACTTATTACAACGGCTAATTTGTATTAATCAGAGACACATTGATTACAACGGCTATTTTTTTATTGAATGGAAGACACAATGATTACACCGGTTAGTTTTTATGTAATGGGAGACACACTGATTACAACGGTTGGTTTTTATCTAATGGGAGACACACTGATTTCAAGGGCTAGTTTTTATTAAACCAAATAACTTTAAAAAGACACTTAATAAGTATATAAAACTAAGGAATGTCATGTCTAGTCTTGCTAATGGAACACATATGATTGTGTATAATAAGTCGTTGATCACTTATTGTGTTGGTATCCTTCATCAGAATCTCATAGTCAGCACGATGTATCATCCTTTGCTTTGTTCTTAATCACGTTAAGAACGGCTAATTTTGTGCATGAAGTTCCTCTATTCTTTTCTATCAATGGGCAGATTCTTAGCCACTGATTTAGTTACATTCTTCTTTTCTTTTCCTCTCATTTTTCGTTTAGCAACTTTTTGACCGATGGGATGACTTTCTGATTCATTACCTTCATAAGTGTTCTCATTTATATCGTGGTTTGATGATGAGGTATATAATCCAGACTCACTTATTTTTGTCTTCTTTGATGCATTCTGTGCTCCAACTAGAACTGCCCACTTTGGTTCATCCTTCACCATTTCCCACACATGTGTATATGTAAACTCTCTTTTCGTACATGTATTTTTTCAAATTAATCGAGCCGCCTCTATTGTTTGATTATCTGACCATTTATTGTGATGATTAGACACAATTTGATTGAAATAACCATTAAATTTATTTACTTGTGGCATCATCAAGTAATAATGTGATCTTATTTAAGATTTTTTCTCTTTTAAATTTTATTTTTTGATACATATTGAAGTATTCCGCCACACAAGCCCAAAAACTGTCTCTGATTTGAGAATTTCCCACTACAGAATCATTACTAATTGTAATTATCTATGGATTGATGAACATCTCCTCTTCCTCAGCGCTCCACTTTACATGACGATTATTCTTTTTTTTTGTAGTGTGACATTGTTTGGAGCCTTATTTTCTGCAATTGATGCATCATTTGAATTTCCTTCCAATGGTTGATTAGAACTTGGAACCAAGAAATTGTTGGGGATCGCGAACACAAATGTAGGAAGGGTTTTTGAACCAGCAGCATAAGCCCGGATCCGGAATACTCAGTGATTACTATAATCAGTTTCAATCTGAATTATCAGACACAAGTTTGGATCCGGATTGAAACACCCAAAATGAGGGGATTAGGGTTACCTCTTGACGAACGCGTCAAATGTCGCGTCTCTACCAGTATCCACACACGAGTGGTGGATACCACGCCCTCTGGAGTACTATCTCCTGGATGACCCTCCTCGCGTCCTTGTCTTCAATCCCATTGAAAAACTAACGTCGTTTCTTCTCTTATTTCCCTGTGATAAACAAAAGTCATAGGCTTCTATTTATAAAGCGAAATGTTTCTGGGCTTCAGTCTGTGGGTCAAGCCCATCAGCTGGGTTAGGTAGTATCCAGGGGTCATACCATGGATTTAATCCATTTGGTTCATTTGAACTAGGCGCGGGTTGAACTGGATCATATCCGGACCGAATCTTATTCGATTTATTAATCAACTCAATATCCGTCACTCGATTGTATGCGACCGTATAGTTTTATTCTTAATTAGATATGGGCAAAGGCCCATTGATCATAAGCAGCCCCTAGTAAGGCATTATGATCTTAATTAAGAATAGCTGGTTCTAGAGGTAACCAAAACCACAATCAATACGAATTAATTAACTGGTTTAATGGGCAGATTCCAACATAAATAACGCGACATACTGTTTTTTATGTAGCCTCCATAATAATTGGGAATAAATGAGTGAGAAGAATTAAGAGAAAATGGATATGAAAAGCGTTGATAATTGGAAGAATACATGAACTAAGTACCTTGAGGAGTAGGAGGCGTAGAAAGGAATTGGTTTTGAGCGTTAGGAATTAGAGGACTTTGTGAATTTGAATTTGATGGAGGTGGCGAATTTTCAAATTTTGAAAAATTCATAAAATTCATGAAACCTCCTTTAAATGAATGATTACTCATGTGAATATTTATAGACTACTAATTTGTATGTTGTGAGAGTTTAGAAAACTTGAACCTTAAGAAATTGAAGATTGAAAAGGATGGAAATGGATGAAGTAAAATTGGAGAATTATTTCACTATTTATAATTGGAGAAGATTTTTTTAAAATTTTTTTATTTCAGCAGTGGCTATTTTTTATGGTCATATTTTTTAAAAAATTGCAACGGTAATTTTTTGTACGTTTGAGAATAACGGTTATAAGTTTATTTAAATATTTGAGTATATAACTCATTTTTACTTAAAAGCGTCGTATATGATATACTTTATATGTCGATTTTAAGTTAAAAACGTCTTATATGGTATATACTTTATACGACGCTTTTAATTTAAAAACATCTTATATTCTCAATTCACGAACCACTGCGTGTAGATGAAGAGGTGTTTTATCATAATGTCACAAACCGACTTTCACAGCAAAATGAAGTGATTCGCAGCCTGACACAAACTTTTTCACAAATTTTCAAGGGAGATGCTTTAAGGACCTGCTACATCAAGTGAATGAAGAAATAAAATTAATTATTTTTTTAATTGATAGCTATGGTTAAAATGAAGAAGCAGACATGATTAGTTAGGGTTAAAATAAAATTAATAAAGTTATTAATTGATTTGATTATTAATGGAAAATTTACGTAAAAATTTCTTAATTCACAAATGAATCAAAATTTAAAATTGAGAAATGATGATTATTATTTTTTAATTGGAAATAATATATGTTTCTTATTATTTTTCTTTATTTCATTCATCTTTATTTATTTTTTATTTAATGCTTACATAGTTTCTTCTTTGTTATGGAAAAAAATTTCTACATGTCTGCGTAAAATTGTTTATCTATACCTACTCATATATTTATTTCATTTTTTTTAATAAGGACGATGTTCAATTCGTTAAAATTAAATGAGTCATTTCATAAATAAAAATATAAATAAGAACTAATGAATCATTTTGTTCATTTTCTTTTTGACTTGACCATTTTTTTTGTATTAATAAGGGAAAATGGAATATGCTTGTCAGTGTATAAAACTTTTCTACATATGCGGAGAAAATTACCATAATGCTGGTGATTTTAAATTCATGAATATTAACATTATAAGGGTACAATTGTCATTTAAAATGTATAATAATTATAGGTGTTTATTAATCAGTACGAAATTATTAGATTAATAATTTTTATATTTTTTTTTTTCAAATAACCAATACACCATCTGATTTCATCTTCCATGAATTTAAAATTATGAATAATATGATCATTTTAATCGCATAAGTAGAGAATTTTTCTACACAAGCAACTAAGCAAGATCCCTTTGCCTATTAATAAAAATAAATAAACATGTAATTGAGAGTGTAGATAAATGATTTCGCATACATTTCTTCAACGAGAAACTAATTTCTTAATTAATATTTATTAAATAAATTAAGTTATATTTAAATGAAACGAAATTAAATTAAACATTATTTGGGCCCAAACAAATTTAATATTGATTCGAACTGGGAATAGGATTGAGATCGACGGACGACAACGAGTTGGGGGGTTTCTTGTTCCCGTCGTAAACCCTAAATCACCCAATTCTCGATGATTTATCCTCTTTACAAACCCTAGCCAGGCTATACACCGCAAATCCCCCTTGAGTCATTGCCAATCAGCCAGAGATTCGACCAGCCACATGGAAGGGCTAAGGCTCCCGATTTCGAGATCAGTGGATGAGGTTTTCAGCGATTTTCGAGGAAGGAGAGCTGGCCTCATCAAAGCTCTCACCACCGGTTGGTCTCACCTTATCATCTTCTTCATTATCTACTTCTGCTTCACTGCCACACCAACCCACTGTGTTGTTTCATTTTTATTTTATTTTTTGCTTCCAGATGCCGAAACTTTTTACCAGCAGTGCGATCCAGGTGAGCAGTGCTGTTCTTATGTTCTTGTTATGATTTGAAAATTGTTGTGTTTGGGTAGGTCAGTTTTAGCTCTACTCCAGCTAAATTCTTTCCAGAGTATGCCCTTTTTTTGTAGAAAGGTCTTTGTAGATTTTGTGGCTTTATAGGAATATGAGCAGAAGAACAAGCATATGGGATGTTCTGATAATTGCCTTCATGGCCATGAAGATGTTAAGCAACTAAATATTATCCAAATACTATATTATGCTAATTACAATTTCTCAATATCTGACTTTTTTTTTGTATGGCAAAGCATGTGTTGGTCTGCTCAAATACACAAGAATCAGTTGAGCGGAATTCAAAATTCTGCTCATCACCTCCCATGCACTTTTATTGACACCAATATAGTTCCAATTTTCTGTTACATTTTTAATTGATTTAGTCTTTGACATTTATTTTCTGCAAGCTAGTTCATTTTTCAGTGGCACACAGCTCACTGTTTTGCCATGCCCTGCAATTTTGATTCAAGATTATGATTTGACCATGGCCCATTGACTCTGTGATAAATCTTTGTTTTGTAGAAAAGGACAATTTGTGTTTGCATGGACTTCCTAATGAGACTTGGGAAGTCAACTTACCTGTAGAAGAGGTGCCCCCTGAGCTTCCTGAGCCTGCATTGGGAATCAACTTTGCTAGGGATGGTATGCAGGAAAATGATTGGTTATTGCTGGTTGCAGTTCACAGCGATTCATGGCTGCTCGCTGTGGCATTTTATTTTGGGGCACGATTCGGGTTTGGTAGAAGTGAAAGGTAGCTTCTGCCTTTTTTTCATCTTCATCTTTGATATGTATGAACCTTAACAAATAGATTTTCATAAATTTGTGGCAAATGGTGGTTATGAAACCAAATGTGTGAGCAATAAATTAATGGGTGCGGAAATGAATGGCTGTTTATCCTGTAAAGTGGTATCAGAGAGATCCCTTCATAAGAAATTCAACAAAATTTATTTTCTTTGGTGACTCAGTATTTTTAAATGGTAAACTGTTTCGACGCATTATCAAAAGTGACTTAGTTATTTAGTAACTTTTGCAGGAAGAAACTCTTTCAGATGATAAATGAACTTCCTACTGTTTTTGAAGTTGTATCCAGAAACATCCAGCAACCCAAAGATCGAGGCGCCTCTAACTACACCAGTAACAAAAGCAAGTCCATTTCTAAAGTAAGAAGTCAGTCATAGTCAAGTTCTCTAGTGTTTTGATCTCTATGATGATAGGAACTAAAGATAAAATTTGTCTACTGTTTGTTCTTTTTATCTGGGGTTAGCAATCTTCTCAACATGAATCCCAGACTACTGGGGTGGTGAAGACTCTGCCATCTGAAGACGTAAATTGTAGTGAGGAAGAAAATGAGGATGATGACCAAGGTGCCATTTGTGGGGCATGTGGGGACAACAGCGGTGCAGATGAGTTTTGGATCTGCTGTGATGTCTGTGAGGTCTGGTTCCATGGGAAATGTGTCAAGATCACACCAGCCAAGGCTGAGCACATCAAGCATTACAAGTGCCCAGGTTGCAGCAACAAGAAACCTAGAATTTGATCTCTATTTAATATGTAGTATGTTGGTGTAATGGACCGTGTGTTCTGTCTTTAACTCAAGAGTTAGATACGTTCTGATGACATTTTCTTGGTTTGAAATGAAGTTATTTGGATGTGGTAAATGTACTTTCTCCAATGTTACTTACCTGCAGTTCCTGCTTCCAATTTAATTCAGTTTAGTGTGTACAGTATGGCTAGACGAGAAATTTTTGGGCGGACTGTGTTCATCATGTGGCGGTGGACATCACCAATGGGGAGTCATCACGTGGCACGTTGAAAAGTCAAAAAAAGATTCAAACCAATGATAAATCGTCACGTTGAATTTTGATTTTTCAACGCATCACGCGACGACTCTCCATTGGTGGTGTCCACCAGGCCCGGTCCTGATATGCGGCCCATTTGGGCGGTCGTCCGGGGCCCGTACCAGGTTGGGGCCCATTCTTCAGGCAATCCACTCCGAGGTCTGTATCCCCATTCTGCATGCAGCCCATTCCGAGGCCTGTATTAGGTCTGAGCCAATTCTGCATCCAGCCCATAGAGAAAATACAAAATATTAAAAATATGTTTGTCAAGAACGGAACTCAAGCCATTGAGGCTTAATCAAATGCTTCCCAACCAATTCAACTAAGATACCTATGTGTAATGAAAAAAAAAACATATTTGTATTCTATTGTCAAGACAACAAATTCTAATGGTTTAGAAAAAATAAGGAGTAAAGAAAATTAATATAAACACTAAAGTTTTAGGAAATTTAAAGATTATATGATTTTTAGAAACTTGAGATTCGATTTTTAGATTTTAAAATTAAGTATTTAAGGTTTTCAAAATTGTAAGATATATAGGACTATGAACTGAATATTATAAAATAAATAAAATCACAAAATGATGTTATTTTTTTATTTTTTTCACATGTAAAAGGGCTCATTTTTAATTTTTCGCCCAGGGCCCCTGAAAAGTCAGGACTGGCCCTGTCCACCACCACGTGGTGGACGCAGTACACCCAAGAATCACTCTGGCTAGACAATTGTACAATCTGTCCATGGCGGCGGCAGAGTTTTAAGCAGTGTCCCTGAGCGAGCAGTTTTTTATGGGAGAAGAGAAATGCTATTGGGGTAGAGCTTGAAAAATGATTCTGATAGCATTCTTTTAACAGTTCACCAGTAATCGCTGCACGAGCAGACACCGTCTTTGAAACAATGAAATCTGTTATTATCTCTCACTATAATTTCTCTTCCTTCTATTTTGGATATAATTTTTATTGCAGCATGGCAATCCTGACACACCCTGAGGTTCTTCATCACCCTGATTACTGATCCTGCACTACTTACTAACAGCGCAAAAGCAACTGCTAGTTTTTCACTATGAGCACCCACCATCTCCTCTTTCTCTTCTTCCTCAACATCTCTGAGCACACAACTCTTGTCCTCCTCATAGCCAAGCCCCCTCAACTTCTTTTGTATTTCTCTCAATACTTTGTGTATGTCTTCGGACTTCTCATGTGTTCTATCTCCAACTACGAACTTGTGTATTTTACCACCGAACTCAACTGAACTCCATCCAGTTGTTTTCTTGACCCCATCAGTCCACATTGCTTCTCGAATCCTCTCTGCGTCTCTCCATTTCCCAGCGGAAGCGTATACATTAGATAACAGAACATAATTCCCCGAGTGGTTTGGTTCTATCTGAAAAAGCTTATCGGCTGCAAATTGTCCCATTTCAACCTTTCTGTGCATCCTGCTAGCATTTAAGAGGGAGCCATAAACTCCAGCGTGTGGCTCCATCGGCATGGTTGCTATAAGGTTCTTTGCCTCCTCGAGTTTGCCCATTCGGCCCAACAGATCAACCATGCAAGCATAGTGATCTACAGAGGGGGCATTAATGGAGCTGAATATAGTCTGCCCTTGCTCCAGCAGTCCAGCATGGCTGCAAGCAGTTAGCAGACTGAGGTAAGTCAAACGGTCCGGTTCAACTCCTGCTCGATTCATCTCCTTCCACAGTTCAACTGCTTGACCTCCCTGACCATGAGCCGCCAACCCGGCTATCAAAGTGTTGTAGGACACCACATCTTTCACGTCCATACTTTGGAATGTAGAGATTGCAGCTTCAATGCTTCCACACTTGGAATACATGGAAATCAGAGAATTGTATCCTGAGATACTCAGCTTGATCTTTGCAACTTCAAGGTACTTCACCGCCCAATTACCCAGCTCCAGCGCTCCGAGATGTCCACAAGCTGAAAAGACGCTCACCATGGTCACTTCATCTGGTTTTACACCATTAGATGCAATCATCTCTTTAAAAAGTATCACTGCCATGGTGGATTGACCGTTTTGTGCATAACCAGCGACCATCGAGTTCCAGGTCACGACAGTTCTTTCTGGCACCTCATTGAACAGCTCTGTGGCTGACAACAGATCGCCAATACGCGTGTAGGCTGCTATCATTGTGTTCCATGTGACAGAGTTCCTATGCTCACCCATGTCGTCAAATAATTGTCTGGCTTTGGCAAGGTTCCCGCACTTGGCATGCATGTCTAGCAATGCAGTTTTTACAAAAGAATTCACCCTAGTGCAACAGTCAGCCAAGGTTTTGACTAGAAAATCTGCGAGGATAGGATCGCCCACGGATGAGCATGACGAAATGATGGTGACCCAGGTGGTATCGTCTGGCTGGCAACCCGAATTGAGCATCTTTGAAAACAAATGTACGGCCTCCCGCGCCATTCCATTGTGGGAGTATCCAGTGAGCATGGCATTCCAGGAGACGACGTTTCTCTGTGGCATCTGATCGAAGTATCTTCTGGCAGCGGCCAAATCCTTGAGCTTGGAGTAGCCGGTTACCATTGCCGTCCAAGAGATGACATTTGGAGCGGGCATGCGAGCGAAGAGGGTGCATGCCTGAGCCTCGAGACCCCACTTCCAGTAGCCGGAGAGCAAAGCATTCCAGTCAGCCGGAGCTCTGTCAGACATTTCGTCGAACAGGTCGGCAGCAGCTCGAATGGGACCGTGCGCGGCGTAAGAAGCCAAGAGAGCATTGCGAATGTGAGGCTCGGAAAGTGCAAGCAGGCCCAGTTTGAGAAGGTGGGAGTGAAAAATGACGGGGGCGGCGGCGGACTTGATGATAATGGGGTAAACGAAAGCATCGGGGGCGACGCCTGAGGCCTTCATCTGACGGTAGAGTTGGAGGACGTGGGAGTAGGCGGAGAGGCGGTTGTAGAAGTTGAGGATGGAAGTGAAGAGGAAGACATTGGGGGATAGTGCAGAGTTGAAGATGAGGCGGGCGTAGGGAGGGGGTGCGCGGAGACGAGTACAGCAGCTGATGAGTTGAGAGAGCCAGTAGTTGTGGTTGTGCAGGTGGAGGAGGAGGAGGCGTGCGTGGAGCTGCTTCACCTGACGGACGCTGCTGATCCGCGAACAAATATTGAGCATATCAGCAAGTTAAACCACGACTTTTTTTTTTAAATTTCGCAGCAACCAGATTCACGGACATGTGAAAGGAAGCAGATACGACGATGCAAGGAAATGAGAACTACATACATACATAGATGGCTTCAAATTACATCATCATATCATATTCCGCTGATCCAGAAGTAAGAGGCACAGCCTGCCCTTTGATCAATTTCATCAGACGGTAAGTTTATTGAGAAAGTTAGTGAGTTAGTTGATGGGTGTTTTTAATATCTGATATTGATTAAAAGGTTTTTTTTTAAGTAATGATAACTAATATTTTTATGGGAAAACTACAGAAAGGGGTATGAACTACCACAGTTTTACAATTTACGTGTGTAACTATCACTTTTTGCAATTTACAGGTATTTCAGTTTTATGCCTGTTTTGTAAGTAAATATTTTTCAATCAAGTCCAGATCTAATTTAAACTAATTACAAACTCACCCTAAACAAAACTAACCTAACCACACATTCATTAAATTTGTTCAACCATTAGCATTAACTTCATCTTAATCTACATTTGCTTACATTAACATGGGTAATTTAGGTTAGATTAGTTTTGTTGAGGGTGAGTTTGTAATTAGTTTAAATTAGATCTGGACTTGATTGAAAAATATTTATTTACAAAACAGTCCCAAAATTGAAAAACCTGTAAATTGCAAAAAATGATAGTTACACCCGTAATTTGTAAAACTGTGGTAGTTCATACCTCATTTCTGTAGTTTTCCCTATTTTTATTTGTACTAGTAATTATTACCGTCTGAACTGTGCTCTTAAATGTAATTTTTAATCAGAGATCATATAATTTGTTACTGCTTAATCTCTCTTTTTACATTCATTTTCTCTCTCAAATTTTCATAAAACAACATGTTATTTAAAGGTTGTGTTTCGTTTAGGTTTATAGGTGTTATGCTTTTTTATGCTTAGATTCGTTTTTATGTGTCTCATCTGTTTATTGGTTGCATGATTGATGTTTTTGTCTTTCACTTATTCTCTTAATGTGGGAATGTGTATTATGGTTCTGATGAGTTTCTTGTGGATCGCAGAGTGTTTCTGAGTATCGTTTTCTTTGTTGTAGATTTTTGTTTGTCATTTGCAATTAATGTTGGTGTGGTTTTTTTGTTTCAATGGGCAGAGTTTGTCCCGTATTAGCTACTAAATGTTTATGAGTTTGTTTTTCTGAGTTGCGTTGTCTTTGAGTTATTTTTATGTTTGCGAAGATGTGTTGTTTCATTTGTTGTGTTATTATGATATTTGCTTCAAAAAAATTAAGGAGTTTGTTGTGTTATTATGATATTTGCTTCAAAAATTAAGGAGTTTGTAATTATTACAATGCGCTTTGAAATTCTAGATTAACTTTGTACGACGGTTTGTATTAAAGAACATCGAAATTTGTCCTAATATTTTACATGTTTGTATGATGGTTTGTAAAGTTAAAGTTTAAATGTTTGAAACAGTTGATGGTGTCATTTTTATAGGTTGAACTTGATGTACGACTTGACATTTTCTAATGTTATATATGAACTTTGGTATAGTCCGTATGAACTTTGGTAAACTTCTTTTTTACTTTTGTAATGTAGTGTTCCACAGTATATTACAGCTTCTTCATTTCAAGTTTAGCAAATGTCATAAATTATTTTGTATAATTTTAAATTAGATTATAATTCTATACAAACTTTTATTAAGTTGTTGATGTACAGTTTAAGAAATTTTATCATGAAATTTTTTAAAATTCTAATTGAACTTAAGGATTTAATAAAGTTCAGTATGAGCTTTGGTAAAGTTCTGTATGATTTTTGAACTTAGTTTAAGTTTTATATGAACTTGACATTTACTAAAGTTCCATATGAACTTTATTATTTTTCTATTGTTATTTGTCTTACCTGATATACTTTGTTTCATTACAGTTGCGTCAAAGATTCTAAGGGTGAAGCATCTTAGTTTTGATTGTTTCACGTGGGTTAATTCATAATAAAATGCACTATTAAAAAGACACATGATTCTAAAAATTAACAACTTCCAATATCTGTTTTCCTTGGTCGCACCACTACTCACTTAATGTGTATGTTAGAGTCATTTGTATTTTCTGTACGATTCACTTGTATCGTGTCACATTTTTAGTTATTCACGATCCCTGTTGAAAATATTTTTTTTACTTACTTTCATAAGTTTGAAACTTTAGTAGTCCATAATTTCAAAGATGCTTCTTTTTTGTGATAAAAAATAATATACTTCTAATATTAGTATCACATTTAAAATCGCAATGTAAACAATGTGTTCATAATTACCTTGCTTCTAAGTTGTGGATACATTTTTATTGATTGAAGTCCCATCTAGAGTCTCAATTGGTTCAAAAAGAATATGCATTTTTATACTTTAATAGATTTCGTTAGCAGAGATAATCAGTAGTGTGAATAGGAAAATACATATTTCATAGTTGTGTTTCATACTCATACCATTTTTGCGTATAATATTTTTTCCTTAATTGTACACTAATCAGATGTAGAACTTTTTTTAAAATTGATCCTTTCACGATATTTGTTTTCCCAACTGGCCTTTCATTTAATAAGTTTTCTGAAATGACCTAGTTGAGGTCATTTGCGGTTTCAAATCATGTCTAGAGGATGAATAGGCTAATCATCCTCGTCAGCCCACACGTGGTTCAACTGGAATCTCAAATCGTGTCTGGTTTAAGCCAAACTACCATTTCATTGAGCGGTTGGATCTTAAATCCAACTGTGGTTTGAAAGCGTGGCTGGCTTAAGTCCAGCTACAGTTTCAAACCGCGGCTCAACCTTGATACATGGTTAGTATTATTAAAGTTCAAACATCAAATTTTAATTTTTAAAGTTCAATATTCAAAGTTTGGAGTTCGAATGTCAATGTTCTAAGTTTCAAGTTCAAATATCAAAGCAAGAGTTTAAAGTCCAAAATTTAATGTCCATGTTAAAGCTCAAAGTCTAAGATCAAAATCCAAACTTCAAAGTTCAAAACTAAAAGGACAATTAAGTAGGAAATCAGACAGAAAAATATGTAGTTCAGGTGACCTTTACTTGTAAGATTAATGATCATTGATACAAAAGATTAAATCTTATTTATGCACTGAATTCAGGAAAATATACATTTCATATTTCAGCGTGTAAATAATTACTCATATTTTACATTCATCATACTCATAAGTCATGATATGAATTCTATATGTCTACCATATTGTAGTAGGTTGTCAGTATAGCAACAATACATATGCAATGTGCTACTGTAATAGAGAATTCAAACTAAGTTTGATACATTTGCAGAACTTATGATATATTACTATATATGCTCTATCTAATTTATATTTGATTTCCGCCTGACAAATAGATCTTAGCGGTTACGTTTCATGTAGTCATACACTACACACATTGGTTGTCATGCAAATCAATGTGATTATTCAGATTCTACGCAATAGAATTGTCATAAATAAAATTTATAAGCACAAATTATCTCACAATAATCATGACCAGGGTGTAAGAGTTTTAGGTTGACCCAAAATTCAATCCAAATAAACTCAATTTAAGTGAATTCGGGTTAATATATTTAATTTGGATTGGGTTTTAGGTTGTATTTTTTAGGTTGGGTTGGTCTTTGGGTTGAATGAATTGAATTCGGGTTGGCCCAAACTGTAAAATACAATCCGAATTACAAATATATAAAAAATAAAAATATACGAAAATCAAATTTTAAAAAATAAAAAAAATTAAAATTTATTTTATAAATTTTTTTTAAATTTTTTTAAATTTTAATTTATTTATTAATAAGAGTAAATGGATTTACCCAAATTCAACCCAAATTAAAAATTTTGAATTTGGGTTGGGTTGTTTTGAATTTAGATTGAGTTTGGGTTGAGTTCTTTTATTAAAAATAAATTTGGGTTATGAGAAATCTAACCCAAATTTACTTTAAACTCATATTTACTCCCCTAATCATGACAACTTTACAACATCTGAATTACACAAGAGAGTTTAGCCACTGAAGACCATGAATATATATACAAGCAAAATAGTAAAAACTACAATCTTACTCGTGCTCTCTTACAACTCCCCACCTTTCCCTTGATGAGGATCCTTTGACTTTGGTTGATTCGATGATTCCACACGCGATACTATTCTCTCTTTCCTTAACTAAGCCCTCTATGTATAGGTGTAAGATAGCTTAGATGTTAAGCTAAGAATCTGGACTTTTTCTCATGTAAATCTTCAAGAAATATTGATAATTTTCGAACTTCTTCGGCTTATGGAAATCAGAATCGAGATAAGGACCAATTTAGGAAGATTATCTGCCCATAGACTTTGTGGGTGATTTTGGCAGATATTCATCAAAATTGAAACTCTGGAATCTAATGGAAACTTATAGATAATCATATGATCTGTCCATAGTCTTTGAATCATGTGAATTGGACATTTGAGCCGAGAGATACGCTCATCGAAAATTGAAAATGATCTACACATAACCGATTTGGAAACTGCAGCTCCTGCGCGCACTTGTCACTGTTCAGCCCCGTGCGTGACAAGTGGCCACATCGTCTTCTTTCCTTCATTTCATCATGTGACACATGTCACCCTTCACCCGCGCGTGCGGCCGTGAATATTGCGTGCGACTCTTGCGTTCGGGTTGAACACTGTCTTTTGTCCGATTTTTTTTCTTCGCCCTTTTTAGCATGTTTTCGCATTAAAACCTAAAATAAATTTGAAAAACAAAAATTAGATAAAACCATCAAATAACACTCAAGAACGATATAAAATTAAGTGAATCAAGAATAAATGAGACAATCAAATTTAGTCTCATCAAAATACTTCAAAATTCAACGTTATTTACATATCATAGCTGACGTTATGGGCATTACCTCTGTGAGGAAGATGCCAAGATGTATCTCTGAGGGCTATCAATGTTTGTAGTTAACAACATTTCAAAATTGAATGTGCAGTTTCCATTAATGCCCTCTCTATATATTTTGATCATGCTCATAAATAATTAAAAAATAGTGGTAAAAAATATGTGCCAGAGTTATTGATAGGAAAGGAAGATATGTTGATGATGTTGACATAAAATGAGGCAGATACTGGTGTGGTGTAATGGGAAACGTATAAGTTAATAATGGAGAGAAGATACCCTATAATTCATTATTGGTAGAGTGAAATGAGTTCCGAAGAGGAAGAAAAATGAGGAGAGATGGAAAATTTGAAGGATGAATGGTTGTTGATCATCGTACCTTGTCTGTAAAGTATAAACGGATTTAGGAGAAAGAGCTTATGGATAAGTTTTTTGGGAAAAATTCAAAATGGATTCTGAACTATCACCGTTTATTCAATTGCGATCAGAATTATCACGATTTCTGAAAAAATGCGATGAAAAAAAAAAGGACTGATTTTCTAAAGTAAAATTCACAATTACATTTCAAAACTAATATTATTGTAAGACTTAGATTTGTGTGTGAAAATTGCATCGTTTGGTCAAAAAGACTCGTTTTCTTTATGTGCGTAAATTTATTTTGATAACCAAACGACGTAATTTTCGCACACAAATTTAAATCTTATAATAATATTAGTTTTTGAATATAATGATAAATTTTATTTTAGAAAATCAGTCCAAATTTTATTTCATCGCATTCTTTTTGCAAATTGTAATAGGTGTAAGTGAGGATAGTTGAGATTGTGATTTGGATTTTATCCCGAAGTTTTATCGAGGTTGGGGAGAGTCATTTTCTGTCTTGTGTTATTTTAATTTCTCTACTCTACTAGTAAACTAAAAGTATACTCCTCTTTTTAAAGACAAACCTCCAGACTTGAACAGCGTTGTAAGAGATGTCAAAAGCTTGCTATCTCGCAGAATTTATGAGGCAAAAGTAAAGAGATCCAGCGACAAAAAGTGGAAATGGCAATTTTTGAAAGACAAATTTCCTCCATAGTGTGGTTTGACCCCCTGGCGATCACTACTTCCTTGTTCTTTTGGTTGACTTGTGTTCTGTGGGTTATTGTTGCCCTGTGTCCTGTTGGTGGCTGTTTCTAGGGTGTCTGCCTCGGTTTGTTTGGTTGGTGGGTTTTTCATGTCTTTGTAATGAGTACTCAGGTCTTTGGTCAGTGTTTGAGGTAGTTTTCTAGTCTTGGTGGAGGGGTCTCTTGTGTTTAGGTCATTTGAAACAAATATATTCCAAAAAAAAAAAAAAAAGTATACTCCTCACCATGCATTTGACAGTCAAACAAACAGTTGTAGTAAAAGGGAGCTTTTTAATTTCGGCTGGCTGCTGCTGCTTTCCAGTCCAGGGTCATCGTTCAAATTTGAGAGAGGCAGACAGCAAGCAATACAGCATAGCATAGCATAGCAGATCCGTCTCATCATCACCACCACCATTAGTCCTCCCACATCTCCGCCAATCTCTCCTCTTCTCAACTTGTAGATATTTTTCTCCGTGTCAAAGCACCAAATCAGATCTCTTTTTTTCTACCCCATTTCTGCTCTGATCTGGTTTCATCACATTGAATTGATTGATTGTGGCTAGGGCAATGTCGGATAAGCCGCAGTTAAAAAAGAAGGAACTCACTGCCATTCGGAAGGCTGCTAGGGTTCTCCGAGATCCAGGCACCACTTCCTCTTTTTCTTGGCGACCCCAACCCTCCAGCAGATCTCCCCAACCCCACACAATAAATGACACTCACTCCCCCTCTGCTTCTGCTGCTGCGGCGGCCGTCGACGACGCCCCTAGAAAGCCAGTTTTTCTGTACAACTGGAAGCAGCATCCTCACCATCACAGATCCTCCAGTGAAAAGAGCCTCAACAACAACACTCCTTCCTCTCTTGCCCCTGCATCCAAGCCGCCTCCGCGCTCTCGCCACCACCACTCCCTCTCCACCACCTCCGCCGCTACTACTGTTGCTGCCTACCAGGACCAGGACCGCGACACTACCACCTCCTCCACCTCCAACTCCGCCCTCTCCCGCGGACTTAACTCCAAGAGCGACACCTACATCGCCCGCCGCCGCGCCTCCATCATTCTCAGATGCCGAGACACCACCGCCCTCGCCACTCCCTCTATGAGGCGCGCCCTCGCTGCCAGGAAAACCTCACGCCACCACAGACAACACAAGAAAGCCACCACCTCCTCCATTTCCCTCGATCACCGACCCTATGATGACACCAGCGAAGGCTACTCAGCATCTCAGCACCATTCCGCAGCATCTCCCTTGATTCCTAGGCTCAGGCATAACAACTGGTCCCGCACTTCCTCCAAAGCATTCCACATTGGTAGCAGGAATGAAGACTCATCTTATGCATACAGCACTCCAGCCCTGTCTACTGCCTCATACAACCCCTATGGTATCAGAAATCCTAGCAATGTTGGGTCTTGGGATGCCACTACTGGTACTGCATCCCTCGATGATACCAACGACCTAGACCAAGACGCTGATGATCCCATCGGTCAGCCTGATCGCCAGGGATGTGGTATTCCCTGCTACTGGTCCAAGAGGACGCCTCCAAAATATAGAGGAGCATCTGCAACTTGTTACTCTCCATCATTCTCAGAAACTCTTAGGCGGAAAGGGGGCAGTATCTTGTGTGGAAGCCAGACTATGTATTCTAGAAATCGCCGACTTTCCAAGCGTAGGGCGAACTCAACAAGCACACAAGGGCACTGCCCAAACAGCTATGATGTCAAAGCTGGGTCATCAATTGGAACTGGGCGCAGTGATGATGAGCTTGCTACAAACTACGGGGAGCTCGATTTGGAGTCTCTGAGTCGGTTGGATGGGCGAAGGTGGTCTTCTAGCTGTAGGAGTCAAGAAGGGCTGGGGATTATAGCTGTAAATAGAGACAACAAAGGCCAAGGTACCCCGGATAGCATTATGAGCTTGAGTAATAAGTATAGACCACTATTCTTCAGTGAATTGATTGGGCAGAATATTGTAGCTCAGTCACTTGCAAATGCTATCTCTAGAGGTAGAATTGCCCCGGTCTATCTTTTCCAAGGTCCACGAGGAACTGGGAAGACATCCACAGCTAGGATATTTGCAGCCGCCTTGAATTGCTTGGCCACTGAAGAAACTAAGCCGTGTGGTAGTTGCAGGCCATGCAACACTTACATCACTGGTGAAAGCAAACATTATGTGGAGGTGAATGCCACAGATAAGAAGACAATTGATCAACTTCGGTACTTGTGGAGAAAAATTTCCAAGGAATCTGCATTACCAGGAGCTCCATACAAGGTTTTTGTAATTGATGAATGCCACCTGTTGCCATCTAAAACTTGGCTGGCTTTCCTTAAATTTCTTGAGAACCCACCTATGAAGGTGGTTTTTATCTTTATAACGACCGATCTTGATTGTGTACCCCGGGCCATAATATCGAGGTGTCAGAAGTACCTTTTCAACAAACTGAAAGATGGTGACATTGTTGGTCGGTTGAGTAAGATCGTTGCTGAAGAAAACATGGACGTTGAGCCGGATGCATTGGATTTGATTGCCTTAAATGCAGATGGTTCACTAAGAGATGCAGAAACAATGCTAGATCAGTTGAGTCTGCTTGGAAGAAAAATCACAGTCTCCCTTGTGCATGAACTTGTGAGTCCTGTTAAGTTGTGTTAGTTATGTAGTTTCAGGCCCATACAGTTTTGTTTGTCCACCAACACTCGATGTCCAGTTACTTAGATTTTATGACTGCACCAGAAATGATGCATTTTAATTATGTCGTTATGTTCAGGTAGGGGTTGTTTCAGATGAGAAACTTCTGGAGCTATTAGAGTTGGCAATGTCATCAGAGACTGCAGAAACAGTTAGGAAAGCAAGGGAACTGATGGACTCAGGACTGGACCCTGTGGTATTGACTTCACAACTGGCCAGCCTCATTATGGATATTATAGCTGGAACTTACCAAATAGTTGACTCAGTTCCTACTAATCTTGCCCTGGGTGGAAGAAGTTGTAAGTTTATTTTGCTTTCGTTTTGTGCTAATCTACCTCCCCCCTTAATGCACTTATGGTATGAATTATTAAACTTTTGTGCACTTAAGTAAGAAATTTGGTTGGTTGAAAATTATGGAAATATAGAAATAAGTAGCTTGTCATTTATGAAGAAGATGTTATGGTAGCTTCTCCAAGTCTAATATATTCGGAAAGTTTTTAGCAACAGAAAAATTTGAAGCAGCTGAACTGCAGCTCCAGTTTCTATATACATATCGTGAATAGTTTACCTTTAAGCATCTGAGCAAAAATATCTGGCTTTGTTTTAATTTACTATATTTTTTTTGTGCCTTCTAATTCTGACTTAATGTTTGTGATTAATGTATATTATCACTAGTGACAGAAGCAGAATTAGAAAGACTAAAATTTGCTTTGAAGCTCCTTTCTGAGGCTGAGAAACAGCTTAGGATCTCAAGTGATCGTGCAACCTGGTTCACTGCAACTTTACTGCAACTTGGGGCAGCATCATCAGTCGATCTTAGTCTTTCAACCAGCAGCAGGAGGCAGAGCTCCAAAACTACTGAGGAGGATCCATCAACTGTTTCTAGAGAAGCATGTTCTCACAAACCGATATCATCAGAACGTTTCATATCTCGCAAGTCAAATTCTTCAGGTTCCTTCCAAAAGGCAGCTGATGAGAGCCCAAGCTACCAAAGGGACATATCATTGCTGGTTGAGAGCCCAGACTCCAAACCCATGCTTAGACAACTCGTGGATGGTAGCATCTCTGCTGCCTCAAAAGTAGATTCAAAAGTAGATTCAAAAGTAGATTCAAACACATTAAACTTTATCTGGAGACGATGTATTGAGAAATGCCATTCAAGTACGCTTAAGCAGTTGCTTCATACTCATGGGACCCTAGTCTCCTTGTCTGAGGAGGAAGGTAAACTAAAAACTTTCACTTATTAAATATCAGAAAAAAAGTCACAGTTTTGAATATCTTTGGTACAAACATAACATTTCGTCTGATTTTTGGCGAGGCCTTAAATATTACTTTGTTTGCTAAAAAGTGCCAAATGAGTGGTGACAAGGCTGGGCTGATCAGTATCGTATGCCCTCCAAGATGAACTATTTGGTTATTCATACTAACATGCAGTTTGAATGTGTTGAGTGGGTCATAATATAAATTTTAGCTTCTCTAAAAGTATTTCTTTTGTTTTTTGACACATTTTTTAATGATGCAGGTATTTTAGTTGCATATATTGCATTTGGGGATGTACAAATCAAATCCAGAGCTCAGCGGTTTCTTAGTAGCATTATGAATTCATTTGAGATTGTTCTGAGGTGTAATGTGGAGATTAAAATGATTCTCCAATCAGATGACGAAGCTTCTATTCATGGGATGAAACCTGCTGATTTGCCAGAGAACTTGCTCCCAAAGCAGATGGGGAAAAGTTTGGACAATAAGTGGAAGCAAAAAGCATTGGGCAATGACAGAGTTGATGAAACTTGTGAAATACAAAAGGCACTGGAAGTATCACATGGAAGTTTTAACACTTCAGCAAGCAAATTCCATGAAAAATCAGATTGCTCTCTTATTGGATCAGCATTGGAGTTAACAGAAGTTACAGCCGAATTAAATGACACTAAAGGAAGGAAACAAGGAGCCCCAATGCAGAGAATTGAATCTATTATACGTGAGCAGAGGTTGGAGACTGCATGGCTACAAGCAGTGGAGAAAAGCGCATCCGGATCCACGAGCCGTTCAAGACCTGAGAAGAATCAGGTCTTACCTCAAGAAGGCATACACCATTCTATGGAATCATCAGCGATTGTAGGTGTTCCTTCCCAGGAACTCATTCTTTCTGGAGCTGCAGAGTCAGGGGTCTCCAAAATGGATCACTTAACCAAAAGATCTGAACATCACACCATGGCCCCAAGCCTGTTACACGATAACAACTTCGCCCATAATTTAAGCAAGGATAATATGTAAGTTTTCTGGACCTTCTCTAACATCCATGGATTCTATTCTATTTTATATAACTATTAGATGATAGATATACAAAGTAATTCTTTTAAAGTGACCTTCCCAAAAAAAATTATTTTATTGTATGAGTTATAGATCCTTGCACAAAAAAAAAGTCTCTTGATTTCATTTAGGCAGTCTCTTAAAGAGTCTTTATTGCACATCTCATACTTAGAATGACACTCTTTAATGTTTATTTAATCAATAATTTACCTAGCAACTCTTTCAAGTGTTGCATGGATTATGTGTCATGGGGCATTGGAAGTTAGTGCATACTTGGTACACTTTTTTTTGCTTTTCTAAACTATTAAATGTAGCAAGTGGGGAAAGGGAGTCTTTTACAAGTTGATGAAGGATCACAACTCTGATTGATACTTTTCGTCATGTTTCCACTTAGGGGTTATGAGTCTGGGTCTTCTAACAGAGGATGCAGCGGGTTCTTATGTTGGAGTAGCAGTAAGCCTCATAAGCAGCGGGACAAGGTGAGCTTTGAGCTCCTATCCTAATCAAATATTTTTCAGGCCATGGGATTATATTCTTCAATTGCACATCTTACCAACAGGTTACCCAAGGATCTCACTTCACATCACACAGAGGTGGGAGATTCATATGCTTTGGGGACTGTTGTAGATCAAGGCGGATGGGTACCATTGAAAGAAGATAAATGAAAACAGTAGTGATTTTGAGGGGCTTAAAAGCACCAGTAATCTCCATCATGGCATCCTGTATTTATGGGTTTATATAAATTTACATTGAGCAGAGGCAATCGAATCGGAAGTGGGTCAGGTGAAATGGAGTCTGCACCTTATCAAGCCTCATCCTAGAACCTAAACTCTTAGTGGGAATTCAAATGAAGTATGTCTTATGTTCTTATTGAATGTAACTTTCCATTCTCAATGCCTTTGGGAAAAATTGGCTATTTGTAAACTGGCCAGGCAGGCCATTGAGGTTGCCTATTTGAATTTTTTTAAGTCCATATTTCGGCTCATATTTGCAATAAATCAACCTACTTATGAAATGAATTTAGCCAACATATAATTGCAGACTAACAACACTCAGTTTGACAACACCTTGAAGCAATGAAACCCAGAAAAGATGATGCCATTTGATAACTTCCACTCAAAAGTAAAACTCTGGCTCTTATTCAGGGCCAGAATCACATTTTCAGTAGTTTTCACTTGACATGCTTTCACTATTTGACAGTGACATCATCCACATTTGGCATTTGTAAGTTGTCTACTGTAAGAAGACGGACTATAAAATTGAATTCATTTCCTCAAGAGCTTGTACTTAGTATTCTCTCAGCAAGTAACAAATCATCTGGGGTGGTAACCTGGCAGATTCAACAGAATAAGTGGGCAGCCTTCATTTGCATTATGAATTTCACACAATCACATAGTATTATCAATACAGGTGATATGCTGGTAATATAATGCATGTGAATGAATAGTTTGGGCACGACTTATTCCATTACCTTGATGTTGGTGTATGATCCTTCAGTTATGTATACAGGATGCTTTAGGTGTTCTACAATAGATACATCATCAGTGACTTCTAGGTGTTCTCTGTGGTTTTAAAAAAGACTATCATTAAGGGTGTCCTGCTTTCGTTAATATAAATAAAGATCGAACATAAAAAAAAATCCTCATGCAATACTAAGATGTCCAAGACAACACACTATCCAGTGTACAATAATCAAAGGGAACTCTCATGCTTACCCAAATCTGTTTCAGAGACTATCCTCTAACCACACAGCATTAACAATTAGATTTTACGCGAACATTGAAAATGGGCATCATTAGGTATTCTAATGAACATTAGAATTATTATCTAAACAAACTCACAGAGTATAAAAAGAAAGGTTCTGTTTTCTTTTTAAGCGAGCAAAATGTCAGAAATCTCATGTGGATTGCTTAAGCTCATGGCACCGGGGAGAGTCGATACTGCTTTAAGCACAAAGACTACCATCATCCTTTCTTCTTTTACCCAATCTGTTGTATAGTTTCAAGTCCCGGGCCCTCTTCTTTAGCTTTTATTTTGTTTCAGGTTAAAATAAATAATATAAGATAAGGCGCAATAAGATAAGGCGAGCTCCAATTTTATTTACCCTTTATTTAACTTAGGATAAGAGAGGGTGTAATAAGATAAAATGAAGCCTAACAAGATCAGATAAGGAAAGTTCCAGGTCTAAAGAACAGGGCCTCAGTGTAAACTTTGTTTTTCGCTACTGATATTGTTGTATATCCTAGTGTTAAATCAACATAACACACAAGCCCCAACCATGGTTTTTACACAAATAATCGTTACTTTGGGAAAGATTATAATGAATCAGTATATTAGAAAATGCTATCATGGAGATTGCGGCATCATCAATCTCTACATACCTGTTTACTAGCTCAAAACCCTTTTGTAGCAACTCCGGTTTGATAACCTGTGGTGTTTGCATTTCCCAAAGCGTTCTTCGGTCAAGAGTTTTCACTACAAAAGACTCACCATTTGCCTGGAAAAAGACCAAGGGACATATTAAATTTAAATAAATGTTTGTAAAATGTGCCAAAACTAATAGCTCGCGGATTCTTTTGAACTTATTCGCATGGACTGAAAATTAGGTCAATGATCGATGCTGGCCTTTCCAACACAATGCGGACTTGTAATAGTTGACCATCTAGATTGATATAGGACAGACCTCTTTGATTGTGGCTTTTACAGGAACTCCAAGCACAGCTGCTCCATTAACCCATCCATCTTTAAGAACCTGAAAAAATAATTTGCGATAAAAGGATTTGAATTTTGACTCGACCAAATGTACTGTTACAGATAGGAAAAGTTTTGATAACAATAAATACAAATTAATGTGCATATGATCAGCAGGTTCTTCTTCAAATACCCACCTACTTTATCAGAGTAACAAGTTTAACAGCCTGAGACTTCTTATGATTATTGTATTTCATCTAATTTCATGTCATATAATTCATTAAGGAGATATCAGAGATTGGAATAGAATAATCAGCCACCTCGCTTGAAAAATAAACAGGATATGCATATAACATTGTAATATCACCAATAATGACCCAATAACAAGCACAGTTGTCTAGCAGCTCTATATTCACCATGCTCGTCCATGTTCATTTGCCTCCAAACCTATTAGCTTAATTGATGAGAGACTGGAAAAAGTGTCAGAAAGAAAATAGGTGAAAATACCTGTTCAATATCCTTGGATGAAACCAGAGGTCTTGCAGAGTCATGAATGCAAACAAGTTGTGAATGTGGATCTATCGCCTGTTGAGGGCAAGATGAAGCATATGCAGCGAATATTTATAGAAAATAAAGCAAATATAACAAAGTAAACTCTATCTATTTGATGATTTCATTAGTTGTTTGCTTACATACAAGCAATATGATAATTTCAATGATCCATGACAGTCAATTCTATAAGAAAAAATCAATAAAGAGAACGGCGACAGGAGAAAATTTCATGTTGAAGACAACAGATCACTATATTCACCTGCAGTCCACTGTAAACTGAATCTTGTCTCTCCTTCCCTGGTATAGTAAATTTAAGGTTGACCTGGATTTTCTCTGCTGTTTCTGGTACAAGAGATGATAGGAGCTTGAGGATGACAAGAATTCTTTTATCTATGTATTATCAACTTTTGTGGATATGCATAACGGAGAAAAGGATAAAGAATGCTTACAGAAAGAGACAATAAAACATAAGAAGAGATGTTTACAAACGAAAAAAAAAAAAACAACTGCTGCTACCTGGCCTCATCAAGCGAAAAAAGACAGGACTCCTTGATTTGAGGTATAGAATACAGAATTAAGCTGACCTTTAAAAATGTCCATGTAAGATGGATCACATACAACGACGATCTCCTTGATTTGGGTCATGCCAGAGAATGTGAAAAAACTGAAAAAGAAATCAGAAGTCCAACCACGTACTCAATAAGTGCTCTTTAATCCCAGGTTAGCTAGGGAAAACAAAATGGAAAATTGAGAAAGAGACCTTTTACATGACAAATCCTGAAGCTTTAGTAATTGGAAAGCTGCTTTGCTATTAGAAAGCAAGAGTCCCTTACCTGTACAAAGCGATTGGTTGGCCTAGAAGGGGAAGATATTGCTTTGGCATGCTAGCCTGTGGAGGCGGAGCACGAGAAACTGATGAAGCTACTGACGGAATGAATTCTACAGGCATTCTAGTGACAAAAACTAGATAACCAAAGATCTTACACCCATTCGTTTGCCCTTGCCTCCAGCCAACAAAATTACAGAGACACTTTTGTCTTGGACAATCTTACTAGTCTACAGAAAAGAGGATCAGTGAGCAATACTAGAAAGATGGGCAAATGATGTAGCTGGGAAGCCAGTTTTTATCCTTCTGAAAAACCTGATTAGCAACAGCATCATTGGCAGTGGAGGAGCAAATAATTTTGGATGGGGTAAGCCTTACTCCGTATTTGCTGGCGGATTGGAAATCGGGACCTAAGCAAAGCAAGAAAGAATTTCAAGATTTAATAAGAGTAGGACAATGGCATCTTTACTGCAAAAATGAGAGAAACGCTTGCCTGAGGAACGGAGGAGATTCGTTGTAGTCGGCAGACAACCCGGTCTACTACTACCGAACGAGGGCAACTGTAAAAAACTGCCAATAACAGCCATTGAATTCCAATTCCAACTACCCCAATCCCCTGAGTTGAGTGAGTGAGTGAGATGAGAAGATAGCGAGGACAGAGTGGATAATATTTAACACCAATCCCCGAATCTCCGATCCAACATAAACAGATACGTATACGACAAAGCCAATCAACAATAGTAAGCAACAACAATAAAACCGAGTTTGAGTTTGTGCGCGACTGCCGCTGGCCCGGCACTCTTCTATAATGAGTAGAAGTTCTATTCCCAGAAAATGAAAATGAAAAAACAGAAGAAAAGAAAATGGGGTGCTTGGTGTACTACAGCATTACTTATGGAGCCTGAACGCAGTATACGATAAAGTTCAATCGGGTCGGATAGATAGATGGGTCACATCTTAAGTATCCATCCACTCTCATTCGATCGATCGGCGCAGACGAACAGCAAGTATACGATTGTGGTTTATCTGGAAAAAAATGGGGAAACCTCTGGGTCCGACGGGTGAGTTCTTCAGGAGGAGGGACGAGTGGAGGAAGCATCCCATGCTCAGCAACCAGCTCCGCCACGCCGCTCCTGGTCTCGGCATCGGCATTGTCGCTTTCGGCGTCTATCTCGCCGCTGAATACGCCCACAGCAACTTCTACTCTTCTTCTTCTCAACACAACCACCAACCATCCACCTCCGATGCTACTCATTGATCCATTCAGGTACCCCTCTTTTCTTTTGCTTCAGAAACTGTCTTTCTAGGGTTTAGGGTTTTGTTCCCATAAATCTGTGATTGAATAATCGATTTCCGTATTTTGTGGCTCTCTCTCCGTTCTGACCTGTAGTCGGCAGCATGTTCAAATTTTCTGCGGTTCAGAAATTCTAATATGTTATTTGATCTCATTAGTTATGATGCTAATTGATTGCTAAATCAGCATTCTCTCAAGCTAACATATGGAGTATTATCTCTACACAATCTCTTAGCAGCTTCTTCCCCTTCTACATTGTTCCTTTTGGAACTTGTCAGTTAACTATGTTTATTTTAGCTAGCACATTAATGACGCCTTCTACTTAACTGGCTTCAGACCGTAAGTTGTAGTGTCTGTGCTTTTGTATCTCATTTTTCGTGTTCCATTTTGTATGGTGTTTAACACTTACTGATGGTCAATTCTACTTTTGAGTTAGATGCATATGCATAATATGTGTTCCGCTTTAGTGTGTGGTGAAGTGGGACTAGTTGGTACCTATTCAGTTTTTGTTACTGGGATCCAGGAGTTTACTACATTTGAGATTTTAAAAGTCATATATTCCTTAACAGGGAACACATTTCAATTTTGTTTCCCACTTAGATGCAGTAATTTGCAATAGACCCATGTTGTATGTCTATGTATGTGCCCAAATGACACTGGCTGATCTTGTTACTTGCTTTACTCCTGTACTCACTTGGTTGCTGATTTGGTTCTATTTTGTGTTGACAGGGACATGAGACAGAACGGAAATCTAGGATCGATTGCCAAAGAGTTTGAGCTTGGAATGCTTTTGTGCTAACTGGCTAAATAAAGCTTTGGTTTTAGCATACTGATACCTCTTTTATGTTAAATAAAGCTAAATGACAGAACCAGTTGGGTTTGGTTTGGAAATTGAAGTTCTTTTATCTTTGTAGTACCATCTGGCATTCGCTAGTTGTTAAACCTTGAAGCACTGCAAAATATTTCAAAGAATATTTGTATTTAGGATTCTTGTATGTTTATGTTTGTTAGAAGTATATATACCGTTTTGTATTTTCCCCATTCTATAAGGGGTTTTGTGCATATTTGGTAATTCCTATACGTGTATATATTCGGGCCTATAGCCCTCATATGGAATACAAGTGCTATTCATAACATGGTATCAAGAGCCAGAATTAGGGTTAGGTTTTTCTCCTAATCGCCGTTCCTGCGTGTTTGCACTTGCTCGTAAAATTCGCCGTCGTTCGTCAATTTCTTCTTGTTGTTCGTCGTTGGTGTTTCAATATGACGTCTTCTACTCCTCCAGCTCTTTCGTTGGGTGGTGTGCAGATTATGCGATGTCCGATGCTTTTCAATGGCACCAATTATCGCGATTGGGTTCGTCGCATGCGGCTGCATATGCGTGGTCTTCGTCTTTGGGAGTTTATTACTGGTGATTTATCTTGTCCAGCTTTTCCTACTCTTCCTACCATGCCTGTGATTCCTGATGGCGCTGATGAGACTGCGAAGAAGAAATTAATTGCTGATTATGATGACGATGTGGCATCGTATGAGTCTCAGTTTGTTGCCTATAGGACATGGTTAGATGAAGATGCTTGTGCTGCTTCTATTCTTGCTACTAGTATGGAGGAGCGCCTTTCTGCAGATATTATTGACTTCGATCAGGCACATCAGATGTGGACTTTTCTTCGTAATCGTTATGAGCCTACGGGTCAGTCTACTTACATTGCTGCTCTACATCAGGAGCAATTGTTACGGCAGGGTGAAGCTACAGTTGAAGTGTTCTTTGATCAGATGTCCGAGGTGTGGCGTCAACTTGATTCTATTGGTCCTTCACTGTCACCTTGCACTTGTGAGTCTTGTAAGGCTCAAAAGATTGCTCTTGAGACTCGTCACACCTATGATTTCTTGACCCGTCTTCGTGACGAGTTTGAACAGCTTCGTGCTCAGCTGATTGCTCGAGAGTCTTGTGTGTCTATGATGGAAGCTCTTGCTGTTGTTCGTAATGAGGAGATACGTCTTCGTATTGCAGGCCTTTTGCAGTGTCCTTCAGTCTTGGCTGTTCGCTCTTCTGATTCTAATAGTTCCGCCCCTCCACCTGCAGTGCCTCCTTCAGGTGGGGGCTCTTCTGGGAATGGAAGGGGTAGTGATTATTACTGTGACTATTGTGGTAAGGATAATCATGTGGAGGCATTCTGTTTCAAGAAGAAGAAGGCTCAGTCTCGTCGAGGTGGTCATTCCTTCCAGGGTGTCGGCAGTACTGGTAGTTCTGCTACTGAAAATTCACAGCGGAGTTTAGCTAGTTCTGAGACACAGGAGATGCTCATGTTGCTTCGTCGTATAGCTGCCTTTACACCTACAGGCGCTGTTGGTTCTGTTATTCAGCCTTCTGCACCGCCAGGTTTTGCTACTGTTTTTCAGACTTCTTCTTCAAGTACTTTTTCATGGATTCTTGATTCTGGTGCTTCTTTTCATATGACTCCTGATAGTACCAATCTTTCTTCCATTCGTACTCCATCTATTCCAGTCACTGTTCAGACCGCAGATGGATCGCCTCTCTCTGTTGCAGGACAGGCCACTCTTTTGTCTTTTTCGTTTCATGTTCCTGCTGTTTCTTATGTTCCCAAACTGACCATGCAGCTTATCTCAGTTGGCCAACTCACTTATCATGGTTGTCGTGTTATCCTTGATTTTGACTCTTGTTGTGTTCAGGATCGCAGCACGGGTCTCCTAGTTGGTACTGGCCCCCGTCGTCGTGATTCTCAACGTCTTTAGGAGCTTGACTGGCTTCGTCTTCTTTCCGCTGCTTCAGCCAGTCTAATGGGATCATCTTCTTCTGCATCGTCTTTTGTTCAGTGGCATCATCGTTTGGGGCATCTTTGTGATTCACGTCTATCTACATTAGTTCGTCGTGGTCTTCTTCCATCTATCTCTGGTGATGTATCGTTGGATCCGTGTCAAGGTTGTAGGCTTGGCAAACAGCTACAACTTCCTTATTATTCTAGTGAGTAAGTGTCGGAGCGTCCTTTTGATCTTGTTCACTCTGATGTATGGGGCCTGGCTCCTTTCGTCTCACAAGGCAGTCATAGTTATTATATCATTTTAATAGATGATTTTTCTCGCCACACATGGATTTATTTTATGAAACATCGTAATGAGGTTTTATCTATCTATAAGACTTTCGCTACCATGGTCCGTACTCAGTTTGACACTGCTATTAGGGTTTTTCGTGCTGACTCTGCTGGGGAGTATCTTTCTGCAGCTTTTCGCCAGTTCCTTTCTGAGCAGGGCACCCTTGCTCAATTCTCTTGTCCTGGTGCTCATGCTCAGAATGGTGTCGCTGAGCGCAAGCATCGTCATCTGCTTGAGACTACTCGTGCCCTTATGATTGCTTCTTCTGTTCCACCTCATTTTTGGGCTGATGCAGTCACTACAACAACTTATTTGATTAATATTCAGCCTTCATCAGTTCTTCAGGGTGGGATTCCATATGAGCGCCTTTATGGCAAGACCCCGGACTATGCTAGCCTTCGTCTTTTTGGTTGTGTGTGCTATGTGCTTCTTGCACCTCGTGAGCGCACTAAACTAACCATTCAATCTGTTGAGTGTGTATTTCTGGGATATAGTGCTGAGCATAAGGGCTATCGTTGTTGGGGTCCTGTTGGGCGTCGCATGAGGATTTCTCGAGATGTTACTTTTGATGAGTCTCGCCCTTTCTATCCTCGTCCTTCTGATGCCTCTCATGCATCTTTAGTTGAGCCACTTTCTTTCCTGATGTTTCTTGATACTCCTATTGCATCTACGCATATCCCCCCACAAAGCGTCTTCTCCTCCGACCCCTTCACCTGAG
The DNA here is from genome assembly GCA_002312845.1 of Kalanchoe fedtschenkoi. NCBI lineage: Eukaryota > Viridiplantae > Streptophyta > Magnoliopsida > Saxifragales > Crassulaceae > Kalanchoe > Kalanchoe fedtschenkoi. The sequence goes on from NQLW01000011.1 coordinate 547,786, forward strand.
GTGCCTACTTTATCAGAGTCATCTCCACCGGCTCCTACGGGTACTATCTATGGCCATAAACCGCCTATTACACATGTCTACACACGTAATCGGCGTGTTGATGCACCTTATTCTCCTGATACTTCATCTTTTAATGAGGATTCTTCTCCTGAACCACCTCCACGATACGCTCTTCATGATCGTCAGTCGATCCGGCCTCCAAATCGTCTTGGTTTTGCTGGCACTGTTCTTTCTGAGCCAACTACTTACCGTGATGCCATTCATCATCAGGAATGGCAGCATGCGATGGCAGAGGAGATTGCTACACTTGAGCGCACTGGCACATGGGATTTTGTACCTCTTCCCCCACAAGTTCGTCCTATCACTTGCAAGTGGATTTATAAGGTCAAAAACCGCTCTGATGGTTCTCTTGAGCGCTACAAGGGTCGCCTTGTGGCTCGTGCTTTTCAACAGGAGCATAGCCGGGACTATGATGAGACATTTGCTCCTGTGGCTCACATGACCACTGTTCGTACCCTTCTTGTTGTGGCCTCTGTTCATGAGTGGTCTATCTCTCAGCTTGATGTGAAGAATGCTTTTCTTAATGGAGAACTCCGTGAGGAGGTGTATATGCAGCCACTGTTGAAGGGATATGATCTGATCGATTGCGTAAAGCACCTGGGTATTCTGTTCCTGAGGGTATGATTTGTCGTCTTCGCCGCTCTCTTTATGGCCTTAAGCAAGCCCCTCGCGCTTGGTTTCAGCGTTTTACTTCAGTAGTCACTGCTGCTGGTTTTTCTGTCAGTACTCATGACCCTGCACTCTTTGTCCACACTTCATCTCGTGGTCGGACTCTTCTCCTTCTTTACGTTGATGACATGATCATCACTGGAGATGACTCTCAGTATATTGCCTTTGTGAAGACACGTCTCAATGAGCAGTTTCTTATGTCTGATCTAGGTCCTCTTCGTTATTTTTTTGGGATTGAGGTTTCCTCCACACCTGAGGGTTTCTACCTGTCTCAAGAAAAATACATTCAAGATCTTCTTCATCGTGCTTCTCTCACGGATCACCGCACTGTTGAGACTCCTATGGAACTTAATGTTCATCTTCGTGCCACTGATGGTGAGCCCCTTGCAGATCCCACACGTTATCGGCACATTGTTGGGAGCCTTGTTTATCTTGGTGTCACTCGTCCTGACATTTCCTATTCTGTGCATATCCTAAGTCAGTTTGTTTCGGCACCCACTCAGCTCCACTATAGTCATCTTCTTCGTGTTTTGTGATATCTGCGTGGGATTATATCTCGCCGTCTGTTTTTTCCTCGCTCCAGTACTTTACAGCTCCAGGCATATTCGGATGCCTAATCGCCGATCTCTTTCTGCCTATTGTGTTTTTCTTGGTGGTTATCTCATTGCTTGGAAGACTAAGAAGCAGACAGCAGTTTCTCGCTCGAGTGCAGAGGCTGAGTTGCGTGCCATGGCTCTTGTCACAGCAGAGATTACTTGGCTACGATGGCTACTTGAGGATTTTGGTGTTTCTGTTTCTATGCCGACTCCTCTTTTGTCTGATAGTACAGGTGCTATCAGCATTGCTCGTGATCCGGTGAAGCATGAACTCATTAAGCATATTGGCGTTGATGCTTCTTACACACGAGCCCAGACACATAATGATATTATTACTCTTCGGTATGTGCCTTCGGAGCTTCAGTTGGCAGACTTCTTCACTAAGGCACAAACAAGAGCTCAGCACCGGTTCTATCTCTCCAAACTCAGTGTTCTTGATCCACCTTGAGTTTGATGGGGGGTGTTCGAAGTATGTATACCTTTTTGTATTTTCTCCATTCTATAAGGGGTTTTGTGCATATTTGGTAATTCCTATATGTGTATATATTCGGGCCTATAGCCCTCATATGGAATACAAGTGCTATTCATAACAATGTTGAGATGATATAAGACTAGCAGCAGTCTTCTGGTTACTTTCTAGTTTCTACACCAGAAAATTAGGAGTTCTGGGGGTAATTCGAGGGTACTGATTTGGAAATTTTTTAGGTAGTTTTCATGAGTTTAAAATAGGAGGGAAAAGGAAGGAATAGGAAGGATTGAGTCGTTCCTGAGTTTTTTTTTTTGAGGGAGTTGAGTGGATTTAGGAGGGAGAGAAACCCTTCATTCCCTTCCACTCAATTTGGGAGGATTTGGCGGGGAAGAGATGGATTTGATTCCAAAAGACCATAATCCCCTTTTTATTGTATTATTTGACCAATCAGATTTTTTTATATAGGGTCATTTTAATAATTTATTTTATTTTTACACTTATCCTCCCAAATCTCTTCTAAATTCAGAAATACTTATTTTTTCTTTTCACCCTCTAATTCTTTCATTCTCTTTCTTTACAAATACTTTCTTTCTCTTTTGCTCCAAATTCGAGAACAATGCCAAAGTACTTGAGCTTGTAGATTGGTAGTTGGCTTTGACATAACCATATGGTTTAATTTTTTTTCGGCTTGTCAATGTTTCATTTTTTAAAGAGGAACTGCTTATTTGCTTCCTCATTGAAAATGAGATACAAGGGCATTTAGCATATGGAGTGCTAGTATACTGTTTGCCTCCTAAGTACGATTTTCAGAAAGGGGTTGGGGCAAGTACAGAGTGGGCATGAGGCCATAGCAGTCTTGGAGGCGGACTTTTAGGCGACCCAAATTTTGGAGAGTGCAAAAGCATGGTCGACCCAATATAATATGTGCACGAGGGGGTAGCAACTTGAGCTCCTCCAATTATGATCCCACTGCTCTCCATCAATTTGCTCTGCTGCTGGTCTTGCTTTGGTTGGGGTTATTTGACATCTAATATATGAATGTCTCTGGTAGGTAGAAGAGTCTATTATAGTGTGAAATCTGTTGATGATGGTCGAAATCATAATTATAAATCGGGGGTGGGTGTTGAGTGTTGAACACGCCCCACCCGTACCCCGAGAATATCGCATCTCAGTCGTCTCTGCTAAAATAGCACTCGAGAGTGTGTGAATAGGTGGGGAAAGAAAGAAAGAAAGACCAAAACCAAACCATACCAGCAACTCCACACTCATTCCTGATTATGGTGGAAATGGAGGAGTTCCTGAGCCAGTGCGAACGTTCCGGCGACGACGCCTACGCTGCCATCAGATCCTTGCTCGATCGCCTCGACAATCCTTCTTCTCGATCCCAGGCCCGCGTCTTCCTATCCCATCTCCAGAAACGCCTCTCTTCCAACCCCGATGACTCTCTCCACCGATACCATTTTCGCATTCACGACATTTACCTCCAGCAGTATGAAGGTCACCTCGATTCTTCACCCTCTCTTTTTACATATTCATCTGTCTCTGACTGGTGGCCAGGTATGTAGGCAGACGAAAATGCCACTCCTCGCTCTATCTCTCATTTTCAATGAATAGCGTCCATTTTTTCACTGCAGGCTATCAAGGGAGGAACAAATTGACTATGATGGTTATCCCTAGTATCTTTATCCCTGAAGACTGGTCCTTCACTTTTTACGAGGGCCTCAATAGACATCCTGATTCTATCTTCAAGGACAAAACTGTTTCTGAGCTGGGCTGCGGAAATGGATGGATATCCATAGCCATTGCTGAAAAATGGGCCCCTCTCAAGGTTTCTTTTCTTTCCTTTCCTTAACTAGTTTCTGTAGCTGCTGATGCCGCGGTCCAGTCTGCTCATGTTATACCATGTTCTCAAATGACTTCAATATCCACATCATTTATCTCTTTTTCATTAAGAAACTCAAACTTCCCTTATAATTTTCTTTTGACAGGTTTACGGGCTTGACATAAATCCAAGAGCTGTGAAGATATCCTGGATAAACCTCTACTTAAATGCTTTGGATGACTTGGGACAGCCAATCTTTGACACCGAGGGGAAAACACTTCTCGACAGGGTCGAGTTTCATGAGTCTGATCTGTTGGCATACTGTAGAGACCGTGACATTAAACTGGAGAGAATTGTTGGTTGCATCCCTCAGGTACTTCTGTCATTCGGTAATTTTGCTACTTATGATTTTACGACTTGTAGATTTCTTGTCTTCTGTATCTGTGAAAAATACGCCCGTCTGTGTGGCTTGTGAAACAATGTATTCATATGGCAGATTTGAGCTACAACTTTGCCTGGTTCACTGCTCTAAATTCGTCTCACCACTCACCCCATTTGACACTGTTCCAGATTCTTAACCCCAATCCAGATGCAATGTCCAAGATCATCACGGAAAATGCAAGTGAAGAGTTTCTGCATTCATTGAGCAACTACTGTGCCTTACAGGTTTGACAATTTTCCAGACTGTTATATTGTGCTGCTATGACAATCTGCTGCTTACTTGCACTTATTCTTTTTATCTCACAGGCCTCCAGAATTACTTTTCATATGCTGAAATAGCTCATTATGCTTCATATTTAATTTGATTGTATCTAATTTAAAGAACCATTTGTGTGCACCCAGGGATTTGTTGAGGATCAATTCGGCCTTGGTTTAATTGCGAGGGCTGTTGAAGAAGGTATATCTGTAGTCAAACCTATGGGAATCATGATTTTTAACATGGGAGGACGTCCTGGACAAGCTGTATGCAAGCGTTTGTTTGAACGGAGAGGACTTCGTGTTACCAAGCTTTGGCAGACCAAAGTTATCCAAGTAAGAGACGCTGACAGTATTCTTTAGGGAATGACCTTTTCTTTACTAATATATCCTCATAATATTTTCTTTTACAGGCTGCTGATACTGATATCTCAGCCTTAGTCGAAATTGAGAAGAATAGCCCACATCGTTTTGAATTTTTCATGGGACTTGCTGGTGATCAACCTATCTGTGCTCGAACAGCATGGGCTTACGGGAAAGCTGGTGGGCGAATATCTCATGCATTATCTGTTTACAGCTGCCAGCTTCGTCAACCCAGTCAGGTACACATTTGGTCATGTAATCAATAGTTCATGACTGTCCCTTTCCCTTATGCCCTTGTGGTCCTTGAAAAGGTAATAAATTTTGTGGTTATCTTATCTGACAGGTAAAAACTATATTTGATTTTCTCAAAAATGGGTTCCATGATGTCAGCAGCTCCTTAGACTTGTCATTTGAAGACGATTCTGTTGCTGATGAGAAGATCCCGTTCTTGGCCTACTTGGCTAATGTCCTGCATGAAAATTCATATTTCCCATATGAGCCACCAGCTGGAAGCACACAATTCCGTAATCTCGTTGCTGGCTTTCTGAAAACATACCACCATATTCCACTAAATGCAGATGTAAGTTGAAAATCTCGAGCTTTTCTATTTCATACGTCAGGCTTCTGCTTTTGAGGGTCTCTCCAACTATTCTCCAACTCTCATTTGGTTCTCGTTAATTTTTGTCTGAGTGAGACTCCAAACCTAAGGGTGTTACGGCATAGCGCATAATTGTATAACATGAAGTAAACTCTAGTTAATTGTTCGATGGCTTTGTTCTCTAGGCTTGTTTTCTGCTGGTTGCTATTGTTCACCAGTATGCTTTCAGCATGTCTTGATCAAAACTAGCATTTTATGAAATGTGATGCAATATTCATCTTCAACCTTAGGATATAAGAAATGTATCATCATTATTTCTGACATGTTCCTCCTCTGTTGTATGCTTAAAGAACGTTGTTGTTTTTCCATCACGAACTGCGGCTATCGAGGATTCGCTTCGGTTATTCTCGCCACGTCTGGCTATTGTTGATGAACATCTGACACGACACTTACCGAGAAAATGGTTGACATCCTTAGCAATTGAGGTATGTTATCTATTTATTTACTGTCATCTGGTCCGTAAATATATATATTTTGAGCTCGAAGTTCAAAATACAAAATTTTATGTTCAAAGTTCAAAATTCAAAATCAAAATATGAACTCTGAACTCTGAATTTGAAATTTGAACTCACCACTTTGTACATTTTTCGTTATACTTTAGTATTTTTTTTTAAAATATATCAATAATGGTTCTTAAATTAACCTTATACTTTTCTACCTATGATTATGTAAATTGATGTTTTTTTAAAAAATCAATATAATTAAATAAATTGATTTTAAAAATTCAAATTAAGAATTAAAACAGTAATTTTCTTGAATACAAACATCTCAATTCTCCCATAAATTTTCTCTAACCAAAAACTCTACATAACTCTCAGGAAAAATTCCACATGAATTTTATTTGAGGACTCTCACTAAGTCTCTCAATTTGTTCCTACCACTAGGACATCCTATTTATATGATACTAATACTAAATAAAATTGAATTCCTAATTTTATTGAAACACTAATTTAGTCACCTACCAAAAATAAGATTACTAATATCAATCAACTTCAAAACAAGTTGATTATCTCTTCCGTCTTCATATTTACAAATATAGTCAATTCCTAACAAATCCTCCTTGACTTGAATTTCTAAATATCTTCACCTTCATGTCATCTTCTGAAGCAGCTTCCAAATCTGAGTTATCGACATCTTCTATGTCTCCTCCTTTAATAGGAATATTCTGCATCATCCTCCCTTGAAGATAACTTTCCACGATATCCTCCTCGGCATGTTTTACCCCGAACATGATATCTTCAATTTGTTTTCAAACTTTTCTTTCGTATGTCAACTTTATGTTTAGTGGTGGTTTTTCCGATCGTAGTTAGTACTTTTCAAACCATCATCTCTGATACTAGCTTGTTAGGGTGGAGAGGCCTCTCCTCTCACCCGACACACGCAGTGGAACCATGACAGAGACACTCACACGAATAACAGACACCAACACACAATAATATGAACACAGGACAAAAGTAAGACACAATAATTTTAATGTGGTTCAACCCTCCAACAAAATCTACGTCACTGATCTTCACTATTGATAGATATGTATTACGCGAATGGACTTACCTCTCAACACTCTTGAATGCAGACCTCTCAATTATTTTATAGATTTTCTCTAACCAAAAATCTGCAAAATTTTTACACAATTCTCAAGAAAAATTCCTCATAAATTCTCCGGGAGGATTCTCACCAAACCTCTTGATTTGTTCCTACCACTAGGACATCCTATTTATAGGGTATTAATACTAAATCAAATAGGATTCCTAATCCTATCAAAACAATAATTTAGTAAACTACCAAAAATATGATTTCTAGTATTAATCAACTTCATAAGTTGATTATCTTTTCCATCTTCATATTTAGAAATGTAGTCAATTCCAACAGGATAGACAGTGGTGGAATGAAGAGATAGTGGGATACTTGGCGAGTTGTGTGTGGCTCGCGGTTGTTGCGCAGTGGTGGAGAACGTGTTATCACATGAGTGGCTGCAAAATTTAACCCAAAAATATCATTTTGAAAGTGGGACGCATGACAAGTTGTGATTTACTGGATGAATAGTTCTTAGTTCTCACCTAATTCGGGAGTTCTCAATTGAACCTCACTATATATATATAGGAAAAGATCAGTTGAGAATAACTAAATTGTCAATTAAAATTCGTCACGTGTGGTAGTTTGGGGATAAATTTGTAATCAATTGAGAGCTACCACGTGCCCCACTAACCATACTCGGGAGCCACTCTCTGGCTGACATGTGTTACACTCACTCTTTCCACCTGCCACTTGCATTCTCTCTCCTTACGCAAACCGATTTAATTTTATTTTTAATCCTTTAAATCAATATATGTAATTATTCGGTATTGTTTTTAAAATCAAATTCATAATTGTTTCTTAAAAAGTATGAGGTTTAATTTAAAATTCATTTTGGATATGTTTTCTTAAAAAATTAAAAAATTCGCTAAAATACAAAGTTCAACATATGTGATGAAGTACAAAGTTTAACTATGTGTTAAAATATAAAGTTCAACATATATGCTAAATTTTGTTTTAAAAAAATATCCAAAATGGATCTTAAATTAAACCTTATACTTTTTTGCAAATGAATTTGAAATTTGTTTTTTAAAAAATTATCAAAATAATTATATAAATTGATTTTAGTAACTAAAAATAAAATATAATGTGTTTGTGTAAGGAGAGAGAGAGGGTGTATGACTCATGACATGAAAATGGGTGTAACTAGGTTGTACGGAAACGTCAAACCCCTAACGTTTCCTCCGTATCGGAAACGTTTGGGAGACGGGAACGGCGGAAACGTCGGGATACGCCAAGCCACATGTTGTTTAGTATGTTCTTCGTGGCTCGATCCCAGATTGCTCCGCTCCCAGATCCATCACTCTGGCGGCCGGATCCAGATCTGCTGTAAACCGTATCAAGGGTCAATTCAAATTCCGCCGTACTACCTGTGAAATTGTCGCGGTGCCGAGAAATTATTGCTGCGAAATTGTGGCCGCGCGAGGGGTGAAAGAAGATAGGGTTTTACTGTGAGTTCTTATGTTTTTATAAACATGTGTATTATTTGTTATCTCTTAGTCATAGTTTTAGAAACTAACTTCCTTGAAAACAGCCTACATTTAGGAATAAATTAATCAAAATTAGAAAGAATTTATATACAAATGTCATTACACTTCCTAAATTTAAGCATTTTTATTTTAAATATTATTTTTTACTATTATTATAACTAATTTATATATTTTATATACTATAAGTTTACCGTATCCCTCCCGTATCCGTATCCTAATTTTTAGAAATTTCACATTTTCCGTATCCGTTTCCTTATCCATATCCGTTTCTGTGCAACATAGGGTGTAAGGAAAGAGTTGGTGGAAAAGTGTTTTTTTTGCTAGACCATTATGCTTCACCCCTCCTAAAATCGTGACACGTGTCCCGCCCACAATACATTTCTCAATTGATTCGGGCTTTTGATGCCTAAATTGAACGGCCATGGGAGGTTCCTTTGGGAACCCCATTTCCAGGTGAGAACTGAGAACTCCGTATTGGCCTTAGGATCGTTTCAATCCAATGGTGGTTATCACATCTTACTTTTTGCTAGAAAAGTGAGTGGAGGAGTATTGTGGGCAAAAAAAGATGTGTTGAAAAGTTACTTTTCCAACTTTCCACGTGAGAAAGAGAGTGAGTGGTCTCTCAAAACCCATCAACCCTATTTCTACTCACTCACTCTCGTATCATCTCCTCTCATCTCCCAAAACCCATGAAACTCATCTCCATTGAAACACTAAAGCTTCAAACTTTCTCTTGCGCGTGTGTTGTGTTTTCTGAGTTTATGGGTATATTGGGTTTTGTGGGTTGTGTTTTCTGGGTTTTTCTGGAGTTGTGTGTTGTGTTTTCTGAATTTGTGGGTATAATGGGTTTTGCGAGTTGTGTTTTCTGGGTATAAATCTGGGTTTTCTGGGTATAGATCTGAGTTTTGTGTGTATAGTTCTGGATATTTTGGGTATAGATGTGGTTTTATGTGTATAGATATGATTTTTTTGGGTATAGATCTGAGTTTTTTGGGTATAGATCTAGGTTCCTGGGTTTCTGGGGTTTTGTGTGTCGTGTTTTCTAGGTGTAAGTCTGGGTTTTCTGGGTTTTGTGTGTCGTGTTTTCTAGATTTTGAGTTTTCTGTGTTTTGTTTTCTGGGTTTTCTGGGTTTTAGGTTGTCTGAGTTTCTTAAATTTGGATTTTCTGGGTTGATATACTGAGTTTTGTGTGTTGTATTTTCTGGATTTGTGGGGTTTTTGTTATGTTTTTAGTTTGTTGTATTTTTTGTCCGTGTTGTGTGTTTTGTGTCTTTGTGTTATGTGTCTTGCGTGTTGTGTTTTGTGTGTTTGTGTTTTTTGTCCGTATCTTGTGTTTTTTGAATTTTGTGTGATGTATCTTGTGTTTTTGTCTGATGTATTTTTTGTGTTTAGGATTTAGGGTTTAGGGTTGTGTGTTGTGATTTACTTGCGTGTTGTGTTTTGTGCTTTGTTCAATATTGAGGTTAAATACTAAACATATGTTCAATCATTGTTTTGGATTTTTTAATTCAGTTTTAGTACGTTGTGTTTTGTGTTGCCATGACCTTATATGACTTGACACATTTATCTCAACACACAAAACACAAACACAAACACAAACACAAACACAAGACACAAGACACAAAACACGACAAAATCTGGGTGCTTGTGTGTGTTTGTGTTTTGTTTTTTATTGTGTTTTTGCTGTGTTTTGTTGCATTTTTTGAATTCTGACGTTTGATATTATGCTTTCATAGGTTCAAATCTGGGTGCATTTTTTGTTTTGTTTTGGCTTTGTGTGAATTTTGTTCGTGTGATATTATGCTTTGGATGACGTTTTTTTGAATTTTTTAAAGCACAACAAAACACAACATACCAGGTCAGAAGAAAGTACAAGATACGATGACAAAACACATCTAACTTATTTCTATGAAAGGTATACTGAGCAAAATCAAAAAACACAACACACAAAACATCCCTATATACTGAACAAAAAACTCAGAAAATCCAGATTTACAACAGATTTAAAATACATAAAAAACACAACACACAAAACACAACGCAGAACTCAGATCTATACCATGAAAACACGACACAGATCTATATCCAGAAAACACGACACATAATCCAGAAACGACACAGATCTATACCCAGAAAACACGACACAGAACCCAGAAAACTAGACACAGATCTATACCCAGAAAACACGACACAGAACCCAGAAAACTAGACACAGATCTATACCCAGAAAACCCAGATGTATACCTAAAAAACCCATATTTATTCCAAGAAACCCAAAAAAGCCACATCGATACCCAAAAAATTCAGATTTATACTCAAAAAACCCAGATCTATACCTATAAAACCCAGATATATACCCATAAACCCAGATCTATATTAAGAAAATCCAGAAAACACGACCTAGAAAATCCACAATCCCAGAAAATACGACACAGAAAACTCCCAAAACCCCAAAATCCAGAAAACCTAGAAAACACAACACATAAAGTAGAGAAACAGCACTAAAACAACAAAACACTATACAAACACAGATTTGAAGATAAACAAATGGGTTTGGAGAGGAAGAAATGAGTTTGGTTGAAAGAGAAATGAGTTTGGGGAGTGAGAAATAGATTTGCCGGAGAAAGAGGATTGTCTTTGGGTGGGTTTGCATGTGAATGAGAGAAGAGAGATTGCTCTTTTACTCTCCTCATTTTGCCCCCAATACATGACATGTCATACTCCCCAACACCCAACACACGACACGTGTCCACCATTCCCAGCCATTAGATCCTCTCAACCAACAGTCAGGATGGAGTTCTCAGTTCTCTCCTAATTTTGGGTTCCAGTGGAACCTCCCCCTATTTATATATATATGTATGTATTTGTAATAGTCAAAGAGCGAGTGAAGTTAACAGATGCCCACACTGGAGTAAGCTGTTTCGTGTCCTGAACTGTTACCTAAAAAAAGCGTAAAGTGTGAGTTTTTCCTTTGATGATTGTTTGTGCTATTTCCTAGTTTCACTTTTTTCTTGATATGTTGCGTTAATGCGTCATCTTCTTGGCAAAATAGAAATGAATATGTGTCAGTGTGAAAATGTTTGTCCTGGCTTTTAAAATAGTTCTCTCTGGACGATGAGATAATTGTAGAGCATGGAGCAGAATAATCTTGAAGACCCAATCACAGTAATTGATGCCCCACGGCAGTCCGATTTGATGGTTGAGCTAATAAAGAAGTTGAAGCCCCAGGTCGTTATTACAGGGATGGCTCACTATGAATCGGTTACAAGTGCCACTTTTGAGCAACTTTTAGCTGTGACTAAAGAAATTGGAGCTCGACTATTCTTAGACATATCTGACCAGTTTGAACTATCTAGTCTCCCGGTTTCCAATGGGGCCTTTAAATATCTCGCTGGATCATCACTCCCATCACATGTTGCAATAATTTGTGGTTTACTTAAGAATCAGGTACTGCATGTATTGTTTTTTAATCTAGTTATGATTATAGGGATCTTTTCTGCTTGTATGATACTTAAGCATTTGTCATCAAATTTAACTAGATATCAACTTTTCATGTTGTGTGATTTCACTTCAATATTACACGCATGACTTCCAATTCAGGTTTATTCGGACTTGGAGGTCGCATTTGTTATTTCGGAAGAGGAAAGTATCCTTAACGCTTTGTCCAGGACTGTTGAATTACTCGAGGGAAATACAGCATTGATCAGTCAATATTATTATGGATGTTTATTGCGCGAACTTCTAGCTTTTCAGCTTGCAGACCGACATCCGCCTGCAGAGGTTTGTGTTCTGCTTTTTTTTTTTCCTCCTAAGAAAGAAATAGAAATAGAATAATATTATATTAAAAGCTTTGGGAGGACGCTATGATTGAAATTCAATGGATGCTCTGGTAGACGTCCAGTGAAAGTTAAAAATTGTTGTTTTGTTTTTCAGAGAGGTTCTGAGGGTGTGCAGTCAGCTAATATGATTGGATTTGCGAGTTCTGCTGCTGCTATCCTTGAAAATGCCGAGTTATCAATTAACAAGGGGATCAATTCTTCGTTGATTCACATGGATGTTGATCAGAGTTTTCTGCCGCTTCCAATTCCAGTCAAAGGTGCTATCTTTGAAAGTTTTGCCAGACAGAACCTAGTGGAGTCAGAAACAGATGTAAATAGCAGTATTAATGAATTCATCAAAAGCACATATGGTTTCCCGACTTGTAGTGTTACAGAGTTCATATATGCAGACAGCTCACTCTCACTTTTTAATAAGTTGATTCTTTGCTGCCTCCAAGAAGGTGGCACCATGTGCTTCCCGACTGGTACAAACGGTCACCTTGTATCTGCTGCCAAATTTCTGAGAGCAGAAGTTGCAGTTATACCTACTTGTTATGAGGATGGATTTAAGCTAACTGAAAAAGGTCTTAGTGAGGGACTTGTGACTGTGAAAAAGCCCTGGATTTATGTTTGTGGTCCTACAACAAGCCCAGTTGGCTCGCTTTACAGTGGCAAGGAAATGGATAGTGTACTAACTATTTGTGCCAAGTTCGGGGCCAAGGTTGTGATTGACACATCGTTTTCTGGACTGGAGTTTCAGAGTGAGCCAAACTGGAATTTGGAAGGCAACTTGTCGAAGCTTGATTCCACTTGCGACCCTGGCTTCTGTGTGTTTCTGCTTGGTGAACTCTCTTTGAAGATGTTATCTGGAGGGCTGAGATTTGGTTTTTTGGTTGTTAACCAGCCTTCATTGTTTAATGCATTGCATAGTTTGTCTGCGTTGAGCAAGCCACATAGTACTGTCAGATATGCTATTAAAAAATTGCTCGCTCTAAGAGAGGGAAAAACAGGAAACCTGCTGGATGCCATTGCAGAGCAGAAAAAGATACTGGAAGCAAGATCAAAGCGGTTGAAGAAGGTAAGCTTATTCATAAATTTTTCGTTTCCTAATTCAATTTTGAAATCTTGACCACCTATCTTTCATTTGGTCCTTTTTTCATGAACTGAAAATAGACTCTGGAGGACTGTGGCTGGGATGTGGTTGAATCCCATGCAGGTATTTCAGTGGTGGCAAAACCTTCAGCTTATCTGAACAAGACGATCAGAGCTGATAATACATCTAAAGATGGTGGCAATAAAGGAATGAAGATAGATGATTCTAATATCAGAGAGGCCATTCTGAATACTGCTGGGTTATGCATCAACAGCGGTTTGTGGACAGGAATATCAGGCTACTGCCGCTTCAGTATTGCATTGGAAGAAGGGGAGTTTGAGGAGGCTTTGAAATGTATTCAGAGATTCAGTAGCATGTTTGAGAAGTGACGGTGCAATGGTGGTTTCTAAGAGTTGAAATTGTCAGCTGTTGTATTTTGGGATGATATATAGTCCCATTCATTTGGTTGACTTCTCTCACTCACTTGCATTTGTCATGTGCGAAGACACTAGTCTGATAATGACATGCCATGTCATGTCGCAGGTTCTGCTACCAGCTGCTAGCTCTCTATTTAATAACAACTACTGTTTAGGAACAAATTTTCAGCAGGCTTGTTTACAGTATGGTGTGATATTTTCTCTTTGTTTTTTCCCTTCTTGTTCCAAATAAGTCCTTCAAAGGTTTGTTAAAACAAAGGAACCAAGAGATTATGCATTGGGTTCTTGTATCAGAGTAGGGATACCCGTTTCTTCAGCAAAGAGCATTTCGTTGCTAGAGAAGCATTTTCTTTTTTTTCCCTTCATAACAATTTAATAGTGACTCTTGATTATAAGACTAGTGAACCTAAAATATATGATCAAATATTGAAATCTTATCCTAACAGGCTGATGAAGTCACTATAAAAAGTGTGGTTGATTGCACCAAATACTCAGCTGATTCAGGCCAGGTAGCACATGAACGTTGGTTTATCACAAATGCCGCCTAATTTGTGGGTAAATAGCAAATTGTCTGCTCCGCCATGCAGAAGTCTGTATGCAATAAATGTAGGGATAAGGACAGATTAATATGAGATGGAGGGGGGTTGGTTTGCTCCTCTCAATCTCAAAAAGCAGTTGCTGGTTCTAGAACCAGCTACCCATCCACCAAGAGATTTTCTCCCTGCTTATAAAATCCAGACCAGTTTGCAACCACGAAAAAAAGAAACGTTCATCAAAACCCAGAGACACAAAAAAGAAGCGTTGATTTGTAGAAGCATGTTGACCCCATGCATCTGCGGAGCTTTTAGTCACACTGAGGGCGATGATCATGACATCAGCAGCCCTTCATGTCTCACCCCAAGAAAATCAAGAAAGCACTCTACTAGAAGGAAGAACAACGAGAATCCTTACTCGTCGAGTGGCCTTGAGAAGTTCTCCAAGCTCTTATCTGAACTTGAAGCCAAGAGGAGACAAGTTCTCTCACAAAATGATTCCCAAGGCACATCTTTAGTGAGGTTTGTATTCAAAGGTTCAGATCCTGACAAGGATTGCGAGCCCGTTGTGGTCAAGGTGAGGCAAGATCAGCAGAATTATTTGCCGTTGAGAAAGCAAAGGTTCGGCCCCAGCACTAAAAGAGAGGCTAGGGAATGTAAAAAGCATATAAAGAAACAGGGCACATATGCTTGGTGGGTAGGAGTTGTTGCTGCTGTTCTAATATTGGCGAGTTTGGCAGCTTTGGGTAGGTCTGGTGCAACATTGATTATGGTGGTTGTATGGTATTTGATTCCAGTGATTTGGGGTAAATCAAGGGAGAAGGACAAATACTATGTTAGTAGAGAAGTTAGCAAAAAGAGGATGGGATCGTCAGGAGTTGGAGCTAAGAAATTAGACTACGTGAGAAAAGTGAGTGACAACTTCAAAACTCCGAAGTTGCAGGTAAAAGGACACGCTCACAGGAAAAGCTGGTGATGGTTTGTCAGACTAAAGAAATGATAAATCCAAAAATAGTTACAGCTACACTGGTACTGAAGGCGGCAGATGAGTGAGTGAATCCTCATGCAAGGCAAGGCAAGGAGGAATAAAAGTGCAGAAGATATACATGGAGGACAAGAAAAATAAATAAATAGGGTCTATCTAATCTAAGTGCTCACATAATCAAAAAAATACGTAACACTTCGTCTTTCTGTTGTAAAGGAAGTTTGTAACATTTCAATTGTACCTCCACACTTTACTATTTTGAGGGTTGGAAAAACAACTATGCTCTGCTTAGGGAATCATTTATGCGTTTAAAATATTTTCATGTGAGCTCGAGATACTCCATTTGTTTATGGCATCTTTTAACCAGATTCCAAACTTTTTTTGAGATGCGATCCAGAATTTGCTAAATCATCACATAAAATTTGGAAAAAATGCAAAATACACCTATATTCTATATTTATAAACAAGTCATTCTAAAGTGGTCATGTCCCGTCTAATTAGGGGTGTGAATTGAAAAATCAAATTAATTTCAATATTAAATATTTACGTGATACATTATATGATTGAGCTGAGTGCGGATCAACATGTAGGGTCATTTCAGTTTGAAATTTAGTGTAAAAAATTTTTCATATATTTTATAACTTTTTTAAAATTACAAATCATAATCACAAAACTTCGATTCCAAAGTTTTTTAATATATATTTATCCACACCCATCACAATCCAAAGTTTATATTGGACTCGCTCCTGAGTATCCACAGATACGAAGACATCAAACGACATATGTAATACGCATTTATTTTAAAATTAGGTATAAATGCCCGTGCAAATACACGGGCTTGTTATTTTATAAAGTTTTGTAAAAATATTAGTATCATGTTGTACACTATTTACTTTTATAAATATTAAAATCTCATCAAAGTAAATTGATATATTTTAATTATGCATATTTCTGATAATTTTTCCGCATACTATAATCATATAGAATTGAACTCAACATCACAAGCACATCATATAATTTTTAATACGATTCTATTTCTGGCTCTAGACACAAAAACATATGATTTACAAAAAAAATACGATTTTTAAATATAAATTCGCAGTAAAGATTGATTGATTCTGACTTCTATTAATTATCATTATGAAATAAAGGTGTAAAAAGTTGATTTATTTAGAATTTGAATGAAATTGGACATAATTAGTTGAGACCGAATTATTTTAAAATAACTAATTTTTCTACCGAATTGATTTATTTCAGTTCAATCCAAAATGGAAAATTTAATTCTAAATTTT
>NQLW01000011.1:565714-594540 GCA_002312845.1 Kalanchoe fedtschenkoi
AAAAAAACATCATTTTTTAATTTATTTGTTTATTTAAATATTTACACCTCTAGAATCAAACTATATTTTATATACATATAAATAATGGTTTCTTATCTTAGTAGAATTGTATATACATATTAATGGTTTCTTATCTTGAATTTTGAACATATATTTAGTATTAAAAATATATTTAATATCACAATTATTAATTTGAAACTAGTGTATTTCTATTTATTATATGCCCTCTTGTAGATGTCTAAGGATTTTTTATTATATATATTTTTATCGACATTCTTAATATTTAATAATTTTTTAAAAAATGAAGAAAAAAAATAAAATTAGTAAAAAAAAACTTTGATTAGCTGCACCTCTGCCTTGGCCTTCTACTCGGCCAGGTCTTCTCAGTAGGATTTTTCCAATGGCCTCGAAGAATCAAATTAAAAATATATTTCATCTACTTAATTTCATCAATTCATTAATTTATTTTAGATATAATGAAAACTAGGATAGAGTTTTTTATTTAATCTATAATAAAAAAGAGATGGAATCATAATTCAATTAATAAACATGAACATCATAAATTCAAAGAATAATTATATAATATTTTTTCTATTTTATCTTCAATTGAATTATTCCGAAGTAGCAAATTATCGTGGTGTTTCAAATTCAATTAGAAAAAGATATATGATAAATAGATAGATTTGGGTAGGATTATTTTTTGATTAATATGTATACTTAAAATAAAATAAAATAAATAGTAGAGAATTAAGAATAGTTTGTCACATAGGATTTTTGGATAACATTAGATTTTGATTAAGATGTATAATTAAACTAAAATAAAATAAATAGCAGAAAATCAAAGAGAGCTTGGCACATAGGATTATTCATAGAATAATTTTGATAAAGTTTTTAATTTGGAAAAAATAAATGGTAGAAATAAGAGAGAATTAAGGAGAGCTCGCAGTGTAGGATTTTTATTAAATGGAGCATTCTTGTAGCTCCGTTTATTATAAAACAGATTTACTTACCATTTTGAGATTGTGTTCTGTATTTAATTTACCGGATTTTTTTTGTCTAGATTTTTTTTAATTTACAGATTTTTGAGGAATATAAATAGTGAACATGAGGTTCACTGCTTATATCACTATTCAATATGTTCACCAGTTGGGTTCACTGTTACAATATGTTCACCACATGGAGGTTCACTGCTCAAAAAAATTATAAAAATATAAAAAAATATAGTCCGAAAAATGTTCACTATTCATATTCCTCAAAAAACTGTAAATTAGAAAAAGAATCTAGAAAAAAAAATCCGGTAAATTAAATACAAAACGAAATCTCAAAATGGCAAGTAAATCTGTTTCATAATAAATAAAAAAAAATCTCATATAATTAATACAGAATAATAAATGAACTCAAAAAAAGAAACCATATAATTAATACACTGTTGTTTCATGTAAATAATGATTGGTCCACGTTTGTCCACAACGGTTCTCAATTTAAGGAGGTTCTCAACTGATCCACCCTCTATAGATAGATTCAAATAAATAATCAAAAGTTGATTTGAAAATTTTGAAATTGAGTCAAACTGTAAACTTAAATTTTTTAAGAACTTTATTTAATATTTTATTTATTAAATAAGAAAAATGTTATATAAATACTAATATATAGGTATTAATATATATTATATATGCCATTAAATTTATGTATAATTTAAAATTAATGAAATAATTCGATTCAATTTGAAAAAATTACGTTTCTAAAATAAAATTTACCATTATATTCGTAAACTAATACCAAAATTTCTTTTATCGCTCTTGTCGTCACAGACAACTATTATTGATGGAGGCATTCCATCACCAATGCTTTGTTGACTCATAATAAATAAGATTTTTTTATGATTCACTTACAACTGTTAGCTCTATTGAGATTTTATATGCTGATTATCTGTGTGCCAAAGATACAGTTCTTTCTTGGATTAATTAGCAATTTAGTTTCTTCTTAGATGTTCTGTATCAAGCAGTATATTGATTTTGTTAAAGATGTTTGGACTGCCTTGGCCACAAAATTTGGGAACACACGAGAATTTTTCATTTGGAGCACGAATTGTCGTTAACATTAAAAATCATGCTATTGTGGCCGCCTATTTTGCTAAACTCAAAAATCTATGGGATGAGTTAAATAATATGTGTGTTCTTCATGTATGCAATTGTGTGCTTCTTGTACGTTTCAAGATTTAGCTACTTTGACAGGAAGAAAGTTATGAAGTTTTTCATGGGACTCAAAGAGGATCAAGTTGGTATACGAAGTCAGATTGTGAATATGAAACCAGTTCCATGTATAAGAGATGAAGATCATAAACAATATGTTCTAGATAACTGCTCTAACAGCTTGAGAGAGTAAGTAGTATTCTCCATCTCGAGTAAATACTATTTTCTCAATCTAGAGAGGCAGATGTTACTGCTTATTTAAAAATGTCTTAACCTAAGAAGAATATGCCTAACAATTCTATACAGTGCTTTGACTGCAAGAAGCATAGTCACTCTCGACATCCTGAAAATTAGTAGGATATCCTCATTTATCATAAGTTGGCCTGCACCACAAAAGTTGCAGAACAGAAAGAGATTTGCAGCAGCATTGCTGCTATGAAACCTATTTATCAGTTCACTATTGATCATTCTCCCTCAGATAAGTCATCCTCAACCAATAATACAGCTATCAATACTTTCACAGCCGAGAAAATTCAGAAGATTATTGTCATTACGAAGACAGAACAATCTAATATTTCAATTCATAAGAGAGGTATTGCTCTAAGTAACTCCATTGTTTGGAGTCCCAATTCTTGGATCTTAGACTCCGATGCTATTCATCATATTACTTTTATCTAAAAAGCAAGTTAAGTTTATGCAATTTGTATAAAGCCTTCGGGGATTATATGTTAGTGTAGAGTGGAGGAGACGGCATTGTCTTAAGAGAGAGGGAAGAATTGCCTTTGTAGCTTAGAACAAAAACTCAAATAACTTTGGAAAAGGTTTAGTGAGTGGGTGAAACCTATGATAAAAATGTTGAATCCAACTAGTTCGCCAAGTCCCAAAATCTAGAAACGAGATATCTAGAAAGGGATTGTTCCCATCACTACTGCATAAACATCAGACATGTAACGTACCTAACTAGTTAGACCAGGAGACCTTTGTACCCATCCACACCTGTGTTAGTGTAGAGTGGAGGAGACGACATCGTCTTAAGAGAGAGGGAAGAATTGCATTTGGAGCGTAGGACAAAGACTCAAATTTCTTAGGAAAAGATTTACTGAGTGGGTGAAATCTATGATAAAAATGTTGAATCCAACTAGTTCGTCAAGTGCAGTCATCCCAAAATCTGGAAACGGGGTATCTGGAATCGGATTCTTCCCATCACTACTTGATAAACATCAGACGCACCCACCTAGTTAGACCAGCAGACCTTTGTACCCATCCACACCTGTGATGAGATTGTACTTTAAAGAGCTTTCCTAAAAAAGCTCATCTCCAAATGGTTCCCATAGTTATCTTCAAACAATCCCCCTCTTCAAAGATTTGCTGGTTGCTATCTTTTCCAGCACTTTAGTCACTCATCATTAACAGGCTGTCTCTGGCTTCCCAGAGAGACATCCCTCTTTGAGACTGATACTGGTTTCAGCTTCAACTGGCACTTCAGGGACTGCCTTGCTGGCAGTCACTTTGTCAGTACCATCCTCACAACTTGTACAACTGACTTGCCCTTCAGCAGCGAAAGTTAGAGACTCTTCAGCTAATCCACCATTACCTTTACATATACTATTAGCAGGTGACACCAAACTTCCAGAATCCCTTTTAGAAGCCTGACCTGCTCCAGATAGCAAATGGGAATCTGGAATTGAATGAGTAAGGCATTCCTTATTCGACAGTCTCAGACCAAGAACTGGCCTAATTAGTTTTCTTCGCTTGCTTTGTTTCTGAGTTGAATACCTAATCTCAGGATCAACTGCCCTCATCTCATATTTTTCTGCTGGACTTGAATTAAAATCTGTCAATTCAGTGTTGTCAGTTCCTTTTGCAACTTGTGAATCTAGGTTTTCAGTAACCTTTCTCTTCACCTTTTGGCCGGAGTTCATTTTAAGATTTGTTATGCTGGCACCAGCTTCGCTGATATCTTTAGAACCCCGCTCAGTGGAATTTGAAGTAAATCTCAACCGTGAAAATACACTTTCTCGTCTTCTAAGAGAATTTGATTCTCCACAATCATTACAATTTTTTCTATTCAACTTTTTGCTCCAGTTATCATGCTTCTTGTGCAACTGTTCCATAATTTCTAGAATAGGGCCATCCAGTGACACATTATTGGCATCTGATTCTTGGGAGGTCTTTGGTGCAAATCTAATGCGTGAAAAGACACTGTGTCTCTTGCTCTTAGTACCGACTTTTGCTCCCCTGTCACTGCTTTCAGATGTAAAATCAAGATCTTTATCATTTTGACTAGATGGAGCAATCTCCTGTGTATCATGCTTTGGCTGAATCCCACAGTTGTGAGATGGGTCAGGGAGTCCATCATGTATTGATGATAAAGAACCGATTTGACAGCAATCACGATCTGCAGTTCTTGTAGCTGGATTGTAAGATTCAGTGCAGCAAGATGAGTATAGAGGAATGAAATCTCCTAGCTCAAGTTCCCTTGTCACCCTGTCAATATAAGAATCCACATTTTCTGTCTCCCCGTGAAGCACATTCGAACAATCTTCTAGACCAATTGGAGAACCAGAACCATGTCCTGACATCGACGATATAATACTGGTTTCAGAACATGGCAGGTATCGGTGAAAATAAGGTTTCTCAGGATCATAAGGTTGATAATATGAGATGGCATCAAGCTCTTCTGTAGCTGGAACCTCTAAGGATGATGTCAACTGGCCATCAATCTTGGAATCACCTTTTCCAGTTAATTGTGCATTATAGTTGCACAGTGGATTGACTTTCACAATGTCAAGTTCTGCTCTTGTACAGCCAATGGAAATATGATCCTCCACCTCTAAATCTTCAGTGTGCTCCTTTTGGTGAACATGCTCAGTTGAGAATAGACGAGCTTCGTCAGTCCAAACCCGTTTCGGATGAAACAACCGTAAAAGATGATAAACCTGCCCAGAATGAACGGAGTGAAGTAAAAAAAGCAGAAAAGAACAAGGATATGGGAGGATCGGGCAAGTTAACATTTCTAATTTTCTGAACAAAATAAATATTTTTGGTACTCTTGCTGGTCCTGCTTTTGGAACTTAAGGTAACAGAGAATACAACCAAAATAAACAGATGAAGTATGGTATGAGGATTCTTGACAAACCTGGTCTTTTGAAAGTCCAAAGTGAAATTTAGATGCTTGGTAGTAGTTATCCCTGATAGCATCACGAAACTCAAGTTCCAAAAGAGGCTGACAATTCCAAATCGTCCTGATTTGGACCTGAACAAATAGAACAGATTGCCCCAGAAAATAATTTCAAAACAAGGAAATTTGAGATCCCAAAAGTATTTATTTATCAAATGGCATGTTTGGTAGTTTTGACACTTTTGCCTTATATTCAATTTAATTTGTGTTTCAGTACGAAGAGAAGGAAGAGAAACACACAACCCATCGTCGAGCACCTGTGCAGGAAATTTTTTCCCCGATGATCTATAAGCATGCGGGACAATGTCAACGCCACCATCAGACATTGCTTCATAAACTCCATAGAGTTGTCTGCTCTCATACTCAAACAGAAAAAGCAGCATTCCGACTTTCACATGTTTGACAAAGCTAACAAAATTAGAAGGCAGACCAAATAACTTTTTCTGCAAGCACTCATATTTTGTTGATTCATTTGACATGAAAATTGCTCCAAAGTCAGGAGTGAGTCCTGTGGGAGGTTTTCTCCCTCGTCTCGCCTCTATGAAATTGCGCCCCATTTGCTGCTGGCTGGTAAAAGATGTGAAAGAGTTCCGAAAAATCGTCTGACTGCGGAGTTATCAAACAATTGTGTTGACACATGAATAATACTATAATATCCAAAATGAAAATTGTCTAAGTGCGGAGTTATTACACAAATGTGTTGATATATGAATAAAATTAAAATTTCCAGAATGAAACACATATATTCATGTTTTCCTTTTCAATGACTTGAAAAAAAAAGTTGAGATGGAAAGATCACGTAGGTAAAGCAAGTAAGCCGTTACGAAGAGTTAAATCTAAAAAGGGACTAATTATATTGTTTGCAATGCGATATGTGTATCGATTCCATTATGTGAATAAATTCTGGTTTTTCTTGGCACCAGTTCACTCCAAGACACTTTAAACTTAACAAATTCTTTTTAACAGGAGCACTATTCCTCTTTGACGTGTTTTTGATACCCATATCAATGTGATTTGTAGCAAATTAGATCAGGGCAGCAGAAGCATGAGCAGGCACAAGCGAGAAACAAAAAGAGACACAACAGTTCAAGTAAGACTAGCATGAATCATTTCGCAACACTTTTAATGGTGTTTAATCGACTTCATGTAGAAAGAGAAACAGTAAGTTGGGGTTGGAGCACGCAGCAATTGGACCACAGCCGGAGAAACTACATTGCGCGAGAAGTGAAAAAATCGTACAGCAAAAAATGAATCATATATCATACTTAATGTACATACATAGGGCAAGCAAAAAAAGCAAAGCATAAACGCAATAAATCGAGAAGGCGAAATATGAAGCAGCCCAAATACGAGACCTGCAAATCGAGGCGAAGTGATCCGTTACCGCAGAAGAATTGAACGGAAAGCCACCAACAAAAAAGACGAGGATGATCTCCTTTCGGCTTATGACGACCGGAGGGGCATAAACGGAAGTTCATCTTGCCACCGCTTCCTTTCGGCTTCTGTGTAAATTCGTTCAGATAAGGTTACAAAGGTCATTCCGTTAATATTTTATTTAATGTAATTTCTCTTCTTCTCTGTTCGAAATATCTCCGTTAACACTCTTTTCTTTCTTTCGTCGTCTCTCTCTCTTTTTTCAGAATCGATCGACCGATCGGTTATTCTTGCATTGGCTAGCAGATATGCAGGGCGGCGGCGATGAGCTTAACATCGAGGAGCTTGTCTCTAATCTGTCTACCTACAAAGAACAGCTCCAGCAGGTATCAAGTTCGTAACTAGGGCTTCTGTTTTTATTCTCTTTTCAAAAATTCCATCCCATCTACTATCCAATTCCTCACGTAGATCACCACTTGCTTCTGGTGGCTGGAATTGTGACGACTACGTTGCTTTCAATGGCTATTATCAGTTGTCTTTTTTTCACTCATTGGCTTATATTTAATTTTCTACGCACAAAGAGTTTGCAACCGCAGATTGTTCTCCTGAGATTTAACATCACTAATATGTATTTTTTATTCTGTTGATTTAGCTATACTGCCATGGGTCGTTTGCAAGCACTTGTTGTTTGCTGTTTTACTAGTTGCGAACTTCATTTTTAGTAGTTTAATAATTTTTGTTTTAGAAAATCAGTCATAACTTCTATGTCATGGAAGATATTTTTGTTTGCAGTAATTCATGCTTATGTTTACATTTGTGCTGAACTTAACCATGAGACTTATGACATGTAAGTCTGCAATCTTATGCTTTATTGTGGTTCAATTAAGCAGTCAGAAGCGTACACACAGCTAAGAAAAATACAAAAAACCAAATTTGTTTGGTTCTGTTCCCTTTCCTGTAAATTTTTTCTTTGTCAAGGATGTAATGTTGCCCTTTTATCCAAGGGTATCATTTATGATAGTGTACTACAGCTGCATCTACTAATGGATAAAGATATTTTATTTTCTTTTGGTTCAGGTCAGGACTCTTTTAGCTGATGACCCTGGGAATTCAGAATACGCAGACATGGAGAAGGAGCTGTCAGAGGTCTATTCTTAATCTTGAGATTATGTAAGAGTTTCTAATGTGCCTTTATTTTATACATTTCTATTGTTAACATTTCGAAATGCAGGTAATTGCATTGACTGAAGAGCTATTGGTGTCTGCAAGACAGAATGAGACCTCTGGCCAGGATGGTAGTATAGGTGTCAATCCTGGTTTCAGTTTGCATCCATCCTTTGGGAACTCCCAGGAGGAAATGGTAGATCTTCTAATTTCCTATGCCTTGTGCTCTGGTCCTGATGTCTGACGCCACACTGATCACCGTGTTAGTATTTCATGTATGCATTACATTAGGTTTGTTTGTTATTTGCTAATATTGCGTTATTGGAACTTTTAGTGTCAATTTTTTCCAAAAAGTGCATGCAGAGCAGGTTGAATTTAGAAAATTTAATACGATAAACTACAAATGATTTTTTTTTCTTCCACCCTTGATAAGTGTTACAAATTTTCATTTATGAAATTGAACAGTTTACTCCGGATCCTCTTTCAACATAGGGAAAGAATATGCCTCTCATTGAACTTAAGAGGTAACACTCCATGTTTGTTTTTCTCTCTTCCCATTGGAAAGAAAATGCAACAAACATAATGGTAATCTTAAGTACCTGACGTTAGCTGGTAGGTGTCATGGATGTGCAAAAATGGTGTGTGCTGGCATGATGAAGGTATGGGGATAAAAGCTACAAATTTTCCATGCAATATCACAACACCATTCTTTGTCGTCTACTAGAGGATTCCAATTATTAGAACACATTTTTATACATCCTCATTTCCATGGCTATGATTTCGTGTGAAGTTAGTTGTCCAGAAAGATTTTCTCATGTGCGTAAGTCTTTGTTTGGCTGTATAGGATCTTACTTTAGTGGCAGTCAATTGTTTTAATTGATTCTATGCTTTTGCTTACATCTCTTTTAACCACTCCACTTGCCACATGAGCTATGCGTTTCTCTGATCATGAGTGTCTCTTACTTTTCGCCAATGACTAATTACATGCTCTCAACATAGTTATAGATTTTATCTTTTTGACTTAACTATCCTGCTGGCGTGTTATTCTTTGAGCAGGTTGGAGCCTTTACCTCGGACTATGTTCCCAAGTTTGCTGTTGGCACCAAAGTTCAGGCTGTTTGGAGTGATGATGGCGAATGGTGAGTATATGCTAGGGCCTTCATGCTTACTATTTTTCTTTCACATCTTGACCGTTATTTATCTTTCTTAAATATTTCTGCTCATTAGTTGAATACTTAGGTACAATGCAACTGTTGAGGCACTGACTCCAAATGGCTATTATGTTTACTATGACGAATGGGGGAATAGAGAGGAGGTATGTTAAATATGCATTATTTTACTGACAAGGCACTTTATGTTTTCCTGCTGATGAACCTGTTTGTTAGGATCTATTTCTGAGCATTGGCTTTATTTTGCGTTCCTCTTGGTAGTTTGACAGGTCATGGTATGGCGCATAATGTAAAGCTACAATATGTACAAGTTTTATTATATTGCTCGTGTGCAACCAAGAAAATTTTTGGCACACCGGATTTGCAATTGATTTCATTAGCAACTGAATTTGATCTGTATGGATCTTCCTATGTAAAAAGTTGGAAGTTTGTACTGATACAGTGTACTTTGTTGTAGATTCAGGATTTCATAACTGTTTTAGGGTGTTTAATTCTTTATTGTAGTGTAAGTATGTATTGGCTTAAATCATTCTGTGTGCACTGGCATAGATGGTTATTCAAAGAGAAGCTGGTTAATTTGAGTTTATCTCAGGTGGATCCTGACAACGTAAGGCCAATCCAAGAAGGGGTTGTTAATCCTCTGCTGGAAGCAGAAAAGGAGGCTGAGGCTACTAAACAAGCTCTTAAGCGGAAGATAGCAGAATCTGCTGTTATTGATTTCCAGTCGAAGAGCTTACCTGAGAAGCTGCGGATAGATCCCAATGACCCTGAAGACGTGGTGAGTACAAAATGTTCCCTGTCCAGGCTGTTCATTATTGTCAGTTAACTTTCTTTTACCATTGCCATTGGCGTAATCTTAGTATCTCCTTATTCCAGAAAGCTGCAAAGCGCAAAAAGATACACGCTTTCAAGTCAAAATTGCGGAAAGAGCAACTTGAGGTCACACAAAACAAGCGTCAAAATGCATGGCAGCAGTTCCAGACTACTAAAGGCAAAACAAAGAAGGTGTGTCAACAGTACTTTTTGGGGATACCCAACCTGTGTTCTGTCATTTTTTTTTGGTGTAACCGTCTTGATTGTATTTTGTATTGTTAGGTTGGTTTCTTCTCAGGCCGCAAGAGGGAGAGCATCTTCAAATCTCCTGATGATCCACAGGGGAAGGTTGGTGTTACTGGAAGTGGGAAGGGTTTGACGGATTTTCAGAGGAGGGAGAAGCACTTGCATCTCAAGGGGGCTGGAATAGAGACAGAGGATTAGACTATTTAGGCAAAGGCAAAGTGCATTTCCTGTGTACACTATATCTGCTTCCGGGGCAGATTGTAGTCCTTTGAACATTATTGACTAATTAAACCTCCTGGAATCCAGAAGAGTTTGTCTGTCGGCCTCTCTGTAGGTGAATGTTTATTGCAAGAAGTTGATAGAGTTTGGTTTGTACAAAGACGTTGTATGTGTACTCAGAAGTCATCGCCGACAGGACTATGTGGCTCCAGTGAATAGCATATGTTAAACAAAAGTGCTACTGGCTAGCCAGTGAGATCAGATGAATTTGAAGTTAG
Organism: Kalanchoe fedtschenkoi; assembly: GCA_002312845.1. Lineage (NCBI taxonomy): Eukaryota > Viridiplantae > Streptophyta > Magnoliopsida > Saxifragales > Crassulaceae > Kalanchoe > Kalanchoe fedtschenkoi. The sequence goes on from NQLW01000011.1 coordinate 576,351, forward strand.
TGCAATTTGCTGAGCAAGTAATGCTTTTTGGTTTTGGCCCCTACTCTTCCATCTAAAGTAGCAAAGCCCCAATTGGGTAGCAGGTGGGCGACAACACTGATGTGATCCTTGTCTTAAACCACTATGCTTGGTTGCTCTGCATTGCCACCACTTGCGCTTGAGGAGAGCGTATTGCGGAGGGAGGGAAGGGGCCTGATTGCATAAAATTGCTGTTGCATGTGCGTTGATGAGCGAGATGGATAAGCTTTCCAACTTAACATAATGTTTTAAACCGGACAAACTCTGACGAGCTAAAGTTGCTGATGAATGCCCACTCATTTTGGCAAATTATTAGACCAGTGACATTAAAAGAGTTCTTAGTGGGGAACCAAGGAAGAAAGGGACATTGTATACTATTACCGGCATGTCCCAGACATGTTTCTTACACATACAAGATTTCGGTGATTGTGGTTGAGTGAAAAGGCTGAACAGTGATCTAGCTAGCACCTAATTCAGGCACTCACTCAAATCTCTTTTCTACCACCTTTCTAATAGGGAGTATTATAGTTAGAGAAACTTATCATTCAACTTTTTAGGCTCTAATCAACGTATTAAGAAGCTTTAGGACCTTACATGCATTGCATATATTTTATACATTGTCAGCTAAAATGGAATTATGGCATGCCATCTTCTTCGGCTTCCGCATAATTCTTTGCATTCTTATCCTTTCCAGCGAGGTCCTCTTCCTTGTTGGAATAATGCTGTGACTTGGGTGATGGGGAGTGGGAATACCATCTAGACCAAAACAGATAGTTGAGGAAGTTAACCAAGCTTAGAGCTGCTAGAAGCCAGTAAAACAGGTCTAGCCTGTCTTTGTTCAAGTCATTCTGTCCCAACCATCCTCGGTTTGTAGACTTGGTGGTGATCTTGTTCACTAAGGACACTAATAACGAGCTCAAGTAAAACCCGAACGAGTAGGAGCAATATGTCATGGCGGTTAAAAATGACTGCATCCCTTTTGACGACTGCTTGTAGAAAAACTCAATCAGTCCCACTGCAGTGAACATCTCTGACACTCCGAATATCAGGTACTGCGGTGTTATCCAAAATATGGATAATACCTCACCAGACTCTACTGCCACATTTCTCCTCTTTCGCTCCATAAGGGCTGCAGCAACCATGGAGAAAGTCGCCAAAAAGAGGCCAAAGCCTATTCTATGTAAAGGGGATATCCCGGACTCATGACCTGTGAACTTTCTAGCAAAAGGGACGAAGAATGTGTCGTAAAGTGGAACAATAAAGATGAGCATGATGTATGGAATGGCCTGGAGTGAGGCTGGTGGGATATGAAAGCTTGAGCCGAGCCGCGTGTTCATAGCGCTCCCTTGTTGAACGGAAAAGGTCTGCAGTTGGGCCAGTATCGTGTTGAAAATGATGGTGCAAGCGAATATGGGCACCACTGCCATAACTATTTTCACTTGCTCCACCTGTGCAACTGCGCATAGGCTCCATGGACTTTCCCTTGTGCTGTTTCCATTTTGCATTTTAACGCACGCGTTGTCCAGGAACCTGAATCGGACATGTTGACGATTATTATATATAAGTCACAATGTGGCACGCCAATTAAGAAGCAGCAGGTGTATAAATAACACTGGTTCATGTGACGGCCAGGCAGCTGAAATAAGAGCTTAATTACCTGAATTTAGTGGCGTGGGCGAAGTAAGTCGTTCCATCAGACGGCACATCCGCGTTTGAACCAGCCGGTGATGCTGCGACATTCCTCTTAACAAATGCTGCCCAGAAAACCTTAACAGGACAAATACTCCAATTCAGAGAGGAACCAATAAGGAATCTGAAATTATAATTTTAGAAAAAATACGCGGTGCATCAACATCTCAGACAGACATCTCAATATCTGACGTCAAACGTTAATGATCATCAGACAGCAGCCATGTTCATTTTCATGTCAGCATCTACGCTGTCATTGTTTAATAGCAAGAGGGATGAAACACCTTTTTGCAAGCAGGAGCGGGAGCAGGAGCATACAAAAGTTGGTGATCAAAATAATAGTAATGCAGAATCATTTCAGCACACTGAAACCTTCATGCACATGGATATGATATAAAATATGTAAAGATATAATAATAGAATAGTTTATCACATGGAGATGGGGTATGGTGGCCTACTTGAGCAATAGGGGTGAAGATGCTTCCTTGGGGAGGCTTGTTTCTGTAATGGAGGGCACCACAAACGAGGCAGATCAAACCAAAGGCCATGACTACAGCTGAGACACCAAATCCAACATCCATGCCAGAATGGGTCTGGACATAGACGAGGACAGTGAGAGCTATGAGCTGACCCATGGAGAAGGCCAAGTATGCCATGTTGAAGTAGGTGGAGAGTCTTTTGGATTGATTAGGATCGACGTCAGTGTTGAACTGGTCAGCACCGTGAGCAATCATGTTGGGCTTCACACATCCACTCCCCAATGCCACCAAATAGAGAGCCACAAAGAATATCAAGGCCTTGAAGCCCTCAGCTTCTTGGCAGTGTGGCTGAGTAGTAGTCATGATGTCGCACTTGGGCGGCTTGAGCTGAGGAAGGTGAGCTTGAACTGACAGCAGTATAAAACCCTGCCAGCGGATCGAGTGGAATAAACCGTTAATTTGAGGATTAGATCATCATTACATTAATTGAATATGAATCATGCAGCTAGCTAGGCGGCGTGATCGAGGGAGAGGCAAGTAACTTACAGAGAGCTCGACAAAGGCAAAGATGAGCATGGTCCAGAAGCAGCCAAGATAGGAGTCAGAGAGGTAACCGCCGAGGAGAGCAAGAAGGAAAACAGTGCCAACGAAGTTGGTGACCATGTTGGCAGCTTTGGATAGCGGGAAATGCATTTCATTTATGAGATAAGTAATGAGGTTATTCCCAACGGCTGCTATGGCCATTATTTCAAATCCTTGAAGTCCTGCACATCACCATGCTAATATACATATCATATCATGTACCAGCTGGCGGAAGCAGCAGGCCGGAACAACAATGTACAGTAAAGCTGGAAAGAAGGACTACAACACATAAATATAATTATTCTACATGGATCATTCATATATATATGACTGACCGAGAACAAAAGCAGCTGCAGGCATTCCACCATGATGGTTACAAGGTCGGCCTCTCCAGTCCACGGTGGCGCTGCCATCTTCTCCGCTCTGCTGCTGGTGATGCTTCTTCTTGCCGCGCTGCTCCTCCATATCTTTAATTCCGAAACCCGCGCTCTGTTCGTTGTGAGCACAACTTATTTGCTGACAATAATAATAATGAAGGCTTACTTCTTACTGCTGGGCGATGGATTGATTAATTTATAGCACAAAAAAAGTAACTCCTTCACTGCACACGCATTCTTGATCGTAACATTATTATTATACTGAAATAATTAATTTCGTGCTTAATTGAGAGGAGATGGGGAGCGATGAAAAAATGTGGATGGCATGAGTCAAAGAAAGAGAGTGACAGTCGAATGGGGCACTCAGAGACCTTCAAATCTGTTGTTGGAGAATTCTATGATGTGCTCTTTTTTTTTTTGGTTATCTTTATTAATTGCATCTGGACATATAATGCAATGCATCTAATAAAAAGTGGTGGGAAAAGATAGTAGCCAAAATCAGGAGTCTTAAATGACTTTCACGTTCTAAAACTTAACATTAATCACCATATATTATTAGAGTGACAAGCATCGTTATCAGAATCGGACCGAAGATCGAACCGATCAGGGCTCTTCCCGTTTTTTTGGTTAAATCGGCGGTTTAAATTGGTTCGACCGCCGGTTCAGTTATATGTAATATTTATCATAATGAAATTTTATATGCTAGTTTTCAAAAGAAAATCAAAATAGGTTGATGGTCTCGTGACTAGTGCGTCCGCCCTTTCTTCGAAAGAGCTGGGATCGAATTATAATATATCGGTCGATTTATCCAGTTGAAAATGCAATCCGATATTAATTTCAAATCAGATCGGTACTAGGTCCGGTTCTGATAAACATGGTGAGAAAGGTTCCACCTACTACCACATCCTCATTCTCTTTATAAATCTAATCATTTTAATCCCTTGTAAAAAAAGATAATACATATATATAGAGAGAGAGAGAGCACACTAGTATGGAAATTTCGTAAAACTTGCTAATTTATAGGCTTATTATATGAATATGTACACAGTGAGAGCTAGCGAGTCAGAAAAAAGAGAGCAATATGAAGAAGATGGAGGATGATGATGATGCATGTGGGCATGAGGCTTGCTAGCTTGTGGGGGAATACTACTACAACTACAAGGAGACTAATTAATGGCATGCACGCTGTAATATGCATATTCTCTCTTGGCTCATATACTTGTTACTTTGGGGATATTCGATATCTTCTTGTGTCACACACACACATATATATATTCGATATGGTGGTAGGAGGATAATAAGCACATATTCCATCTAATTTACAGATTTGAAGTTGGGATCAATTTCTACACGCTGTCAACTGATACTGATGACGCAATAGCTTTCATCCAAATTGGCTTCTTGGTTTTTTACCATATAATTTTTTTTTTAAATTTACTTTTTGATGCATGTTTTTCCAAACATAAATCACCGAAATGGACTCTCAATGTGCCGAAATCTCGTGAAACATGACTTATAATGTTCCATATGACTTTCAAGATTGTAGCTATTTTAGATTTTCATTTTTTTCCGAATCACTAAATTTATAGTAGATCATTTTTTATATTTTTCGTTTTGATAGCCAACAAACATCTATTTTTAAAATAGAGCATAAATCACCTTCTCCATGTCTTTACTGACGTCACCATCACCATATATATTTATTTCAATCTGTTTCTCTTTCCAAAATAGTATTTTAAAACCAATTCTTCAATGCATGCTTTTTTGAAGATAAGTCCTTGAAATTAAACAGACTCCAAAAATGTGTTGAAATCACATGAAAATTTGTCAATAATTTTATCATGTTTCATATGACTCTGCAAGGTAGTTAGTTCAGATTTTTTTTTCTTTTTGATCCGGATCATCACGTCAGGGGGGTATACCCTTAAGAAAATTTGACCGATTTTAGTTTTCTTGTTTCACTTAGTTTAAATACTATTTTTTGAAACCAAGTTAAATTACCTTCTACAAACGTGTCAAAATCTCGGAAAATTAGCCAATAGTCTTAAGAAGTTTTTCTATATTGTGAACAAGTTAGTTTTGATTTTCATTTTTTGACCCAAATCATTAAATTTGTGGGTATACCCCCACGTAAGATGAGCTGATTTTGATTTTCTCTTATCTTTCAACATACTAACTTCTGTTTTTAAAACCAAGGTAGAATTACTTTCTACATCTCTTCTTGAGATACCACGAAAACTTTAGTCCCTGTCCATTTTTCATAGTCTGCCCGGATCACCTTTTTAAAGTTCGTTCTTCGGACACTATTTTTCATGGATAAATTACTGAAACGGATCCCTAAGATATGTCTGAATCTCGTGAAACTTGGCCAATTGTCTTCAAAAGTTTCATATTAACTGGTGAGCTTTTTATGTCTGATTTTCAATTTTGACCCAAATCATCATATTTGTGGGTACACCCGACAAAAATGGGCCGATATTTGTTTTCTTTTTTATCCTACATACGGCCTTCTGTTTTTTGAAACCGAGCTAGGATAAACTTTTATAAGTCATCTCAAGATTTCACCATAGTTTTCATCCCAATTCGTTTTTCCGTTCCTTCCTAGATCAGTCTTTCAAAGTCGTTCTTCGAGCACAATTTTTCATTAGAAAATCGCTGAAATGGCCCCCTATTGGTGTCTTCATCGCTTGAAATTTGGTCAAGAGTCTTAAAAAGTTTCATATTATGAGCTTGTTAATTTGATTATCATCTTTTGACTCAACTCACCAAATTTGTGGGTATACCTTCTATACGATGTCTAGAGATTTCAGTGTGGTTTTTGTCCCAATCCGTTTCTCCGTTGCTGCCTAAATTAGCCTTTCAAAGTTCAATCATCGAGCAAGGTTTTTCATGGATAAATCGCGGAAACGGGCTTCTAAAATATGTCTGAATTATGAAAAATTTGGCCAAGAGTCTTAAAATGTTTTATATTACATTGTGGGATTATTAGTTCTCACATTTATTTTTGGACCCAAATCACCATATTTGTTAGTATACACATACGGAAAATAGGCTGATTTTGTTTTTTGATTTGTCGTACGTACGGACTACTATTTTGGAAATAGAGCTAGGATCACCTTCTACATGACATCTAAAGATGTCACAATTGTTTTACCCCCAATTCTTCTCTATGTTCCTGCTCAAATCAGTATTTCAAAGTTTACTCATTGAGCACGGTTTTTCATGGATAAATCACCGAAATGGACCACTAAAACGTATTAGCATTATATGAAACTTGGCCAAGAGTCTAAAAAGGTTTCATATTACATTGTAGTTTTATTAGTTTTGATATTCATTTTAGGACCTAAATCACCAAATTTATGAGCATAAACCCTATGGAAAATAGACCGATTTTGATTTTTTTTATTTATCCAACCTACAGACTTCTAATATGAAGGATGACCTTCTACGTGACATCTAAAGATGTCATGACAGTTTTTCTCCCAATCTATTTCTCCTTTCATACCCAGATCGTTCTCTCGAATTTTACTTTTCGAGCACAGTTTTTATGGATAAATCACTTAAATGAGCCCCTAAAACTTGTCTGATGTTCATGAAACTTGGCCAAGAGTCTGATGAAGTTTCATATTATATTGTGGGCTTATTAGATTTGATTTTCATTTACGGACCCAAATGACCAAATTTGTGAGTATACCCCAATGAAAATAGGGTCAAGTTTGTTTTTTTATTTTTCCTACCCACAAACTTATGTTTTAAACCGACCTATGATCATCTTCTACGTGCCATTTATATATTTCACGAAAGTATTCTTACAAATCCATTTCTTTGTTTGTGCCTAGATTGTCATTTCAAAGTTCGTTATTCGGGCACAATTTTTTATGGATAAATCGCTGAAACGGACCACTAAAATATGTTTGAATCACATGAAATCTGTCCAAGCGTCATAAATATTACCATGTGAGCTTGTTAGTTCTGATTTTCATTTCCGTGCCCAAAGGACGAAATTTATGGGTATATCCCTATAAAAATGGGTCGATTTTAGTTTTCTTTTATTGTCCTACCTGCAGACTTCTATTTATGAAATCGACCTAGGATCACCTTCTGCGTGCCGTCTATAGATTCTATTACATTTTTCGTCCAAATCCATTTCTCTGTTCATGCCCAGATCATCCTTTCAAAGTTCCCTCTTCAGATATAGTTTTTCTGGTTTAAATATGTGAAACGTGCCCCTAAAATGTTTTAGAATCGTATGCGACTTGGCCAAGAGTGTTAAAAAGTTTCATATTAAATTATGAGCTTATTAGTTCTTATTTTCATTTTTGGGTCCTAAATGATCAAATTTGTGGGTATACCCCTTGGGAAAAGGAGCCAATTTTGGTCTTATTTTATTTGTCCTCCATTTGGAATTTTGATTTGAAAACCAACCGAGAATCACCTTCTGCTTGTTGTCTAGATATCACGACATTTTTTGTCCCAATCTATTTCTCAGTAAGTGCCCAGATCAGTCTTTTAAAATTCAGTCTTTGGGCATATTTTTTCATGTATAAATCGCTAAAACGCCCCCCTAAAACTTGTCTAAATCGCATGAAACTTGGCCAAGAATCTTAAAAAGTTTCATATTATAGTGCGGGCTTGATAATTTTGATTTTCATTTACAAGCTCAAATGACCAAATTTGTGGGTATACATACCCCTATGAAAAACGAGTCGATTTGAGTTTTCTTTTATTTATCATACTTGCAGACTTCTATTTTCAAAATTGATCTAGGATAATCTTTTGTGTGTTATCTATAGATGCCACGATAGTTTTCGTCCTAATCCATTTCTGCGTTCGTGCCTAGATTGTCCTGTCAAAGTTCGCTCTTCAGGCACAATTTTTCATGGATAAATTGCTGAACCGGACCCGTAAAATATTTTTGAATTGCTAAAACTTGGCTAAGAGTCTTAAAAAGTTTCATACTACATTATGAGGTTATTAGTTATTATTTACATTTCAAGACCAAAATGACCAAATTTGTAGGTATACCCTTACAGAATATAGACCGATTTTGGTTTTCTTTTATTTATCCTACTTGCGGACTTTTGTTTTTGAAATCGATTTTGGATTACCTTCTGCGTGCTGTCTATAGATATCATGACAGTTTTATAAATTTCTCCGTTCATGCTCACATCGTTCTTTTAAAGTTAGCTCTTCCGGCACAGTTTTTATGGATAAATCACTAAATGGGCCCGTAAAACGTGTCTAGATTGAATAAAATATGTCCAATATTTTTAAAAAGGTTTTTATTATATTGTGGGCATGTTAGTTTTAATTTTCATTTCTGGGTCAATGACAAAAAATGTGGGTATACACCCCTATGGAAAGTGGGTCAATTTGGATTTTCTTTTAGTTGTCCTCTCCACGGACTTCTGTCTTTGAAATCAAGCTAGGAACCTTCTGCGTGCCGTCTACAGATGCCACGATAATTTTCATCCCAATAAGTTTCTCCGTTCATGCCCACATTATCCTTTCAAAGTTCGTTCTTCGGACACTATTTTTCATGGAGAAATCGCTGAAACTAGCCCCTAAAATTTGTCTAAATTGCATAAAACATGGTCAAAATTTTTAAAAAGTTTCATATTATATTGGGCTTGTTAGTTCTAATTTTCATTTCTGGGCCCAAATGACCAAGTTTGTGGGTATGTGCCCTACAGAATGGGCCGATTTTGATTTTTTTTATTTGTCCTCCATGCGTACTTCTATTTTCAAAACCGAGCTGGGATCACCTTTTGAGTGTCATCTATAGATGTCATGACAGTTTTCGTCTGAATCCGTTTCTCCATTCGTGCCCAGATGATCCTTCCAAAGTTTACTCTTCGGGCACAATTTTTCATGGATAAATCCCTAAAACGGGCACTCAAAACGTGTCTGAATTGCATGAAACATGGCCAAGAGTTTTAAAAAGTTTCACATTATATTGTGAGCTTGTCAGTTCTGATTTTAATTGTACTAAAATGACCAAATTTGTGGGTATACACCCATAGGGAAAATAGGCTGATGTAGGTTTTCTTTTATTTGTCCTACTTGCGGACTTTTGTTTTCGATATCGATATAAGATCATCTTTTGTGTGCCTCTAAAGATGTCACGGTAGTTTTCATCCCAATCCGTTTCTCCGTTCGTGCCCAAATTGTCCTTTCAAAGTTCGCTCTTTGGACATGATTTTTATGGATAAATCATTGAAACGGGCACCTAAAACGTGTCTGAATCACATGAAACTTGGTCAAGAGTCTTAAAAAGTTTCAAATTAGATTGTGGGCTTGATAGTTATGATTTTCATTTCAGAGCCAAAATGACCAAATTTGTGGGTATATATACCCCTACGAAAAATGGGCCGATTTTGGTATTTTTTGATTGTCCTATCTACGGGCTTCTATTTTCGAAAGAGACTTTCGATCATCTTCTACACGCCATTTATAGATTCCACATCAATTTTTATCTCAATCCATTTCTCCCTTCATGCCCAGATCGGCCTTTCAAAGTTCAGTCTTCGAACATAATTTTTCATGGATATATCATTGAAACGGTATCCTAAAATGTGTCGGAATCGCATGAAACTCGGTCAAGAGTCTTCAAAAGTTTCATATTACATTTTGGGCTTATTATTTCTGATATTCATTTTCAGGTCCAAATGAACAAATTTGTGGGTATACCCCCTATGGAAAATGGGTTAATTTTGAATTTCTTTTGTTTGTCCTACATGCAGACTTATGTTTTCAAAATAGAGCTAGGATCAACTTTGTCATGCCATCTATAGATGCCACTACAGTTTTCATCCCAATTAGTTTCTCTGTTAATGCTCAGATCGTCATTTTAAAGTTCGCTCTTCGCGTATAGTTTTTTATGGATAAATTACTGAAACGGGTCCCTAAAACATATTTGAATCACATGAAATTTAGACAAGAATATTTAAAAGATCATATTACCATGTAAGTTTTTTGTGGGTATACCCCTACGGGAAATGGGCCGATTTTGGTGTTCTTTTATTTGTCATAACCACAGACTTCTGGTTTCAAAAGCAAGCTAGAATCATATTTTGTGTGTCATTTATAGATGTCATAACAATTTTCGTCCCAATCCATTTCTCTGTTCATACCTAGAACATCCTTTTAAAGTTCTCTCTTTGGGTATAGTTTTTAATAGATAAATCGTTAAACCGGATCCCTAAAATGTTTTTGAATCACATGATACTTGGCCAAATGTCTTAAAAGTTTTATATTACATTTTGAGCTTACTAGTTCTTATTTTCATTTCAAGGCTCAAATGACCAATTTTGAGCTTACATTTTGGCCAGCAACGGTCCATGGGCGGCCATTGTCCTCCGGGAGCCAAACGGAGATCTTTGTGCCGCCAGAAAGTTGCCTTGGGAGCCCGGCCCGGGCTACGTCGAGCTGTGCAACATCATACTTTCCTTCGCGGCTAGGAAATGGGCAACCAGCCGATGCCCGCTTCCCTGCATCTTTAGCATCATAAAGCCTTCGGAAAATAAGCTCGCGAGGAGATTCATCAGAGTAGGAGGGATCACAGACTGGACAACCCCTAACCTAGTCCCGCATTGCATTCTAGACACCTACCTGCAAGAGCATCGCTTAGCAGCGCCTTAGCCGGGTCGTGCCTATCGAGCGTTGCTCTGCCCTTGTAGGTATTGCCTCTCGATAGTTTTTGTAGCGCTCTTGTGCGCCCTTTGTAGAGCCTTGGGCTCCCTTTCCTTGCTTGGCGCCTCGTTGCGCCTTGAGCCTCTGTAGCACATTTCGCGTTTTTTGTCCGAAGTATATAAAATTCCCTTTCAAAAAAAAAAACCTCACTAAGGATAGGCGAATTTTGGTTATCTTTTATTTTTCATACTTACAGACTTTTGTTTTCCAAATTGACCTAGAATCACCTTCTGCATGTCATTCTATAAATGCCATGATAGTTTTTGTCCCAATAAGTTCTCGCTCTCAGATCATCCTTTCGAAGTTTGCTCTTCAATCATAGTTTTTTATGGATAAATCGCTGAAACGGACCCATAAAACGTGTCTGAATCACATAAAATATGGCCAAGAGTTTTAAAAAGATTCATATTACATTATGGGCTTCTTAGTTATGATTTTCATTTCTGAGCCCAAATGACTACATTTGTGGGTGTACACCCTTACGGAAAATGGACCGATGTAGATGTACTTTTATTTGTCCTCTCTGCGGACTTCTGTTTTCAAAATCAAGCACGAATTACCTTTTGCAAACTATCTATAGATGCCAATAGTTTTGTCCCAGTCTGTTTCTCCGTTCGTGCCTAGATCTGCCTTTAAAAGTTTGCTCTTCAGGCATAATTTTTCATGGATAAATCGCTAAAACGGACCCCTAAAATGTATCTGAAATGCGTGAAACTTAGCCAAGAATATTAAAAAGTTTTTTATTACTGTGAGCTTGTTAGTTCTGATTTTTATTTACGGGTCCAAATGACAAAATTTGTGATTATACCCCTACGGAAAAGGGCCGATTTTGGTTTTTTTATTTTTCCACCCTCTAGACTTTTATTTTTTAAACCGACCAATGATCGCCTTCTACGTGCCATCTATACATGCCACGATAGTTTTCTTCTCAATTCATATCTCTGTTCGTGCCCAAATTGTCCTTTTAAAGTTCGCTCTACAGGCACGATTTTTCATGGTTAAATCGCCAAAACCGGCCCCTAAAACGTGTCCGAATTGCATGAAACTTGACCAAGAATCTTAAAAGGTTTCATATTATACTGTGAGCTTGTTAGTTCTGATTTTTCATTTTAGACCCAAATGACCAAAGTTTTAGGTATACAGTGACGGAAAATTGACCGATTTTGGTTTTCTTCTATTTGTCATATCTACGGACGTCTGTTTTCAAAATCAAGCTAAGATCACCTTATGCGTATCGCCTCTAGATGCCACGACAATTTCATCTCAATTCATTTCTCTGTTCATGCCCACATTGGCCTTTAAAAATTTGGTCTTCAGGCACGGCTTTTTATGGATAAATCGCTGAAACGGACTCCTAAAATGTGTCTAAATAGCATGAAACTTGGCTAAAAGTTTGTAGATCTTTCATATCATATTATGGGCTTGTTCTGATTTTCATTTTCAGACCAAAATGACCGAATTTGTGCGTGACTCCTAAAGAAAATGGACCGATTTGTGTTTTCGGTTGATTGTCCTACTTGCGTACTTCTGTTTTTAGTAAGCTAGGATTGCCTTTTGCATGCCGTTTGTAGATGCCATGTCAGGTTTTGTACTAATCTGTTTCTCTGTTCATGCCCAGATTGCCTTCCGCGGACTTTTGAATCGCATGAAACTTGGCCAAGAGTTTTAAAAAGTTTCATATTATATTGTGGGCATATTAGTTATGATTTTCATTTTCAGGCACAAATGAGTGTGGGTATACCCCTACGGAAAATGGGCTGATTTTTAATTTCTTTTATTTTTCCTACATGCAGACTTATGTTTTCGAAATTGATCTAGGATCACCTTCTGCATGCCTTCTATAGATGCCACAACAGTTTTACCAATCAATTTCTCCGTTCATGCCCAAATAGTCATTTCAAAGTTTGCTCTTTGGGCATGATTTTTCATGAAAAAATCACTGAAACATGCTCCTAAAATGTGTTTGAATCACATAAAACTATGCCACGAGTCTTAAAAAAATCATATTACATTGTGTGCTTGTTAATTCTGATTTTCATTTCAATGACCAATTTGATTTTCTTTTATTTGTCCTACATGCGGACTTCTATTTTTGAAACTAAGCTAGGATCACCTTTTGCGTACCGTATATAGATGACATGACAGTTTTCATCCCAATCCATATATTTGTTCGTGCCCAGATTGTCCTTTCAAAGTTCGCTCTTTGGACACAATTTTTCATGGATAAATCTCTAAAATAGGCCACTAAAATGTGTCTGAATTACATGTAACATGGCCAAGAGTCTTAAAAAAATTATATTACATTACAAGCTTTTTAGTTCTTATTTTCATTTATGGGTCCAAAGACCAAATTTGTAAGTATACCTCTATGGAAAATGAGCTGATTTTAGTTTTCTTTTATTTGGCCTATCTGTGGACTTTTGTTTTTGGAACTGACATATGATCAAATTCCTAGTGCCATTTATAGATGTCATTATAATTTTTGTTCTAATCTATTTTTCCATTAATGCCTACATCATCCTTTCAAAGTTAGTTCTTAGGGCACGGTTTTTCATGGATAAATTACCGAAATAGACCCCTAAAATATATCTGAATTGCATAAAACTTGGCTAAAAGTCTTAAAAACTTTCATATTACATTGAGGAGTTGTTAGTTCTGATTTTCATTCCCAGGCTCAAATGACCAAATTTGTGGGTATACATACCACTACGGAAAATGAGCCGATTTGTGTTTTCTTTTATTTGTTCTACATGCGGACTTCTGTTATCAAAACAGAGCTAGGATCATCTTCTGTGTGTCATCTTTAGATGCCACAACAATTTGCATCCCAATCTGTTTCTTTATTCATACCCAGATCGGCCTTTCAATGTTTGCTCTATTCGGGCACATTTTTCATGGATAAATTTCATTCTCGGGCCAAAATGACCAAATTTGCGGGTATCCTCCTACGGAAAATAGACTGATTTGGGTTTTCTTTCATTTGTCCTATATGTGAACTTCTATTTTTAAAACCCGAGCTAGGATCACCTTATGCATGTCATCTATAGATACCATAACAATTTTCATCCCTATCTATTTCTCAGTTCGTGCCCAGATAGGCCTTTCAAAGTTTGTTCTATTTGGAACAGTTTTACATGGATAAGTAGCATAAATGAGCCTTTAAAATGTGTTTGAATCAAATGAAACTAGGCTAAGAGTTTTAAAAAGTTTCGTATTATATTTTGGACTAGTTAGTTTTAATTTTCATTTTAGGGCCTAAATGACCAAATTTAGGAGTTTTTATGGAAAATGGGTCGCTTTTTGTTTTCTTTTATTTGTCCTACCTGCGGACTTTTATTTTTAAATCAAGCTTGGATCACATTCTGCATGTCATCTACAAATTCCACATCAATTTTTGTCACATTCCGCTTCTCCTTTTGTATCCGAATCAGCTTTTCAAAGTTTGCTCTTCAGGTATGGTTTTTAATAGAAAAATCACTGCGACGGGCCCCTAACATGTGGCTGAATCGCATGAAACACTATGAAGAGTCTTAAGAAATTTCATATTATAATGTGGGCTTTTTAGTTCTGATTTTTATTTCCTGACTTAATTGACCAATATTGTGGGTATGCCCCTTTGGAAAATGGGCCGATTTTGGTTTTCTTTTAATTGTCATACCTGCAAATTTTTATTCTCAAACTGAGCAAGGATCACCTTCTGCATGGTGTCTATAGATGGCATGACATTTTTTGTTCCAATCTGTTTCTCCATTCCTACCCAGATTAGCCTTTTGAAGTTCGCCATTCGAGCATATTTTTTCATGGATAGATCAATGAAACAGACTCCTAAAAAGTTTCTGATTCGCATGAAGGTTGGCTAAGAGTCTTAATAATTTTCACGTTACATTGTTGGCTTGTTCGTTTTGCTTTTCATTTTGTTAATCCAATTCACTAAACTTATGGGTATACCCCCACGAAAAATGAGCCCATTTTTATTTTATTTTATTTGTCTTACTCTTACCTATGGACTTCTATTTCTGAAACCGAGTTAGGATCACCTTCTACGTGCTTTCTAAATATTCCACCATATTTTTTGATTCCAATCCATGTTTGTCTAGATCAGTCTTTCAAAGTTAGCTCTTCGAACATGATTTTTCATGGGCAATTCGCTAAAATGGGGCCATAAAATGTATCTGGATAACATGAAACATGGTCAGGAGTCTTAAAAAGTTTCATTATATTATGGGCTTGTTAATTCTTATTTTCATTTTTGAACCCAAATCACTAATTTGTGGGTATATCCCTACGGAAAATGTGCCGATTTTCTTTTACTTGTACAAGCTATGAAATTCTATTTTCAAAACCGAGCTAGAATCACCTTCTACATACTGTCTAAAGATTCCACCACAGTTTTCAACTCAATTCACTTTTTCGTTCCTGCCCAGATCATCCTTTCAATATTTGTTTTTTTGAGCATGATTTTTCATGAATAAATTATCTCAAAAATGTAGTTCGTACTGCAAACCAGATAATATAAGAGTTCTTGATGTATTAATAACTATGAAGGATATAAGTTCAAAATTTATGTGATATTAATGGTTATTGATTTGATGTTTATCTGCATGGAATTGAAATGTATATATTTTATTTTTTATTAGTTATATGCATAAAATTACATAAACTCATAAATTTATTATTTAAACATGCAATTTTTATATTCTTTACATATTTCCGAACTGGTATTAGTTAACCATCGTAAGACAAAATAATGGCAAAAGAAGAATGATGATCTGCGAGAGTGGATGTCATCGTGATGAAAGGGTTTTATACGTCCACAGAATTAACTCGGATTTTATTTCAGCTAAGTGCCCAAAAGCTGAAACGGAGCCAGCCAGCCAGCCTATCACATTGCATGTCCAGCCTACAAAAATGAAAATCAAAAGACAAATGGCATCTATCAACAAAAGTCCACAATGATGATGATGATCACCAACCGGGCCTGACAGGATTGACAAGTGGTAAAGGTAAACGTTCAAGCAGCAATAAGATTTTAGTACTAAAATAATGTGATGGGGCCTGTTTTTCCCTGGCAAATTCTTTGAGTATGTGGCCTGAACACAACTTCCATTCTTCACTGGCTGGCTTTCCCGCGTGGACAAAGGATGATGCTCTACAGAGAAAACAGGAAAGGATTAATTTCAACTCAAATGCTCTATATCGAATGACACACAAGCCATAGCCAATGCTTTTGACTTTCGTATGGTGACTTAAGTTATAATGGTTATCTTAATCAAAAGGTAACACCAGTAACGTATCTGTTTAGATTTGGTCGGCAAACACACGCATATATATATATATATATATGAGAGCACAATACATGCGACCTACTGCAACTTAAGGAGGATACTCTTTCTTCCAACCAAAGATGACTCTTTGCTTCCAGCTGGTGAGGCCCATCATCCATCCTCCCCGCCAGGTCAATTTACATAATCCAACGTCGCACATCACAACTTTGTGCCGCCAGCATGAAACAGACATACACAAATTAGTGTTCTAGTCAATTCCTCATCATTCTCATAAAACACACCCCACTGAACAAAGTCATTGTTCCAGTCCATACCTTAATCTTAAATCCATGGATAAATACAAAGAAAAGCAGACCACGAACTGACCAAACATCATCACTTCTTTTGCTGTTAAGAAATTGTTCTATTCTTAAATGACTCTACCCCCAAGTTGGCCGTCAAAGCTGGAATTGAATTTAATCTCCTGTTAAATATGTCAGCATGCTAAGGTGAAGTGAAAACAAACGTGTCGTATCACAAATGTAAATCGAGTAAAAATGTGTTTATTTGGACACCTGCTTAAGGGAAATTTTCTTGGCAGTATTTTGAGAATTAGTACCAGAATGTGAAGGAACTGGTTTGGCATCTTTCAACATTCTAACAGCAACAGTTTCTGCTTTTCAATATATCAGGTATTCTTTCATATGACTCCCTCTCTTTACTCAGCACATAAATAAACATGGATAAGATTTTCAACTTCCACATAACCGTGATCAGGGGCTTAAAATAACAAAGAAGCACATAGTTGTACTTGAGTAGTATAGTATCCCGACATACCTGCTGAGCTGTCTCTGATTTCAGAGTGTTATCATTCACCTGTGAAAAATTTAGAAAAACAAAACAATGACAACAGCAATGAGCGAATCAGTTAGTTCACTCTTATAGTAATAAAATTATGAATTTTTGTAACTTCGATGAAATTTAATCCATGTTTCGTGAAGTAAATATAAAAGTAATGTTTAACTTGTTGGAAACTAGAATGATTTGGGGAAAAAAATTCATCCAAGGACATATACTTTACCTCAAGTTCAATGTATGACTCAATAAGTTTTTATGTCAGTTTGACAGTCTCACTGGCAATTACAGTAGTGAGTGCGAGCTAGATAACAAAAATACAGCATTGCAAATAAAAAGGAAGAAAATATACCAGTATTCCTCAGTGGAACCAATTTCATTGCCACCGCGTTTTCATAATTAAGCTGTAAAATGGAAGCAAAACACTAACCAGAGATTCAACCAACTTGGTTAGATCAGGTCGGCCTGTACTCTGCATAACTCACCAACTTTACAGAAGTTGTCATTCAGAGATTCCGATTTGGTTTGATTCTCTCGTGCTTGCTTCACTACACTGTCCAGTGCATCAATGAAATCCGCCTTCACATGAAATGCATTCAGAAATAACAAAACAATCAGCCCCCAAGCCATAAACTCTAATGAACAGGAGGCCAAAATCAATCGCGTATACACATCGACTGCCGAATAAAGAAGACAACCAAACAATGCCAAAACCTAACAACAAAACAAATGACACCAAAAACGCACCATAAGCCGACGATGGTAAGTGCAGAGGAGAGGAGCGGCATTCTCGTTCACCGCAATTTCGGCCATCCGCTGACGAAGGACTCTTCGCCGGCCGCGACTCATCCCTCGGTCTCTTTGGTGGAGCCGTTCGGACTTCGGAGGATCATCGTGCTATCAAAATTTTCCAGGGTTTCGCTCCAAAAATTTTGAATTTTGAACACAGGAGCTGGCTTAGCGTAGTGCGTCCAAAATCCGGAGATCGAACGGCTCGTAACGTTTACATTTATTACACTTTGATCCTCAAACTTCTTCGTTTTCCACTTCAGTCCCGATTTGACTTCATTCAAATTCATTACCAGCCTGCTACGTTTGGATTTGTTGAACTTCACCCCCCATGAAGTTCTCCTTTCTTTCCACTTCAGTCCCTCTCCTGCAAATTCCAACTTCCAATCTGAACTGAAATTTCAAAACTCCAGGTTCGTTATTGATACAATGCAGTGCAGCAGTA
>NQLW01000011.1:597931-612792 GCA_002312845.1 Kalanchoe fedtschenkoi
GATTGTGTATGTCGTACAACAAGGGTGTTTGTTCATGCACGATCCATGAGAGCCTCATCTTGCCCTAATTAAGCGCATTCTGCGTTATATTAAGGGCACTCTGTCTGCCGATCTACACATTGGTTCAGGACTAGTTGATTTGTTGACTGCCTACTATGATGCTGACTGGACAGCCTGTCCCGACTCCACGCGCTCCACATCCGGCTATTACATTTATCTTGGTGATAACTTGGTCACTTGGTCCTCAAAGCGCCAGACCTTAATCTCTCGCTCCTGTGTCGAGGACGAATACCAAGCAGTTGCACATTTGCACATGCCGTTGCTGAGTGTTGTTGGCTTCGACAGCTGCTTCAGGAGCTCCACGTTCATATTGCTACCGCAACAATCGTTTATTGTGACAACGTGAGCGTTGTCTATATGATTGCTAATCCCTTCCATCATAGCTGCACGAAGTATATTGATATTCACTTTGTCCGCGAGAAGGTTGCTTTAGGACAAGTCCGGGTGCTTCATGTTTCTTCAACACATCAATACGCGAACATTATGACTAAATATTTGCTTGTACAATTATTTACTTATTTCCAGACCAGTCTTTGCGTCCATGAATCTACCGTTTCGACTGCGAGCGGGTCTTAGAAATAATTGGTTCATGCACAACCTTAATTCATGTACAACCTTGGTTCATGACAACCTTTCTTGTAGCCCAAGTCATATTAAGTATATATATATATATGAAAGGTCACGCCTCAATGGTGTGTGGTTCTTTCCCTCAATCTATCTCTCTACACAAACCCTGATGTCACTAAACTTAGGGCGGGCTTCAAGGCAAAGCAACCTCGGTTACGGGCAGTGACCGGTAATCAACGGAAACAAATTAGTATTTCTGACATAAACGCCACACAAGAAAAGGCCCAAATCCGGAATTCAGAGTGTCAACAGCTGGAGACAGTTGAGCAAGAGAGAGGAGAGAGAGAAAAAAATCGATCAGCGGGAGATGGACGAGACGCAGATCAGCGTGGCCGAATGACTTCCCGCCGAACAAGAAGCTGGAGAAGACAAATTATAATTTGATAATGCTGATAAATATACAAATTTAACAGATACGAAAGCAAACTAACCGTCTTGGGCCTAAATCCGTATTTAGCTAGCTAATGGGCCACAAACAGAGAGAAGCCCATATCGTATATATGAAAATACTCTAGCATAAATAGCATGATGCAGTCCACTGTGACAGCGGGCTTTGGATGAATGATCATGAAGATGGCAAAAGGTGTTTGGTCGCAGGTTCTTCACTTTATCGGGGCAAGCCTGAAGACTTGTATATATACTCTTCTGTCTCTGAAAATTCAACAGCCTGATACAGAGCGACGCTCAAATGTCAAACCGAACTTGGAGGCCGGGTTGACAAGAAGATCTCGGTGCACCGCTCTAATGATGCATAAGCATACTTTTTATTGAACCTTTCTACTTCATTAAACGCTTCTGAGCCCTGTGGAGCACGAGCATCCAAGCTTATATATCAGTGACAGAAATTGCCCGTTTTCATTCGAAAATGTGATAAACAAAAACTCAGTGTGCATTCCAAGTACCTGATATGATCTAACTTGCTTCAAAAGGGCTTCTGATGCACATTGTCACATCCCCTTTGACTTTGTGCCACCTTGCATATAACGAAACCATATCGGATATTCCCATTCATAAATTTGAAAAGTAGATTCGTGTTGAGATTTGTGCATACCACATCACCATTCATTTAAGGGATAAAATTCAAAAGGGGCTCTGAACTACTACCGCTTACCCAATTGCGGTCAGAACTACCACGATTTCCAAAAAGGGTGCAATGAAAAAACAATTTGATTGATTTTCTAAAATAAAATTTACCATCACATTCCTAACATAATATTATTATAAGATTTAGATTTGTGTGCGAAAATTACATCGTTTGGTTATCAAAATAAATTATATCATTTTGTGCACATAAAGAAAACGACGTCTTTTGACATAATTTTTGCGCACAAATCTAAGTCTTATAATAATATTAGGTTTGGAATGTAATAGTACATTTTAATTTAGAAAATCAGTCTAATTATTTTTTCATTGCACCCTTTTTGGAAATCATGGTAGTTTTGACCGCAATTGGGTAAGTGGTGATAGTTCATGGCCCCTTTTGGGTTTTTCCCCTTCATTTAAATCTCTTTTTCATAAACATTTCACTCACATTCATACACCTCCATTCAACTTTGCGCATGAGATCCACGTGTCATATTATACTTTACATATTAAACTAATTACCAATTTATTAAAAAATTATTATATTATGATTATTTGTTTATATTATTTTTTATTGACATTTATAAAAAATACATAATTAAAATTTTCATCAAACAACAATAATAATATATTAAATATTGTACACTCTTAAAATAAAATAAAAATCACATAATTAAAAGTCAATATTTGTTTTTTGTGAGAAACCAAGACCTCAATTATTGAAAGATTGATAAAGACTAAAAGAAATTGACAAGAATTGGTAAATTTGTAAAAATTAGATTTTAAATATATACAAGGTCAATATTTAAATTTTTAGCATTGATGTTACAAACGTGATTAAAGATATCTCCATGAACACGAAACTTGTTCATGTCAAAAGAACATAAATCATGCTTATACAATGACACAAATCAAGTAAGATTTATAGTCTCACATCAGCCTTTTCATGAAGATGAATGACAAAAAGGCAGCGAGGCTAGGTGTAAATAAACCCTAGCTTTTATTGATGAACTCAAGATAAGATCCTGAGATAGCAGGGATCGATATATATATACACAACTAGCAGAGCAGCTGAGAAAACAGAAAAGGAGATGAGCAGTTATGGAAACGACGACGTTTCACCCAGGCGGGAGATTGTCTGGACTAAGCGACGCCGTTTCCTTAACGAGAGACGTCAAGCTCTGAACGATGTCGTTTCCAGAAGGCGCGAATCCTTCTCTGGAAACGACGACGTTTCCTGTGACACTCCTCTTCTTCAAAGTCGGAGCTGGCGGAGCTGGAGCTTCTGCTGCTGCTGCTGCTGCTGTTGGTTGAGACCCCCCCTCAAGTTCAACCGCAAACAGGTCGTGAAGGTGGAACTTGGAGAGGAGATGAAGAAATTGAGATGCTGGAAGGGCTTTGGTCAGCAAATCAGCCGGTTGATCAGCCGATGGAATATAGAATGGAAGAATCCGCTGAGCAGAGAAATTATCCCGAACAAGGTGACAGTCGATCTCAATGTGTTTTGTTCGTTCATGATGAACCAGATTCTGAGCTATGGCAATAGCGGACTTGCTGTCACAGCCGATGGGAACCGGACCAGAATGAGGCACCTTTAATGTGACAAGCAATTGAGAAATCCAGAGAATCTCACAGGTGGTATTAGCCAAAGCACGGTACTCAGCTTCAGCAGAGGACCGGGAGACAGTATGCTGCTTCTTGGACTTCCAGGAGATGAGAGATGTGCCCAGAAAAACACAATAACCCGTAACAGAACGACGAGTAATTGGACAGGAGCCCCAATCAGCATCACACGCAACGGATAGAACCAGATCAGATGAAGATAAGTAAAGCAGCCCTCGGCCCGGAGATCCTTTCAAATATCGAACAACCTTCAAGGCTGCGACCATGTGATGATCGCAAGGAGCTGCGAGAAACTGACTGAGAGAATGAACAACATAACAAATATCAGGCCTAGTAATTGTGAGATATACTAGCTTTCCAACAAGACGTCTGTAAGTATCAGGAGCAGACATGGCTGGACTCTGTTGAGAAGCTAGTTTAGCATCAGCTATCATAGGAACTTTGGATGGTTTACAAGCTGTCATTCCTGTCTCACTCAGGATATCCAAAATGTATTTTCGTTGGCATAGAGAAATACCCTTGCTGGATCTTGCCAATTCAATACCAAGAAAATACTTAGCTTTACCCAAATCCTTAAACAAGAATTGAGTTGTTAGATGAGCCTTGAGATCATCCATTTGAGACTGAGGTATCCAGTAAGTAGGAGATCATCCACATAGACCAATAGGATAAGGAATGATTTATCAGATGTAAAAGTGAAAAGTGAATGATCTGAAGAACTCTGTATAAATCCATAAGTGAGAAGAGCAGAAGAAAGCTTATGAAACCATTGTCTTGGAGCTTGTTTGAGACCATAGAGAGACTTAAGCAGCTTACACACTGGATGATGAAACTTGCGTCTGTTACTGACTTTATAACCAGGAGGAAGTTGCATATAGACCTCTTCGTTTAGATCTCCATGCAGGAAGGCATTTGTTATATCAAACTGGAGTAAAGGCCAATGTTTAGCAGCTGCCAGAGCAATGAGTAATCTTACTGTGGTCATTTTGGCCACAGGAGCAAAAGTTTCAAAATAATCCAGCCCTTCAGTCTGAGTAAACCCCTTTGCCACTAATCGAGCTTTAAATCGATCCACAGATCCATCAGCCTTGTATTTCACCTTAAAAATCCACTTACATCCAACTGGATTCTTGCCTGAAGGAAGCTCAGTAATCACCCAAGTGTTAGTACTTTCTAAGGCAAGGATTTCATGACTCATGGCTTGAACCCATTGAGGATCCTTTGAGGCTTGAGTGTAGGAAGTAGGCTCAGCAATTTTTGAGATAGAAGTAAGAAAAGAAAAATAAGTAGGGGAAATGTGACTGTATGAAATGAAATCAGATAAAGGATACAGAACCTTATAAGAGGAATTAGCTGAATGAGATGGTAAACCTGTCCTGTTTGGGATAATATAGTCAGTGTACTTTGCTGGAAGTTTGATGGATCTTTTTGGCTTTGGTAAATCAGTACTAGGCACAAGAGAAATATTGGAAGGATTTGAAGTAGGCTGTGTAAGGGTAGAATCAAGACAAGGAGAAGTAGTAAGTTCTGTGTGAACAATATCAGGGGAACTTACAAGAACTTCAGGTTCCTGAGTTGGAACTTCAGGATTTGTCAGAAAGGAATCATGAAAGGAAGTGGTAGATGGCTCACCAACATTGCTTCTTACAGGACCTTGTATTGAAGAAGAAGCTTTTGATTGGTAAACAAGTCAATGGGTTATATCAGTCAGTCTACTTCCCAAAATCCCAAATACATACAACAACAGTTTCCACTAATTCTGCTACTGGTATTTCTTCCTCTTCCACCTTGTGGCACCTCAGGCTGGGCCACTCCTCTTATCAAATTCTCCAACACATTCCTCAAATCAAACATTTCATTACTATACCAAACAATTTGTGTGACATATGTCAAATTGCAAAGCAAAAGAATCTTCCTTTTCCAGTTAGTAGTTCCACTACTTCCAAAAACTTTGAACTCCTTCATTGTGATGTTTGGGGCCCTTATAAACACATTACATATAATGGATATAAGTACTTCCTTACTATTTTGGATGATTTTAGTAAATGTACTTGGGTTTACTTATTACAACAAAAGTCTGAAGTTTACTCAGTTTTTAGAAAATTTTGTGCCTATGTCAAAAATCATTTTGCTGCTTCCATCAAAACTCTGAGGAGTGATAATGGAACAGAATTTACTAACCTGATCTTCCAAGAGTTTCTTGCTGCTAATGGTATTCTTCACCAAACTAGTTGTGTTGAAACTCCTCAACAAAATGGCAAGGTTGAAAGAAAACATCAGCATATATTAGCTTTGGCAAGATCTTTAAGGTTTCAGGCAAACTTACCTCACAAATTTTGGGGAGACTGTGTGTTACATGATGTATACCTTATCAACAGGTTACCCACTAAATCTCTCCAATATCAAACTCCCTTTGAAGTTTTGACAGGTATTAAACCAAACTATCAATGTCTGAAAGTTTTTGGTAGTTTGTGTTATAGTACCACTCTACATTCAAAGAGGGATAAATTTTCTCCAAGAGCTATAAAAGGTGTTTTCTTAGGCTTTCCATTTGACAAAAAGGCAGCGAGGCTAGGTGTAAATAAACCCTAGCTTTTATTGATGAACTCAAGATAAGATCCTGAGATAGCAGGGATCGATATATATATACACAACTAGCAGAGCAGCTGAGAAAACAGAGAAGGAGATGAGCAGTTATGGAAACGACGACGTTTCACCCAGGCGGGAGATTGTCTGGACTAAGCGACGCCGTTTCCTTAACAAGAGACGTCAAGCTCTGAACGATGTCGTTTCCAGAAGGCGCGAATCTCTCTGGAAACGACGACGTTTCCTGTGACACTCCTCTTCTTCAAAGTCGGAGCTGGCGGAACTGGAGCTTCTGCTGCTGCTGCTGCTGGTTGAGAATGAAGCTCCGTGGGTGCCCTTATTACTACATCAAGAGTGTAATAGGCGTATTCTTCTGATCAGGGAATCCATCACCGACAGCAAAATCTGACTGAAGAGGCAGGAGGGTACACCTAAGAAGCCTAAGCTCAAAAATACGCAACGCCATCTGCTCCCACGTCAGTTCAATCTCCATCATCGCCATTATTCCCACCCTAAATTAAAATACGATTTCAGAAAAGACAAACAAGAAAACCTTAAAATCACCTACGAATCGGATATCTATCCACGCATGTATTCAAAAAATGAACGAGCGCGCGAAGATATAGCTACTTCTCCAGTTTCCTTAATCAAATCGGAGTTTTCAAACGACGAAATACACATCATCTGAAACGAGAACGATGACATGACACCTACCGGTTGAACAAACCGATACAATCAAAACAATCGCCGCCGCCGCCGCCGCTACAAAACGAGCAATACAACGAAGACAGCTCACATAAAGGCGACATTACTCGCACTTCACACTACACGCAGTTCTTCAGCACACGTCCGTACCGAAACCGGCAAACCAAATTCGCCAGTCGGCGAGTTTAGAAGCTTCCAGAAGCGCCGGCAGAAGAAGACGCGACAGAGAAGCGCGCGGAGAGCAGCAACACGAAGTAACCTCCGTAAACTAGATTTAAACGACGCAGTTTAACATCCTATTCAATACGCCGCCGTTTCAGTTTTGTGGAAGAATCGAAGACGCAGCGTTGACCGTTGCGCGTGAGATTAGGGCACCTGCCGCGCGTGGGTAGGAGAAAGCGAAAAGAGGAGATGTGGGGGAATCAGAGGGCACGGACTGGTTGGCCTCTTGTCTGTCTGCTAGTGTCATGCTGCTGTTGTTGCTGTTGGTCGTGCTCTGCATCCGGCTGCCATACGACACTATGCGCACTGCGCACCCCCCAACCCCATTGATGACATGATTCATCCTCATCACCTGTCCATCCATCTCTTTCTCAACCTCACTGTAAACAATAATGAATGATTGAACACCCACGAACGAATTGGGGAGCAGCAGGTTAAGCTTGGGTTTGGGTTGATTAGTTTAGTGGGTTTAATTATTTAACTAATGAGTTTACGTTAATGTGTAGAGGAGGAGGAGGCAGAGGCATATGAGTGTGCAGTGGATGGTATTTGTCGGCTCAAACTAGGCATCTGCATCAATATCATATCAATCCATCACTTTTCAGTTTTTACATTACTCACTTTCTCTAACCTTCTCCTCTTTTCTCTTCTCCTCCTCCCCGATCCAGACCCATCCATCATTTACTCACCACCCCCCTTCTTCTACCTCTCTTGCTTGGTGGCTTGCTTTTTTACCCAATTTGCCAAACTGGGGGAGAGGTGTGTGTGAGGCTGGCTGTTCGCGGGTTTTGGGGCATCTTTCTTCACAGGCCAGCAGGTAGATCCCTAGCGTCACTCAACTCCTCTATTTTTTGTGGTGATCTGTGAGTTTGGGGAAGTGGGGTTTGGCCAAAGGTGGAGATGTTGCAGAAAGGTATCACCTTTGTTTGATCTGGTGTTGCTTTTGTTTGTGTGATTGGGGGATGGGAGTCAGCTGTTTGTGGCCTGCTGCATTTGGCTAGGTTTAGCCAGCTCCTGAGTGGCTTTTTTGGGGTAATCTGTGGGTTTGGCCAGAGGTGGAGATTTTACGGAAAGGTTTCACCTTTGTTTGATCTGGTGTTGATTGTTTTTGTGTGTGATTGGGAGGTTGCTGTCCGACAGCTATTTGTTTGCTTGCCACGGCTTTTGGCTAGTTTACTGTACCTGATCTGTGAGTGTTGGAGCTGTGCTGTGGTTTGATTGCTGTAGGTATGTGGGTGGGTTGCTGTAAGTTGATCTTGTCACTGCATAGATTGAATTTAGGTTCCGTCTTATTGCTAGGTTGATATTGCATAAACCCTCTCTTTCTCAACTGATGTATGTGTCTGAAGGTTAAGGTTTTACTTGGAACCACTCCTATGTTTACCTCATTGCAATTGCCAATATGTCCTTGTGCTTCTATCAGTAATCCCACACTCTTACATTAGGTCTTCTAGTAATATTAAGCAGCTCTCTTAGGCTTTTTCATAAGTAGAAAGAATTTCATTTCTAAGTGAACACCTTTGTTTGAATTTCTTGGTCTTGGTGGATGAACATCTTCTCACTTCATGTCAATAACCAAATACTTATAGGACTAATCTTACAGGCTGGATTTCTAACTTCTGAGTCTCTCCTGTGGTTCACCCATGGCATTCACGCCGCCAAACCATTTTTCACCAATGCTCCGTCCAGGTTTGGTTTTACACGAATGCCTTTTATGTGAAAATCTTATAGTTTGATTTATATCCTTATCGGCTGAGGACTCAAACAATGAGTTTTGGTCTCAACTCCCTTGTCTCTTGTATTGACATTTCGACTTATATTTACTCTGATACCGGCGGCAGCTCAGCTCCATTTCGTTGGTATGTTTTATTTATTAGGAACCATTGATGATGCACTATATAAAGAACTGTGGCACGCCTGTGCGGGACCTCTTGTCAGCCTTCCTCGTGAAGGAGAGCGAGTTTATTACTTTCCTCAAGGACACATGGAACAGGTAGCCAAAATACGATTCTTGCTGATACACGGTAATCACTTCGTCGCAGCCTCTGTGTTTAAACCATTTGAACTGTTTATATCTTAGCTTGAGGCTTCGACGAACCATGGATCAGACCAGAAAATTCCAACATTCAACTTGCCATCGAAAATTCTGTGCAAAGTAGTGTATGTCCATCCTAGGGTGAGCCACTTCTTATGTCTACCTAGATAAAATGGATCTGTACGCCTCATTGGTTCTGGATGTCTAATTTAACGAAATTCAACTTTCTTATCACTAGGCTGAACCAGACACTGATGAGGTGTATGCACAAATAACCCTGACGCCTGAACCAGTCGTAAGTTTTTTTTTGCTTATTTCCTTGTCCAGTGATTACTCGATTGCCAGAGATGTACTTTCTTCATCTTTTTCAATTTATTATGTGTTTGATGCCTCTCCACCGCATCTCAGCAAAGCGAAGTTACCAGCCCCGATGACCCACTTCCGGAGCCTGAAACTTGCAAAGTTCATTCATTCTGCAAGACACTCACAGCTTCTGATACTAGCACTCATGGTGGATTTTCAGTACTGAGGAGACATGCTGATGATTGTTTGCCACCACTGGTCTGCCAATGCCCATTATTTGAATTCTTTTCTAAATCAACTGGGTAGCTGAATTTTTTTTACATTAACTCGCCGTTTTGTAGGACATGTCCCAGCAACCGCCATGGCAGGAGTTAGTTGCAAGTGATATGCATGGGAATGAATGGCATTTCCGCCACATCTTTCGAGGTTGCCAAAATAAGATTCACATTGCAGTTCAAAGCAATCCAGCCTGAATGCTTTTCGAGTAACTGTCTTTTAATTAATCCTGAATCTCTGAGTTGATTATAGGACAACCCAGGCGCCATTTACTGACTACAGGATGGAGTGTTTTTGTCAGTTCCAAAAAGTTAGTTGCCGGTGATGCTTTCATATTCTTGAGGTACGTTTCCCAAAAAGCTTTTGGTCTAACCTATAAGTGGCTTGTGAGTCCAGCCATACTTGCTCCTTGTGCCTCTTTGTCGCTCATGCTTATTCTTTTCAATTTAAGAGGTGAAAATGGAGAGCTACGAGTTGGGGTTCGGCGACTCATGAGGCAACAAAACAATATGCCATCTTCTGTGATATCCAGTCACAGCATGCATCTTGGGGTTCTTGCTACTGCATCTCATGCACTGTCAACTGGAAGTCTCTTTTCCGTGTATTATAAGCCAAGGTTGCCTACTATACCATCCCAGTAAATTCCTACTTATGATCCCAAAAAGGATTTATTCCGAAGTAACTTTACCTTTACAGGACAAGTCGATCCGAGTTCATAGTGAGTGTCAACAAGTATCTGGAATCACGAAATCACAAGCTCTCTGTCGGTATGAGATTCAAAATGAGATTTGAGGGTGAGGAAGTTCCTGAAAGAAGGTATTATACCTTTCAATGTAAGCTGAATCACATTTGTGTAGTGAGTAGGGAGATCGAATATTTCCTGACACTCAGAATGATTTTCAGGTTTAGTGGCACGATTGTTGGCGTTGAAGAGAATACAGCATTTGGATGGGCTGACTCTGAGTGGAGGTCACTAAAGGTGTCCATCTTACCTTGCTAACCACACCTTATGTTTTCCGAATGATGTGACAAAACTTGCTAGAGCTTCTGTAAATATCTTTAAGCTGTTCAAACATCATACATGTCAATGTTGGAAGGGAATAAGACAGTTGTTGTCAGTGCCTGTATATGTATGACGAGTTCATCCCTTGTGTGATTAGGTTCAATGGGATGAACCCTCTGCAATTTTACGTCCAGATAGAGTCTCTCCGTGGGATTTAGAACCACTTGTTGTTGCTAGTCCACCAAATTCACTTTCTGCGACTCCGGCACAAAGAACCAAAAGGGCACGACCACCAGTCTTGACTTCTGGTATATCAGATCAATCTATAATTGGTGAGCCTGATATATATTGCTTCTTCATCGCTGATCATCTACTTCATTTTCTTTTAAGAGATCAGCTGCTTCAGTTTCAGTTCCAATGGGTCATTAAAACTTGTTATGCTGCAGGCATGTGGAAGTCACATTCTGACTCCCCATCAGCATTCTCATTTTGTGACCCGCAACGAGGGCGAGAACTGTATCAATCGCCGAAGCTATCAAATTCTCTAGCCTTCAGTACCACCACGTCCATTCCTGCAGATTCAAGCAACTCTTTGTACTGGCCCAACCACGGTGAGAATGCAATGGATTCTTACATCCCAATTTCAAACGTTGAATCTGCGGAAAAGAGGCAGGGAAATGGAAATAGCTGCATGTTGTTCGGGATAAAAATATCAGACAATTCTAAGAATGAAGAGGCACAAACAGCTCGAATGCCTGGAATTATTCTGGATAAAAGGCCAGCAATATCAGTAGATGTAGAATCTGATCCCCATTCTGAACCATCAAATGTTAACCATTCCGATGCTCCCTCATTGAGTTGTGAGCCAGACAAATCTCACATGAGATCCCCTCAAGAGTTGCAGAGTCGGCAAGTACGAAGCTGCACAAAGGTAAACATTTTTTTCTCATATTTTCTTCCATCCATGTCTGAGAATTTGGAATGGACCGGACAACTATAAATTGGTACTCCAACCGCTGACGTGTAATGACCATAGGTGCACATGCAAGGGATGGCTGTTGGCAGGGCAGTTGATTTAACGCGATATGATTGTTATGAAGATTTGCTTAGCAAACTAGAGGAGATGTTTGACATTCAAGGTGAGCTGTCTAGTACCCCAAAGAAGTGGCAGGTTGTCTACACTGATGACGAAGAAGACATGATGATGGTTGGAGACGACCCATGGCAGTAAGTCCATACCAACACTTTACTAACTGATGATATGAAAGAACTAAACAACGCCCCTCTCATTTATACTTATCCCCATCAATTCATGTTTCTTCATCACAGTGAGTTCTGCGCCATGGTGAGGAAGATATTCATCTACACCATGGAGGAAGTGAAAAACCTGGCACCCAAGATAAAACTAAACCCTAAAGAAGAAGAGGCCAAACCAAGCATTCCAGATCCAGAAGTGATCCTCCCTACTGAGGACCAGTCATCAGTGATCGGACCCAATTGTTAAAAGTTCTTAATTTCCCAAAGCACTCTCAAAGAAACGCTGGAGATCTTGCCGAGGGAAGAAGATAACTGCACGAGTCTCTCATTATAATATTTGGTAGCACATTATGCTTGGGTTATTGAGAAGCCCCTTAAGAATGTGTCAACACCAGGTACCTGAATGGTTTATGATCCTATTGACTGGATATGAGAGAACTGCATCTACTTTTGCCCATTTTTGTAGTAGATGCCAGTGTGCTGATATCATTTGATTTTTAAACTTCGGCGAGTCAAGTAGACTTGATTATCTGTTGGAGGTGTGCCCTCCAGGCAGGGCACAGAAAAACTCCAGCCATTCAAATGCAATATGACTATATGAGAACCCAGTTGGTTGCACTTCTAATAACATCATGATCCCTGAGATCTGAGTTCCATTTGGTCCGTGATCTGTGTCATATTTGGGCAGCTGAAGTGTGTGATGGATCCATAAGAAAAAGCTGGTGGGTCAAATTGAAATGGCAACGGTCACATAATTTGAAAAATCATTTCAACGTCCATAATGTCAAAAAAGCAGCCAACCCCTTCAGCTACTTACAAGCGCCGCCAACACTTACTTCAATAGCACAAAAGCAAGATGAAGAGAGATCAATATGCAGAAGCAGAACCAGGAGCCCTATAGACAGTTTTGGAGTCACTAGTCGGTGATCCGGGGAAGATGATAAAATCAGCTAGGAAGAAGCTCAAAAAATTCTGCGCAAAGAAGATGAAAAAGAACACCCGCTACCTTGATTACAGCCATGGACAAAGCAGTGTTTCCCCTCGAGTGGGCACCATCGTTGCTGCAGATGCTCTTACTCTTATCCATCATATGTCCAGCGCTCAGCTCCACCAATGCCGAGCAGACCCATGAACCCATTTGACCAGACTCGTGTTGGGGGTATGAAGATTAATCTGCTCAAAATAAGCCTAGTCATCAGCTTCAAATTCCAGACGCTAGCAAAGAGATTTTAGTGAAGCAGAGCAGCGAGTAGATGTACCTGGGCAAAGAATTCAAGATGCTGGCAACTGCATCTCATCATAATACCCAGCAGGATATGGTTCCCCATCCTGCCTTCATTTTACCAGCAAGTGAAGGGAAAGTCAGATCTGCAGGATTCATCGGTTTCATCTTAAAGTTCGGCACCTATCTCCTGCACTGCTTTTGCCCCTATCTTCACATCAGAGATCGATATCATCCCATCCCATCCCATATACCAGCTTATCCTGATAAGTAAGTACTACATCTGGTCATGAAATTTCAGACCTTTCGCCTCATGAAGTTAATAAACAGTGCCACAATTCTGTGCAAAAGATCTATTCATCAGTATAATTGATCATAGTTGGCAAGGGTAGGAAGAGAATACACAACATCATCAAATTCACTATATTGCAGCTAAAACCTGTGTTCACTGTTCACTAAGTTACAAACTAATTCTTGTGATTTTTTCTGATCATACTCCTCTATATTGTTCTCCCGTGTCCACCTACTACTCTGGAACCCAACGATCATCAATAATCCCAACAGTTACCTCCTTTAAATTTGATGGGGAGTTTGGCTGATGTTGCTCATTGCTGTCTGAAATGTCGCCATTTATCTCAAAGAAGCGTGTTTTCTTCTTTTTATCTGCATGGACATCTGAAAATCTATAGCTTTCTTTTACATGCTCTAAGCTTCGTCGTCTCTTCTTTTGGTGCTTGTCACCATTTTCTTCCCCCTCTCTATGCTTGTTAACATCCCTATCACGATCCCTGAGCTGATGAGCAATTCTATCTTTATCCCCGCGCTTGCAGCCATCTCTATTTTGTTTCTGATGCTTGTGCCTCTCTCCTACTTCATGTCCGTGCTGCTGATCGTCTATATCCTCGACAACGTCCTCCGTTTCTTCTCTACCTTTATTCCAGATTGTGCAGTGAATACTGTCTTTATTCTTGCTCCAGCACCAACTGTCACTGTTATATCTGTCGTAATCCTTAGCTTGATCAAGAGCCGAACCACCATTCTCATCTGATTCAACTTCAGAGTCGCCCATTCTGCTCACCTTGCCTCTAAAATGTCTCACCAGCCTTACTTCATCATGTTTTGACCGGTTGCTTGCCCAATTACCATGAGGTTCCTCGCTTGATCTATCTCGATTTGTATCAACTTCATTATCACTGCTACCAGTAAACTCTTCATCTCTAGTTTGGCCTTCTGAGCTTCTTCTTGAGCAGCTATGCCCTCTATTATGGTTCTTCAATTTCCCTGTATCCAAACAATCTCTGTCAAGAGTATCCTTGGATTTTTTTCTCCCTACGTGTCTCCTTCCCTCATTTGTGTGCCTCTGTCTTCGTGTGGCATCCCGAGGATCATCCAGTTTGTAACGATCTCTGTGAGACTTGAAATTTGATGAGTCTCTGTCCCTTGACCTGGATCTCCTTGAGTGATGATGCCTGAAGAGCAGAACCAGATGCCAAAATTATTAAAGGTGCTGAATGATATAAGGTGCATTACAGCACATTAAGAAGTAACACTGACAATTAAGACTCAACAACTGCTAAGTTAAGTCTTCAAGTGAAAGTAAATTAAATTTAAAAGTAGTAACCTGTCAGCATCTGGTGTTGTCTGTTTTTGCGAATTCGTATCTCTAGGCTGACTTGGACTTCGACGTCCTTCATACTCATCTGTGTATCCAAACAAAGCAGACATCTTCTTGACCCAGTAGTTTGGAGGTGGTTTATCCCAATCAGCCCATTCATAGTCTCCACCTGGATTGCGGAAACAGTGTATGAAGTTGCAGGCTGTTCCACGAGAGCATGTCTGAACAGTATAAAAAAGAAAGT